>CM023457.1:33410931-33955101 GCA_013339765.2 Haemaphysalis longicornis | reverse complement strand
GCCACAAGTGAGCACTTTCGAAATGTCAAGCAGGTGAGACCATATGGGAAGGGCGGAATTATCTGCAAGTCATCAGAGAAGGCCTGCTTGGTTGATCTGCTGAAGCTCTCGTCATTTGCTTCATTCCCGTAAGGCCTTTCGTCCCTTCTCCTCTTGCGTGTACCAAAGGAACTGTGCACGGAGTTGACGTGGAAATTTCCCCAGTTGAGCTCCTTCAGCAGTTTATGGATGCAGGGGTGATCGCTGTGTACCGCTGCTCTCATGGGGTGGATGATGTACGCACTACAACCGAATCAGTGATCGCCACATTTGCGGGTTCCGTGTTCCCCTTTAGAAATTAAGGTCTGCCCTTGATTTACAGAGTAGAACCATTGTCCCCCGTCCTCGCCAATGCAGTAACTGCTGGCGCTTTGGTCACAGTGCATGAACTTGAAAATCCTCCACCCGCTGTCGCAATTGCGGGGCTGGTCATCCCGCTAGCCAGTGTACTGCGGATGACATTACTTGCTGCCTCTGCCGAGCTGCGCATCCAGCGCACTACTCCAACTGCCCAGCCGCGCAATGGAAGTCAGTGTCTTGGAGGCTCTGGAAAAGCGCCGTTGTTCCCGCTCTGAAGCGGTAAATATAGTTAAATAAATGACTCGTGGGAACGCAGGTGCTACCGCGCACCACACTCCAACTAATGAGGCTTCTCTTGCCAAGGCTATAGGGCTTGCTTTGAAAGAAGTGTTGCCTGAGGTTTCTCTACAAATAGTTTTTTCTGTGCCGAACAGGTTAAACAACTTTGGTCAGCTCAGACTCAACAAATTGTGCAAGTCCTTTCCTTGCCATTGTCTTCCCAGGAGCAGTCCTGCTCCCAAACTCTATCCATGCCTCACAAGATCAAGTTTCCCAGGCTCCAGCGGTTCAAGGGGCAAACCTCACGAAGAACACTTCATCGTTGAGCTCAGCCCAGGGCTGTAAGCCCGGCTCTGGTGACAGCCTCGCCACTCCAGGTTTCGGCCCTTTCGGCTCCTGTGGTTTCCAAGGGTCAGGCTCCTTCCCCAGTTCTGGGTTCAGATTCAGAATTGGAAATGGAACTAGAGATGCCGGCTATATATACGTCAGCAAGGCACCCTGAGAGCAAAAGAGCAATTCGTGCATATCTGTCCGAGACCAGGCGTCTGCCCTGTTAGCCTTTATTTTTACGGGTATGTTTTCCCAAATTCAACCGCAACTTTCAATTTTTAACCAGCTCTTCCTTCAAGTCTCGCGTGGTTACCGGATGCCAACGGATAGATATCTACTTCCACGTTGTGAGCGGGCGAATCAGCCCCCTTCTTGCTCGATTCCTGGCCAATCCCCGCGTGGGTATGCGCCATAAGACGTGGAACAAGAACAACAACGTGAACTCGCGGCTCGCGGCGACCGCGTGGCATTTAACAAAACCAAGAAAATGCCTAGCGCTTCGTGTGTGCGTGCCTCGCGACGGCCACCCGGCGCCCACTGCGCACATTCGTCAAGTCAAGCGCTGCCACTTACGGAAATTGGCCTCGATGGTGGAGAACCGCCGACAGTGTAAAAAACCAAGAAAATGCCGAGCGCTCGTGTGTGCGTGCCTCGCGGCGACCGGCCAGCGTCCTCTGCGCACATTTAACAACCAAAGCATAAGCACTTAAAGGGATTGGGCAAGAGCGGCCAAACAAAACTCCAGCGTTCGCCGTAATCGCGGCAACAGTTGCTCGAAACGCGGAATACACGTCATAGCGTACGCCCCCCAGCGTGATGTCCGATGAAGTAAAGGTCGTTGCGCCGGCGGAAAAGAAGCAAACGCGCTGCAATCGCGGTCTTAAACATTTGTGATGGTTGTGATGGTTGCGTACAGCTTCGCTACCTGGATGACTTGGGCGTTAGTGTTAGCTTCCTTCAGTTTTTTCTTATTCATGTTCACTAAAAACCATGAAGGCGTCAGGTTCAGCACGACTGCCAATTAATATTGCACCTTGAAATGGAAAAAGTTCCCATTATATGCGACCGTTTTGCACTGAGCGACGTTTTGCTGTCATTCAAAACTTTTCTGCCCAGATTGTAGCTTCTAAGCTAACCTTTGCTGAACTTTCATATAGCCTTGCCTTCAGTATTAAAAATGGATACAAAGTTAATTTGGTGAAGTGTTTCCTGCATTTCTTGTTCTGGTTTCTTTGCAAAAAGTGCCTACGTTTCTTTTCCTTACATTATAAATCTTTTTGAGCTGCTAAACACGCAGCGAACCAAACCTCCTCACTGGGTTTCTTTTTCAGCATTTCGCAAACCAGGGCTTACGGTTCCATCAGTAGAGAAGCAGTCAGCCGTAAAATCCGCTTCTGGTCATTATTCTTCACGAGAACACGCGTACTGATTCTCAAGTGAGAGTATTAGGCGGTTTGAGCCTCTCTTAAATATTTAAGGCTAGACGGAGCCCGCAATTTTGCGAATGGCCCGAGTGAGCGGCGTTTTACCCGGCGTTCCAGCTTCTTGAGTGCAGCATTCAAAAGCACCAAGCACAGTTAGTTCTCTCTGTTATAATGCTATACATTTCGTACCCTTAGTTCTTATGATTTCATGCATTGCTTGCATTCCTTTTTAGGAGTGCATGCTTAGAAAAGGTTTTAAGGGAGAGGCTACAGAATTCGCCAGCTTTTGTTGAAGCTGTGCAGTTTAGGATGACGTATAAAAGGAAGCGAACAGCAAAATTGCCCTTGACAGCCAAGAGATTCGCCTTCTTTTGTTAAGTTTAAGGGCTTTTTCAATGAGAAAATAGCCACCCGGCACCTAAATGATGTTAAATATCTTCCAAACTTTATTTTATCTAGGCTTCTATTCAATAAACGTATAACAAAAAATGTTGCAGTGGCATCTACGCTAAGGTCTTAAGCTGTACTACGGCATAGCGTTACTTGGACGCCCAGAGATGTTTTTGAAATGGGGTTGCTGCATTCACCATTTACGCTTTCCAAACACCAACGGTCACTCAAGAGACCAAGTCTAGCTTCAATGGTGCTAAACTGCCGTTGCACAGGAACTACAGATGCCATATACGCTTGTGTGGCTTAAGGACATTGTATTCAGTCGCCGGGAAATTGTGTGAGGCATTCTATGTGTCGGCCGGTCGTAGTTTTGGATTAAGCGAGCCCGATGAGCGACCTCAAGATGTTCCACGTCCCTAGGGTACTAAATGACCCTTGAAATCGATCACATAATTGCTTCCTAGTTGATCGGCGTATTCCTCTGCATTCTTGATCAAGAGGGAAATGCGCTTCTGTGTTTTCTTGTTGCACTTTCCTTGCGTCCGCCACCGTATAAGACTGCGGTGGACCTGGCAGATATGTAAGAGATGAGAGTCCACTTCAGGATTTTTTGACGTTAATTGAATTTCTTTAGTCAGTCTGCTTGCCCTTGCAACCAGTGGACTTCTCATTCTTCGAGGTACATGCCCATGTCTAATGATTGGTCGTTGTTTTCGTCTCTAAATGGTTTCCAATCTGTGAGTCTTGCCCTCGCTATTTTTAAGGGTGTTCACTGGTGGTCAATTTCTATTTGGACAATGTAGTGGTCACTACCTAGAGTCTCGTCAAGTCTCCGCCATTCAGCGTGGGAGATGACTTTTGTGAAAGTGAGGTCAGGGGTTGTGGCTCTCGACACACTGTTGCCAATAATGGGGTGTACTGGAGATCATTCCCAAAACGTAATATAATGTTGCTGAACCACGTTGTGAACGTGTTCTGCTTTCTCCAGTGACCTGTTATACCCCATGCCAAGTGGGGTGCATTGAGGTCCACCACTAATAGCATCTTGTGTTCCGCGGTAACTTTCAAAACCATCCTGTAAAATCTGTCCATGTCACCCAAGTTGTCAGCGGGTTGGTCATATACAGCGGAATTCCGTTAATATGTTTTTTCACTAGATAGCGAAAAGAAAACGTAAAAGCCGGGAAAACGTAAGAGTGAGGAAAGCCACGCAAATGGGCCGGCGTCTAACTGGCGTCGTTACATCACCCCCTATTTAGAACTCCATTGTTGCTAACTTGGTTTCTGCCAGTTCTGCCAAATGTAGAGGTGTTTTTTTGCATTTTTTGTGCACATTTAGTGTTGCCAAGAGCAATTAGGACGGGCGTCAAGTCATGTTAGTCGTCGAAAAATCACTGCTACTCGCTCGCCGTCACCGTACTCGTGAAGGTCGACAACAAAATCGGGAGTCGTGAAATCGCCGTACCACTCGCTTGCCGTTCCGACCGTCTGTATGGGTGGTGAGGAAGCGCAGCGTATAGAAGGGCGGTGTAGAAGGACTGGCGCAAGTGATGCAATGGGTGGTGTAGAAACCGCCGAAAGTAGCAAGTAAGGAGCAATTTCAGTAACAAAGCCTGGCTAAGACTCATCAACAGCGCAAATGGCGGTGCCCAAGCCACTTCGAAGTGTCAGGTTGCAACGCATTGTACGGGAACGGGCCCATAGTTGCTACATTACAGCGGGGTTCGCAATACATTATATCCTATATGAGCTATGGCGGGACCGATGGCACAGAACGTAACAGCCAGGAAAACGCAACAGCGGTGTTCTACTGTATGTTCAATATGAACAGGCGCTGCAAATCTTTCCTTTCCGGTATTACTTCCCCAAGAGTGTGATAGATCCTGTGTTGGATCGGGCGCTGCTGTTTAGTTAGCTGTCTTAGGGTAAGAATGGCGGTCCGGGCTAAACCCTTGGCTTGAATGCGCGTCTTAGACCAGTAGGCTGGGTGTTTCACCTTGGGTTTCCTGAAGAGCAACGACGTCGGGTTTTTTTCTTTGTGCTTAAATTCCTGTAAATTTTGTCTCTTAGATTTATTCGTTCTACAGTTTCAATATCAAATTTTGAGCCTGTTTAATTGTCGCAATGGTGGCTTTGTGTTACATTGGGGGCTATTCATCTTCGAGCATTTCTTCAATCCTAGCTTCTCTTTCGGGATAACTCTTGGGTTTCCTGCGAGTTTTATCCTTTCCTCTAGACCAGTCACCCGTCTATCCTGCTCCTTCATTTCGTTAAGTATGGTCCTATTCGTTTCCTGAATTTTCTGTTGGGTCATGCGGATGTCCTGGATCTGCTTCTGAATATGCCGGCAAAGGTGAATCACAGTTTTCTGAAATTCGGTGTTCTTGTGCTTGATCTGGCCCAAATCTTATTTATTTGAGCTTATTTCTGCTTTATTTGAGTAATTTCTTCATCCTGCTTTGCTTGTTCTTGCCGGATTTGCTTTATCTCTATCACTATGGTTGCATTTTCTTTGCCCAATTCCTAATAATGCGTGTGTTTTCTTCTACATTGCGTCTCAGGGCCTGAAAGGGAGCAACCCACTCTGGGATGCCTCTTCCGTCGTTACTGGAATTAGTGGTGGCTGGAAACAAAGGTGGAAAGGGGTCATTAGAGGTCAGTTTCCTATTGTGGCCTCCGAGCATCTCGGTTTCAAGGTGCTGATGGGAAAAGGGTAATTGACCACGATCTCCACTTCAATTACCTGTAGACCTCGACTTTGAGCGGGACAATGACCTGGATGGAGATGAGGAGCTTCTCAAAATTCCCGAGAGCAACGGCCCAGAGCTCGTGCTACTCTTCGTTCCTAGGTACAAGGCAGATTCTCCGACGAGGCCGTGCCACTTAAGTGGTCTGGACCCTTGCCTGTCGAACATGTACGGGGGATGGAGCTGTCTTTAGTCTTTTTTTACATTTCTTACTAGCTGTTTGATGAGGCTGGTTGCACAGCTTTCAAATTGGGCGGCAATCGCGGTTAGCGTCGGTTGTTTCTTTGCCACGTATAGCGTATAGCTCTCGCTTGGGTGTCGGGAATACGTCCTATCGGTGGCAAATGTCACCACATGTCCTACAAAACTGCACCGATTTACGGTAAGGACGGTGTCGAGTTATTCTCCCCTGTACTTTAACGCACGTGCGGTCCCTGGAAGTGTATCAGTGCCGCGCACGAGTTGCCTAATCGTCTGGTCGATACTATATCATTGCGTGGCGCGGGAACGTACTCCATAATGTTGTCATTTGTCAACCAATCAGTGTTTCCCACTATTACTCCCGCGCGCTCTCGTGTTAGGCAATGGCTTCATTTACAGAACACACATATGCACGTTTGAGCCTAATTGAAGTTGGGGAATGGTGGTCAGTCGGTATACCAGCTCTTTGTGCGCCTTGCTAGCGAGAACCGGGACTTGCGTCCACCGTACTTAAGTTGTCACCTTGCTGACAAATTCCTTCAATGCCATTTCCATCGCCCTCACCATGGCAATAGCCGCATCCGAATCTCTCCACTTTGCGAGTTTCACCCCGATTGTGGCGTGTACACGATCTTGTACAGTCAATCTCCGGCAATGGCGGCGCTTTAGTGCTTGTAGGTGTCTTAATCGTAGTAGGCGGCTTTTCTTAGTTGCTAGAGGCATTGTCTTCTCCTAAGTCATTCTTATTTGCTTCTGCTTACGCGGAGTTGTTTTTTTTCCCTGTTTTTTTCTTCTTCCTGGGAGCCCCTTTTCGGTGCAGTTCAGTTATCCACATCGTTTGATATACCGTCCTTCCGCTATTTGCGGCAACGCTCATTTGGGAGCCACTGCTTCGGCTCCCTCGCTGTTGGGCTTTCTTCGCTCATCGCCTTGTCGTCTTCAGGGTTCATCGCACCCTACGCTGGCCGCCGGGGAGCCGCGCAGCACGAGAGCACAAGTAGCACGCACCACGAGGATCGAGAAGCGGTGGCCGGCTGTTCTCTCAGCCAGGCTTAGACCTTGTCGTCCCGCGATACGGCCCTCAACTGGCGAAAAAACTCCACGCACGGGCCAGAGTCCAATGTCCACAGATGTCCAATGTCTTCACTTAGCGGTTCCAATGATGTCTTTGTCTCGTAGATTCGATGCGAAAAAACGGGACAAGAAGTGGAAATGCAGGAGTCGATGCGAAGTGCTTGCATACTCCACAGCCCCCACTACCTCAAGCTGAAAAAAATATTTTTCTTTGTACAAGCGCCACGGAGGGCTAAAATTTTCCTCCCTTTCAATTTACGCAGTGCGGCAAACTGCGCAGGAGATTGAAGGACCCAAGTTTTAAATTGGTTCGCCTTCTTTTCTTTTCGTTCCCCGCAGTCGTTTTTGTATGGCACTCTAACGTGACAACGGCTCTCAGATGACGACCGGGTCAGCTTCCTTCCGCGAGACGGTTTGGTCGCGGGCTATTTGCGCATTAACTCTGCCTTTTTACGTTAACACAGAAGAAGATGCCATGTGCGCATTCGTCCGCCAATTCGAATAGAGAACCCGCTTTTTTCTTTTCTTTTCCAAATAAGCGCGAGTAAGAGCAACTCCAAGATTAGCAAGAGGGTTCCTTCTAAAGACATCACTGCGAAGCCCCTCTTTTCAAGCAAGGGTCTAGTTCGCAAACGCAAGCTTATGTCGTCATAGATAAGCTGAAGAAGTTCCTGTCTGTAGCCAATACTGGTGCAAGAGGTAAGATTTGTGATAACGGTAGCGGTTATATTACGGGACTATTTATCAAACTGGTGTTAGTGGAAATACCACAAGGAGGCCTATTTTCCTTCTTCATAGTGGACGCCAGTGTGAGGCGAATACTTTATCCGTTTGCTCAAGCATTTGGAAGGTTGCGGAGCTCACGTCATAAGGGAGCACACTAAAACTTCGAGGAGGCAAACCTTTGAACTGATGGTAGGGTCCCTATTACAAACACAGACGCAAGAATACGTAGAGTAATAACCCAGGGGTGTTGACGAGCGAAGGCCGCCGCTAGAAATTCTCCTCAATTCTCCAGTTCTCTCGCGCCGGTGCAGGAATGAATGAACGGGAGTTTCCCGAAATATTGCGCCCGCTGTTTTTGTAGGGTAAACTGACTCAAGTGGCATTCATTACTCAATTTAATTGTTAGGTGCGATCTCTACGCCGAAACGTACAGACTGTTCTCCACTCGAAGTTTCTTAAATGGCACATCAGAAAAAGCTTTGTACCCAAGTACGGCACTGTGGATTGAGGTCACTCGCAACACATAAACGGGTGAGAAGTTCTGTAGGAGTGTTTCGCTACCGAGAAAGCGAAAAAAGAGAAAATCGGGCCAGCTTCACTAACGTGAAAACTGGGGAGGGGCGAAGCAAACAGTGTATTAGTGTACTCAAAGATTGTAAGTCTCTATTTTGCCACACGGCGCGCGCTAATATACGCGACATCCCAATTGCGAAGTTTGAGGAGAAGTGAAGCTCGAAACGTAGGACCTCAAATTTTAAAGTTTAAGCGAGTACGAAGCGAGATAAAGCAAGCAAGTGTGGGCGAATAAAAAACGAGTGCCCTTTGTGTTCTTTTAGTACGCGTTCCTGCCCGTGGAGGTGAAACGTTCTAGCTCGAGACGTTGGAAAACGAGTGTCCCGGGGTATTCTTTAATTACGCGTTACGTTTTAGCGCGAGGTGCTGTAAAAACGAGTGCTCCGGTGTTTTAGTATCGTGACCACATGAGAATACGACGACTACCCGAGCCCCTAAGAGTAATTTTGGGGATGAACGAAACAAATTCTTGGAATGAGAGTGCTGAGTACGCACTGCCGACTGACTTTTGTCCTGTCGTTGTTGAGTGCCCTGGGTCCTTGGTACGAGACAAATTCTATCCGGCAATTACAATGAACACTATTTAAAGGAGGGCTACTTCACAGTTTGCGCAAAAGCTCTCCCGGCAGTCTTAAACATCTCGTTTTCTTTCCGGCTTATAAGACTGCTTTTTTACATTCGAGAAACGTTCTTGTTTATCGGCGTCCCCTACAACATCAGATTTGGTTTCATTTCCTTGCTAATACACTAGGCGGTTTCTGCATTCGCATACAACAATTTGAGATATTGTTTGTCCTTTTTGCAATAGATTGATATTTCGAGGTTTTCTTCAGCTGGTGTTGATTTAGAATGATGATCAGCGATGAAGTAATTTTGTCGAGTCTACTGAACACTAATTCAATACGAGTAACGCAGCGCGATCCCAGTAAATCGGCCAAACGTTATTCCTGTTATTACTGCTATTATTACTGTTGGAATAATGATTTATGTTATGTCTTTAGGGGACACATAAAGTAATTCACAACTTTCAATTTTTACCGTGGTGATAATTGCCGTTGATCTGTTTTCTATTCTTGGTCCTGAAGAGGCGGAAGTAGACTCCCTAAGATGGGTTATGTCAAACATTGCCCGGACCTTCGCGATGACTGCAAAAGATAGCCAACAAGAGTCAGAAATGCGCACCTCCGTCTCTTCTCACGATAAATAAGAAATTCTTTTAGATGCTTTCAATTCCTTGATGAATGGGAGTCGTGTAAGATTTTTGATGTGGTGGAAATAGCTATAAAGTTTGCGCGATGCTCCAATCTTCTTTGCCCTGAACGCTTTCAGAAAAACGAGGTCTATGTGTTGACGAATGTCCATAGCGACATCCCCCGAAAAGACGCTCTCAATCGGCAAAAGCAACATATGTGTTTGATTTTCCGGGAAGCAATCACGGACATTGTAGGTACGCTTCTAAGAACCAGGAATTACAAAGGAAGTCCTATTTACCTGGATTGCCTTTAACTATCCTTCCCCAAGCAAAGGGTATATATAACGCAGCGTTGTTAACTTGTAGTGAGCCATGGATAAAAATAAGTAGAATGTCAATTGATACCCGTAGAAGTGTGAGAAAAGATAAAAACGAGAATATACAGGGCTTTCTATCAGTCCAAAAATATTGTTCACATGTGCGGGGCTCTCGTCTTCTCGTGTAGAAGATTTTCACATGAAGGAGAGGACCCAAACCTGAAGTACGTCGAGCTGAGTGAACCAAAGTTTTCCTCTCTACCGAATTATAGAAATGCGTATTCTTTTACGTGTCCACATCCCTCCCCAGGGGCTCACTATCTGTGAGAAAAATTCGTCAAGTGGTCAAACATCAGAGCCAGTTTTGACAACATACACACGCGTAAAATATCTGTTGGCATGTGGAGTGCTGCAATACATTCCACGATCTGCAGCCCACAAATGGGCCATGATGATAGCCACCCCCTTTAATTATAGGTTCAGCGTCTTATGCAGTCCCAACGCTGTCGACGGAAGAAATGTTACATGACTGTTCCCGCAAGAACAGTTGCGTCAGAAGAAGATTGGCGGGGTATTCTCACATACTGGCCACTCTGGTCTTGCTTGAATTTTTGAACGCCCACAATGGCCATCTTCACACCTCTTTCGTCCGGAACGCGTTCAGCAACTGCTAGGCTCCTTTAGGCTCCCTTAGACTATTCAAAACCCCGACTTCGACAATCCGGACATAGGCAGTTCCAAATGAAGTCTCTCTCTCTCTCTCTCTCTCTCTCTCTCTCTCTCTCTCTCTCTCTCTCTCTCCTCTCTCTCTCTCTCTCAAGTCTACTTTTCGTCCTCCAACATATAATGCAAAGGAAAAAGCTGTTACTAAAATATTATTTTGTCTCTTGGGAGGTCGCGCGGCGGTTCAGCAGACGCTTGATAGCGGACACTTAAATATCATAAGCGATAGAGTTCTGAATACCACTACAAAATACACGAAACATTTGTTTAACGCGACGGAGGCAACTTTACTTCTTTTAAGGTCGGCAGTCTTCCATGGGCTTCCTAAACGCGAAAAATTTGGTATGTCTGTCTGTATGTCCCTCGATTCGGTTGCCCGGCCAAAAGTAAAAACATTCTTGGAAAAGAAGAATATATAGGCAACACTTACCAAAACCAGTCAATCTGGAAAGAGGATGCACAGTTTTCAAGATTGTTCGACAAGAAGAAAACATAAGGCGTATTTGAGGCAAAACGTGAAATTTTCAGTGTTCTTGTAATTAAAAATATACGGCTGCTTGACTGTTGCGAAGTAAAGAATATGCGGATTGAAAACGATGTTTTGCCCCAACAAATACAAAAAGCCCTCGCGCATGATGTTGGTTCTTGCGGCGGCATTCCAAGAAGCCGAAGTCACAGGAGGTCCCAGTAGGTGGCGCGTGAGAAGTGGAACGCGGTAAAATTCAAATGACTTGAGCAATCCTCCACCACGTGTATTGCGTAAGATGCGAGATGGGACGGCAAGAGTGTGAGAGGCGAGCGGGAAAGAGAAAAGAGGCATTTACGGGGCAGGCGGCAGACGGCTACATCATTTCGACAACAATTGCAGCGAAGCGAGTAGATACACTGCAAGTTTTTTCTACTCTTCCTATTTTCTGCTCTTCTCTTATTCGTCTTGTCGACACCCATTCTTATCCGACTCCTCCAGATCCTACTCGCGACCATGCCACAAACTTGGGACGCGCAGAGTCGTAAAAGCATGCTTGTTTTTACCTGTGCCGCATAGGCAATAAAGAACGCTCACAGCACCACAAAATACGCGCACTGCGCAAAACCTTGAATATATATTGTTTATGAGTTACAAAGAAACATTTGGCCGCGTATCCATTCTGAAAAAACCTGGCGGTCGCCTATCCAAGCATTCGAAGCTGCAAAGGTGGCGTCAACAAAATATTCAGAGAAGGTTAGGGGAAGAAGTTCATTTTTAATCTCTTTGTCACGTTACCCTCAGCCTCTTTCCTGCCTTTCGTTCTATGTTTCTGTTTCTTTGTTTTTCCCTCACGGGACAGCACCTGGAGGATGGTAGCAGTTTTGACGCGGAAGGAGCACACGTAATGGAAAATATTTTAGGCATGAGGTGCCTTTCCTCTCTGCAGGAAATGTTGTGTCGAGATCCCAGAAAACAGAGGCGGCATCGTAAACTTTTCCAATGTGCACTCAGCATGATTACATGCCGTTTTTTGATATTACAAATGTCTCCGCTGCTCCGGGAGGTTCATGAAAAATATATAGGTGAGCACCTGAAATGCCTGTGGCACTTCACTGTCGCAGGTACGGAGGAAAAATAAGGGTTCGGTTTTCATCCCTACGAAGAAAATAAGAAATCATGACGAAGTTTTCGACAAACCGAAGATGCAAAAGGGGTAACAGTTTGCCCGTCATTCAAAAATTTGGGGTCTCCTACAACGTGAGAGAGCAAAGTATTCTGCAGGGATCCCTGGTGAACTGCGGTGGAGCCACCAACCGGATTATTTTCTTGTTAACCTCCATGCCTTTTGTGCACTGTTTTACCTGCCGCGGTGGCTCAGTGGCTAAGGCGTTGTGCTGCTGAGCACGAGGTCGCGGGTTCGATTCCCGGCCACGGCGGCCGTTTTTCTGATGGAGGCGAAAAGCTTGAACGCCCGTCTGTACAAAATTTCGGCGCACGTTAAAGATCCCCTGGAGGTCAAAATTAATCCGGAGCCCTCCAATACGGCGTGCCTCATCACCTGCATCAATCAATATGAGCACCGTTTTACCCTTTTTCCTTCCCATGGAAACAATAGTTTTGTCCGCCTACGCATTGGATAAAATGTTGGTTCACTATTCCGGCCTTGCGTTCGCATCTCTGGCACCTAGCGTCCTTGATATGCATAACTCTCAGTTGCTCTGCGAAGTCACTCTTGCCTACGTAGGCGCTGGTGGTCCACATCTTTCAGCGTTCCCCATTTTTCTATCGAGCTCATCTTTTCTCTTCTTAGACGCTTTTGTTTTTGTCTCCCCAATTCTAATTGTCTTGACCTTTTGTTGTGTCAGTAATTCCTAAAGGGTCTATGTTGGCTGTGTTTGTGTGATCTTCCTATCGTCTCGTTCCTGCGCTGTTTGTGACTCATCTATGTTGGATTAGCGGTCATAAGGATTTCTTTCAGGCGAACATTGTTAGGCTTTGTAAATGGCTTACTGACGCTCCAAACGGAGGGGTATTTTACTCTACTTTTGCAGCTCCAATCTCCCTTAGTCGTTGAGCCTGCCAGCCAGTGTTATGTAGAGAATCATGCGCTGGAAAGTTTACTCACTGCCAGCGGTGCGCAAAATGCTTTGGATGCTCACGCTGTTGCATCTCCTGTATGCCCCTTGTATGCCCTCTCTTCCTCGCTGTATGTACTTTTCACCAACGCACCTACTCGTTTATGTAGCGACCCTTGCATGCCGGTTAACGCCGTTCATCTTTACGTAGCCTATATTTATCGAATAATGTTATTCCCAATAGCTGCAGCAATTCCGGCAAAGATATGCCGATTTCGTAGCAATTATACCCAAGTGCTTATGGGAGACAGATTACAATTCAAAGGAAATAATTATAAACAAAAAAGCCCCTAACGCCTGGCGCCATGCTTCAAAACAGAAGATGCTGACACGTCAAGAACCGCAGGCATGGCCATGTTCATGCAGCCGCTGCTTCAGCGGAGTGGGCTGCCAATACTCCCTCTCAACGGACCTCTCGTTTGCTAGGTTTTTCCAATACTTTAGACGACGCTAAGAAGAAACTCTAGTCCTAGGCTAGAAGTAGCAACGCGGCATTTATACAAACTAAGGTACGTTGGGTTCCTGGAAATCTCTAGGTTTGGATAACCCGAATAATTATGAGAATTACCATGTGATTAGGGCACCATGAGGTTTTTGCATTAGAGCCCTTAGGCGAAAACATAACGGGCACTGAATTTATGTATTGTTGAGCAGGTTTTTGCCACGTATCTGAGATGACTTTCAGAAAAAGTTTCCTGGAACATAGTTCTTTCACGCCGACTGTGCCTCCTCCTTTCTCTGTGCGGCTGAATGCAGCTGGCCGACTGTTTACCGTTCTAACAACATTTCTAAGCAATAACTAGTTGATAGCTATAATAGTAAAAGAGAAGCATAGCCCATATCACGATGAAGGTACAATCAATATGCACCCAGAAAACTGTTAGAAAGGCGGGCTCTCGCTGAAAATTTACGGCAGCAATGTTCCCAGCCTATTGGTGAAGCCAAACCGCTCAATCTGGCATGTTCACATTTCTCGCATTTGATAACCCGGCTATTTTTACGCAGTAAGGACTATTTGGTGACTTATAATCTACGGCCACCATCTCGCTGTCGCAGTGGCTTTTTAGTCCGTAGCAGCAGAACCCTAAAGAGAGGATAGAAAACGGTGCTGAATTCCATTGCCTAGGACCTAAAGGAATAATCTTAATGAAGAAGCAATAACTGCAATCAAGAGGGTATAAGTCTAAAGACGAAGCGAACGTGGCATGGAGCAGCCAGGGACCGACCGAATAAAGGAGGAGGAAGACGAGGATTTTCTGAGGCCATCTAAAGAATTCAGTCTGATATAAATACCCTTATTCTTTCTTTATTGTGGCCTCGGGCTTTTTCTTCAACAATACACCTCCTTACTCTCTGCTCGCACAAACATCTTTGTTTCGAGCTGCTGCCCCATAATTACATAAAGTTGGATCCCGGCACATATCGCGACTCGCAAACTTCTCCGCATCGATACTCCTGCTTTCAGGGCATAGCTGACGGTGTAAAGTCGACGTGGTTCACTGTCGCGCGAGCAAGCGAAGGCGACTTCACATGTCAGGGACGCTGCCGAGCCACTGCTGGCACCCTCATCAAACACGGCGAACTGACATCGCCACCCCAGGCGCCCGACTTTCATTATCAATAACCTTGACGGAGCGGTGACAGCTTCGTGAAAACTGCATCCGGTGACAGAGAACGGCCGGGATTAGTAGGGTCCAGTTCATGATTAGGTGCATTGATTCGTTGCTTCAAGCTTGGCTGTTATTTGGGCTTACCCAGTCACGATGATTCAAGGCTGAAATATAGATTCATCAAGGCTCTTCCTTTTTAATGCGATATCATTCAAAGTAGTCTGTCCTTGTACGTCCATAACCTAATTGCATTTGCTTAGGCCAAGAGGAAAAACCTACTAATTCTTCGCCTATGCCCGTCTTCTTCCTCTGCACACCCTATCTAGCTCCAGCAAACGATTGCCTGGCGGGCGACTCACAGACTAGCGCTATCATGTTGCTAACTGGCTCGATAATTGAGACTCTACAGTCTGTTTTATCTACCCGGACACCCATCACAAGGCTAAAATTACGTTTTTATTTGGATAACTGCAACTGTTTTGATACCTAAGAATAAAGGAAAATAGGTTGAGTTGAACTTGCCGCTCCCCTAGAACATCTTAAAGAACTTGTTCAGCACGCTTTGCGGTGTAACTGGTTCCTCACTTGAGCCTGTTCCGACGTCCTCCCAACAGCCTTACATAACGCGACATTTTTATTAACTTCACCGGAGAATATGAACACGCCTTCAAGCCTATGTGTGCATGTACTTCAATACACGTGACTTTGTAGCAGTCCGAGAGCCTACAAAACCTGCCGCCGTTGCTCAGTGGCCAAGGCGTGGGGCTGTTCAGCCCAAGGAAGCGGGTTTGATCACATCCGTGGTGGCTGCTTTCAGGCGGAAGCTAACAGCGATAACGCCAGTGCGTCGATATTTCTGCACACGGTAAAGATACCCACGCGGTCAGAATTATTCCGGAACTTTCCGCTGTATACGGCGCACACATCGGCCACGTGTAGTCTGTGCGCGTTGAAACCTCAGAATCAATGAAGAGCTTCCAAAAAGCGACGACATGCCACGTATGGCTAAGATAGGAGCTAGAATAATTTTTTTCTTGTGCAGCGAATGCGTAAACAGGATTTTCCAATGTGGCGTGGCATGGGTGTGCTTAAAAACTATTCTTTTTGCTTATATACGCGATGGCAGAAGTTGAGGATTTACTTCGAAAGACTTTCATTTTCCTCCCGCTTGGCACATGTAGCCGAAAGGTCCCCAACACCTATTGTCGGTTTTTTTCTTAGCCGGCCACCATGGGGCTTGTCACGATGAGTTAGACACGCTGATGCTGGGTCGATTGTTGAGAAAAACGTGGCATCCGCTGTGCCAACCTAGCTTGTCAAATAACATTAATTATGCCGCGCGTCTAAAAGTCTGCACCCCGTCTTTATAAATTAAGAAAAGCTAGTGCATGAACTAGATAGTGTGAGTGATTAAATTACACGTTGGAAGTCTGGACAAAAATCGACTGAACTAGGTTTAAGAAATGCGATTCATCGTTGAAAGCCCGGACCTGTTTTTTTTGGAACGTGAGCCGTGGATAGTAAAATCAGCCTTCTTTTGTGCAGTAATTGATGGTCATTGCCACCGCGTCAGCGATGAAATACTAATATATAGCGTTAAGTACAGTGATCCAGCATACTTGAAAGCGGAAACCCCGGTGAAAGAAGACGAGAGTGTATAGTGTCAGTGATTATGAAAATCCCGAGGACAAAAAGCTACTGACAAAAAACAGAGAGAAACATTGTGAACAAAACAAAGTATCAGTGAGAGCGAGTCCACACGTGTATGCTCTTTCCTCCAAGGCCTGGCTGCTACAAGCAATCAGTGTCTTAGGGCGGTTAATTAGCCATCCAACATGTGACCTTACTCTTATGTGGTTTGCTGAGGGTTACGAGACATTGCCTTGAGAGCAGCATTCGTTCTGAGGAGCCTGGATACTTGAAACTACCACAGTGCAAAGAGAGCTGGCTAGCTAAAAGACGAGTAAAAAAGGAAGTATAAAATTTATTTGGATAATGCATTTATGATATTGTTACGAGGCAAGGATGCCGTAGAAAATTGTATTTGCAATATTTAAAACGCAAGAGGCTGGGTGCCGCTAGTACACACTGGGGGATGCGCAACCATCACACCTCGTCGTGGTCTCCCACGCGAACATGTCGCACAATCCCCGTTCGTTTAACCTGTGGCAGATCCCCCCATAACCACATAGTTTGTTAGTTGCCTGCCGGTGCCTCGCGTCATTGATCCCCGGCGGAACGAGTGCCGTCGTGGCGCTATGAGGTTACAGCACCCGGCGAAAAATATGATTTCAATCGTACAACATGCACGATGTGCTGCAGGTGTAGCGTGACTCGACGGTGTCGACGCCACCGGGGAGATCTCGTATGTTACGTTGGTAAATTGGCGCAAGACGCGAAATAGACTACAGTAGCGGGGCAGAAGTTTTTCAGAAAGGCCGATGTGGCGGGTAGGTTTCTAAAGGACGACAAGGGATCCCGTAGCGAAGTGCGCCACCCGATGTCTTCGGTCATAAATCGTTTTCTGATCAGCCTGGGAAGAACAAAGCCGGTTTCCGGCAATATGCCTAGCATGGTCAGCGCGAGCAATGGCGTCCCAGGCGTACTCCGATCGTACTGAGGGTTGGTCTGCCGACCTAGGCATGAGGGTGTCCCGTCGTAGGGTGGGCTGCCGGCCATAAAGGAGGTAGAACGGCAAATACCCAGCTGCACCATGCCGTAACGTGGCGGCAGGACACAGGAAATGAGCCATGGAAGATACGAGCGATGTAATATTTACACTATTTACACGATGTCGGCCATGAGGCAGCCCGCACAGCACTTCTTCTTCTTCGGAGGTTAGGCCTATAGCTCCCTTCTTCTTCCCGTGACAATATACAGGGGTTCCAATGCGCAAAAACACATGTAGCCGATCCGGAGGACCCTGCCGAAACTACGCCCTTTTTGATTCTCAGCGAGCTTTTACACGCAGTTTATCCAATTTCGCTGCTACGTCATGGTGTATATCATGCGGCAAGAATTGACCGGTCTTAGCACAAATGCAAGAATGCATGCCTTTCGTACCCGCTCTGATTCTTTTGATTTAATCCTACCGTATATAACCAAATATCTTTTCCGAGCTAAGTTGGGGGACGCGTACTGACTCGCGCTGCAGTGTTTGCCCCAAGCATGGTTGCAACTGGATCATTGGGCTGCGTTTTTCTGATCAAGTTAGGCTCAGTAAAAATATAATCACAGCTTAACCTGGCGACGGAGAAAATCTGGTTTCCACTTCAGTCGGGTATTTTCTAGTAGTTGTGCGTGGGCTAACTGCGGAGCCGTTTTGTTTTTCATTTCGAAATGGTAAGAATTACCTTCCCCGAAAGGGGATCTGAATGGAACACCTGCAGCACTAGTTCCGGCTATTCAGGCGTTAGGTTTCAATCAAAGCGCTTTATAATCTAGCCACGCTTTCACGCGCCCAAGGCTTTTACCATTATGCCCAATGTACTTAACGGGAGTACAATATACATATGTTACAGTCATTAAATGTTGTCATGCAGCCAAGAACGACGCAGTTGTCTTGAAGGAAAAGCAAGTTTGTTGGAGCGAACTTGCGCTCTCCAAACAACTAAAAAAAAAAACAGAGGCGACGAAGCAGCAGTCAACAAAGTGACGCCCGCAGGAGACTCTCAGCAAATCGAATACAGCGGCGTCTGCTCTGCGGGCATTTATCTTCTAGGCGCGAATGTTTCTCAAACCATCGAATTACTGCCAGAACATCGCAGATCAAGCATTATTCTAGGCCATTGACGTTAGTTCGAAACGCCCTCCCTATCAAAAGAGATAAAAAGTGTGGCATAAAAAAAAATGGAACACGTGCTTCACTTGGCAAACAGATAACCGACCTGCGCAGCAGGGCGATAAAAACAAAACATAAATAAACAAACCCAATGCATGATTCACGGCAATACGTAACGCAAATAATAGCAGAGAGGGCTTAAGCGGTGTGCTAACATGTGAAACACTACCAGGCGCAAAGTTTCAGTTAACAGAAATCGTCTTCAAACTTTTTAGGTGTTTACACAAGCTCACAGTCTTTTAGAAGAATTTACGCGTTGGACCAGTGTTTTTGCACCTGTTTCTGCAAGGCCTCCTATCTGTAGAAGAGGCGCTGGACCAAATGAAGTACTGGCAGGGTTGGCTTCAGGTGAACTGAGCTGCGCAATGCAACTATCTCTTCCTTCTTCCTCTGGAGTGTCTTCAGGTGCCTCTCTTGTCGATGCTGCATTTGCTCCGATGCGGATGTGAAGCAATCAAGGCAGAATGTCCAAGCTGGTGAAAATGTCAGTCTAGATTAGTTTCTGCGTAGATTTATTGCTTAAAAAGGGAGAAGTTTAGAGCGTAAATTTCACTCGTTTCTATATATAACAATACCGCGAAGGATTGAAGGATGCACGCAGCCTTCCCCTAAAATGTATCAAAATTTTGTATTTCGAGATTCCGTATTTCAAAGAAGCAGCATGGCCAAAAAAATTCCGGCATCCTTACAATGCGGGACGCATGCCGGCTGTGTGGCAGCTACCCCGAATGAAATAGCCCTGAAGCAAGATTTCGATGTATTGCGATCGAACTTTTGACTCACAGGTTAGACTTGCCGTTTCGCCTTTAAGGTCAGCTCTTCTTTCTTTACTGCTTTTGAGGAGCTCTAACCCGCAGCCAGGAAGGTAAGACTCCGCTCCAAGTCGAATGGACAGGCAGGCTCCCGTATAATGCCGCACGAAAAAGCCATATATATTCAACGACAGCCAGGCGCAAGCTTACCTCATCGGGTCTCCCTCTCATGCATTCGTAACTCACCAATGGTCTGGGTTACTTCTTCTTACTCTATTGTTTTGCGGTAGGTATGTCACGCCGTCACCTTTTGTTGACCCATGGTGGATATCTCATCGGCGTTGATACACAACCTTCGATCCGTCACCTTGCTATATTTGGTACACAAATGAACGGAGACCTTGGTTTTCAGTGATGTTTTTTTTGTGTAGTTGGAAGGTATGTATCAGCATTTGATAAAAAACGGTACAAGTATACATTTCTCTTGAGTTCCTTCGGTAACAACCTTGCCAAAGCTGTGTGAGGTCTCTGCAGGCCTTGCCCACTTCTTCCGGGCGGAGAAGTGTATACCGACACGAACTACGAGGCTACCCAGCTCGGTCGCATTTGGCTGGCTGAAGAAGCGGCAACTGAGAAAGATGAAACCACAGTTCTCTTTGCCATTTTGCCGTACCAGTTTTTTTACTGCTGTCGTATGCAACGCTGCGGCAACACTTTTTCCTGCTTTTCTGGCTACACTAAACACAATGCGAATTTGAAATGCACGCAAACTGGTTCGGGGACACCAGGCAAATTAGTGCCAACGAGTGAACCCTTCATACACCATCTACCGAATTTGACGAAAATGAAATCTCAAAAGGATTACAAGGAGCTGACGCTTTCAAATTAAAGGCGTTCTCTCTTTACAAGCGTACGCCATGTATGCGGAGGCTTGGCTCGCGCTTTGGGTATTCGTACGCACGGTGAAAGTCTAATGTTTTGAGATTTCTGGCAGCAAGAACGTGTGTCGAATTGAGGTATTGTTATCCAGTGCCTGCACCAACACTTACGGTGAAGCTCAGGTGATTCAAGTGGTCAAGCAGTGTTTATTTGTAGTTTCTAGTGGACGATTACGTAAGGGCACAGGATCCAAGCTTTTATTGTCTAAATAAGTACTTGCGGCACTCTTCATTGTCAGGGCTGGTCGCGGAGGAATTGCCCTATTTTATTTATGCCTAGCATGACCTCTCCACCAACAACGTTGAAGTTAACCCGTAGGGTAATAATATTTTTGCCGACTACTCTTCCGCATTTTTCTTAATGTATGCTTTCGTTGACACTGTTGGAAGATAAAATGCTATTCCTCTCTCGTCACAGAATAAAAATTTGATGGGAAAAAGCTGCTACTTCCCTGTGGAGCCCTATGATGTACTCTTCTTTTTCGAGCAGGGTAAATTTCAAAATATCCTGGGAAAAGAATCGATTTCGACATGGTACGCATAGAGTATGTACGGGGGCCTACTTTGAGTGTTTACGGACAACTTTGTTAATATTTGGGAAACTAAAATGCACATGTTTGTGAACAATAAGGAATTGGGCTGTTAGGTTTTCTAGACATGATTAGTTGGTCAAAGACAACCCTGCTGAAATCATCATATCTCCCCCGCAGAATATTCGCTGCAGAACGATTTCTTCTATTGCTATCATGTCGACGAGTAATAGTAACTGTCTCTAAATTGAATTTGCAACTTCCGAGATTATAGCTGTACTATGACTTTACAAAAAATCTTCGTTCTTTTTACACGAATGTCGCATATTACGCAATGTAAACACACTTAGCGCGAACATTTAAAAACGTCATAGTATTCTTGCAATACGCGCCACACGCTTTATCTCATTGGTCATGCGGTCACTACAGCCAGGAATAGCCGCTTTCAGAGAAACGGCGAAGCAAAAATGTTTATCATATTTTGCCTGTCAATGATGCAAAAACAGCACATGGCATGTTCACCACATGTCACAGCTTTATTGCGGCACATAGGATGCGGTATGTAGGATGTAGATTGAAACAAGAAGCTATAGGGACCTGGTGGGAAGTAAGAATGAGGAATAGCTAGTTGTATATTTCATTTTGTCCCCTATGCACAAACAAAGATACCTTCCATGGCATAATGTATTACAGTTAACGCGATAAAAAAGCAACATCGTTCAGCTTACCTGTTCCGGGAGTTTAACAGTGACGGGTTGCTCTAAACGTACGTAGATACCGTAGTAGATCCCGGAATAATTTTTAGGAATATATGTAATCAAACACGCAACAGACGAAATATAAATAAAAAAAATAATGAGGAGTATATTGCCTTTTGTGAACGTGCATGGCCAGCACAGCTTTTAACCGCACTACATAGAGTTGACGCAGAATTTAGGGGAAAGCTGTGCGCAAATTTTATTTCTCTCCAGCTGTGACTGCGCACCCACCGCTTAAGAAGACACTTAGAGGTGCCTACAGTTGCTGCTGAGCATTCGCGAATGAGTTGGCCTTGCTGAAAGGCGTGTTGGACACGCAGAATAAGAATGCACGGAGCCCTTGTCTATGTCCAGAAAGAAGCCTAGCGCTGAAGCTCAAGGTGTGTGCCGGGCTCGAACCTAAGCCTATAGCTTCTTTCGTGGTGGACACGAACACCATGGTGTGTTGTATAACTGCGTGTTACCACATAAATTATATCCCGGTCGAAACACGAGGAAACGTGAAGCGGACGTTCATTTCCCAACGCGTCGCTGCCCAACGCTTCCCGCTTCGAAGACACGTGGAGCGTCTAGTGTTTTCGTTTAGAGCGAACAAAAACACAAGAAACCCCAGCCTTAAGACCTACACTTAATGACTTTTCTTAGGCAACATCGCCACCACTACGTCTTGCCCATCCGCCGGTTGCCAAAACGTTGTTGTGGCTGTCAAAACAGTGTTGACTTGCATACCAGGTACACCTCGTGTTACGAACGTTAAAACCTCTTAGCGTGTTTCCGACTGGTTACACAAACTTTCGCGGCATGAAATATTCATTAACAAGATAAGCGCTTATTGAAAACAGCCGGTCGTGTCTTGAATCAGTAATAAAATGGTTTTTGGTCACCCTATTTATTAACTTTCATGCTTCTACTTTAACTTAACTAAGTAAGGGGCCGCCCAGAAGTCAAACTGAGAGAATTCACAGGCTGGAGCTCAGTAATCAGCTCCACTTTTTTGGGCAGCTGGGGTTTACCCCATCTATTTATTCGGGCGTCTTGAAGAGGCCGGGACGTCGGTCTATCGCATCGTATTCTTGTACGTGCTTTTGGTAGGATGGTCGAAAGAAAAGGTTTGACGGCTACATTAGGAATTCTGTCAATTTTCGATGTCTGTTTCAAGTTTTTCGACAGAAAGACTGATGTTCCTCGAACTGATCGAAGGTGGGTTCATTTCGGAAGAAGGTTAACTTGGCAGGGCAGGCATTGAGACACTGGTACAGCCTCGATGGTAAAGTTATCTCCAGGCGAACTCGTCGAATCTACTCTTTTATCGAATCTACTGTTTGTCGAATCTACTATTTTATGAGTATGTCAATGTATTTTTAAAATGATGGGCTTTTAGTAATGGTTGTCGTAGCTCATACAAAGTCAATGGAATGCGCTTAATCTTTTTTGTAAGGTATTCAGGCAATCTTTACAAATAAGTGGTGAAGGAGTCTTCTGGTGAACTCTTCGACTATCCTTCATTTTTTGTATGTATATTTGAGTGTTTTTCCGACAAGTAGTGCACTCTATATAACCATTTGCATTAGTGGATATAAAATAAATCATATTTGCGTCATCTGTTGTGTTGTTGATAATTTTATTGCGCTTGAGAAAGGCTAGTACTAAAGTCACACTCGGATAATTTACGCATGGCTACGCTTCAGAGAAAAAAATTGAAATTCCTGATGCAATAAAAATTGTACAACGCTGAAACGTTTAAAAAGAAAACCGTAACAATACGGCAATTCTCGTGCCCCAACACCGGCAGTACACGTAGTGAAAAGGTCTGTTCACAATTTGAATATTTGCATCACAGCGGCAGTGTTCATTGAAGAGGACGGTCACATCACCATTACACAATGGCTTGGTATAGAGTGGAGAGTATCATTGAGTAAAATGTACAACATATATAAAACAACTTCCGCATTTAGTCTGATACACAATCATCCAGCAATTGTAGGAAACAGCGCTGTGATTTTTGAAATATTTTTGTTTTTTTTTTTCAGTTAAACTGTATATTGTACAGTGTAGTTGTACTGCAATTTGTGAAGGACGCAATATCACCGTGGGCCAGTGGAACTGCCGTTAGTGAATCCGAGTAATGATGTGTATTTCGCGGGAAAGCGAGCCCACACCTGACGCGTAATGCGTTATTGCGGGGGGAAAGCAATTGCCTACATCGGACCGACGCTATGCGTTATTAATTGCAAATCGGATCGGCCCAGTAAAACGTATTCAAGTGGCCACGCGGGGAAGGAACACATTTTCTTCAATTAAGAAACTTGCTTTGTTCACCGCCCTCCGGAGAGGACGTTGTAACGTTCTTTAAAATTATCGCCATCTTTAACTGACGCACAGAGCTTATATTATCATCTATGAAATTGCGTGTCTAGCTTCTTAAGAAGTAATACTTCTACGAACGTGCAGATAGAACTTCAGCAACAATTCACGTGCTCAGAATACAATTTAGCCTTGTACGTGTGCATGGTTCACAGTATTTGCAAGAAATTTTTCAATTAAATGCGATATTGAATTAAACGTACGTCTCCAATGGCGAAACGCAGACGTCGAAGGTCGTTTCTTTTCGATATCGCAGTCCATGGCTCTAGGACCGATTTGTCTTGTCGCGCGCTGCCTTCGCACATCGGTTAGCCAATAATGGTCGCAGAGTCAGCTGACGCAGCGCTTTAACCGGATACCAAACGTTGTTTACTTCCGGCGGAGAAAATAACTTCCAACATCTGCCGTCAAGGCGACCTGCCGTACACATCGGTTCTTTGGTCAGCGGGTCCTACGTATATATGCAATCGCAGCATGCATAGCGTCGGATTATTTTGTGCAAAGGAGGTGTGTTATTCAAAAAATAAGCAATACTTGTGGACATGCACATGAATGACGAGGCGGTATCTTCCTACCTCTTCGTACTTCTATCGGCGCATATTTGATGAAGTAGTAAATGGTACGGGTTTCAAGGGTGCAAGGTGAAGTTCTGCGTCTATAAAAAGAAGCAATATTTGGAGACCCTGATGCGAGTGTTGATGCGTAAGAACAAACTTGTGTATTTCTAACTGTAATGCCATATTCAAAACCGACCTTTTATGTCGGTTTTTTGGCTCCTGGAACCATCATTGCCTACGGCACTGTTTCAGGTTAGTAACATGCCTTTAAGGGGAAATTCTGCAAGTTCTTTGTGCTCTAATGTATTATAAATCCATGTTTTATACGCCTAGATGTAGGGAAAATCCGCTTGCCCGGTGTACACTGAAAAATCATCCAGCGCTACCCAAGAAGCCTGCGTAGAGGAACCATGTTGAAGAGGAGTTAGAAGCAAGGGACAGCATGTGGCTCTATTACCGTTCTGGGTCGTATGCAGGTGAGCCCGCAGATGGGCTCAATAATATCCCCAGTGCACTTGCTTTCCTTTTCCCCCGATTCACTCTCTCTCTCTCTCTCTCTCTCTCTCTCTCTTCTCTCTCTCTCTCTCTCTCCTCCTCTCCCTCTCTCTCTCTCTCTACTCTCTCTCGAAACAGAGCCCGCGCTCAGCGAACTTCTGCGTGAAACACAGTTCAAGCGATTGAGGCGGGCATGGGCGCCGCTGGTGCGGGCTGACAGCCCGACGTCGCAAATTCTGCGCTCGCATCCCTCCGTTACTTCGAAATAGGTAGGCCACTCGTCATACACCCTTCCTAGAAGCAGGCAGCTCAACATCGGCCACGTCGCGAGGGTGAACGGGAACTAAAATAACCAAACGCGCCCCGTATAACGTGAAAATTATGCACTTCTCCGTCTAAGGTCGGCGATGGCTGAACGCGAAGCTTTCTTCTCATGGACTATTTGGTTGTCGTCTGAATTTGGAGTGAGTTTCGACCCTGTCGAAACGGTTGGATCAAAAAGATTCCAGCTTCATATCGCGAGGGACACAGGTTCGATTCCGGCTGCAGAAGTATTTTTTTCTATCACTACAGCAACGATCGTTCACAATCATTGTCAGAGAAAGCTGGCTTTCCTGTTGGCCGTTTGGTGTTACAGAACCAATCAGAGAGAACACTGAACCGTTGTTGTAAATACAGTGTAATTAAGGGTAAGGAGTAACACAGGCGTAAACCCCTGCAGCACTTTTGAGCTGCGCTGCATAGGAGTCTTTACGAAGAACGTGAGCTCTTTCTTTTTCATTCTTGGGTGCTTAGAGTTTAGGTGCTTTTACATGCGAAATCAGTGCGAGGGAAGCCCAACACGGCTGCAGTGTATAACGCCATTGTAGTAGTAAATGTGTCGTTTAAAGCGATCTGCCTGCAAACCAAAATGAAAGAGCAAACCTGGGTTTATGGCTCCATCTTTTTCTCTACACAAATGGAAACGGCATAGCCATATCAGACGCTTTTTATTTCGACTCGCGCTAGAGTAAACCAGCGAAACATGACGAAAAAGAAAGAGAGAGACTAAAGTTTATTACGAGCAAGCATTCTAACAAAGTGCCGTCGTATGATGTCCTTTCATTTTCTTTCTATCTCGGCAGTGAACTGAATCCCATTGTTCGCAGCCATTTCGCTGTTAGCGGAATTGCCGCGTTCCGCACATGTGTTCTTCATGCCTTCATTTATGTTTTGCAGCTTCAAACTCCCTACAAGTTTTCTAACATTTCGAAGACCTTGGGGACAAAGGCAACGAGACATAGAAAAAGCTACAGTGGTTGGGGGAAAAGGAAGTGGTGAGTTCTATACCCCTTATCTCTCGCTTCCAGATGTGGGAAAATACTGTTTGTACTGGGCCCGCAACAAATTGACCTCCTAGCAGGTTGTGGCGTTTGATATTGTAGTTCCGACGAGAAATTTTTCTCCAAGTGAAGTAAGAAGTAAGAAGGCAGAGAGAGAGAGAGAGAGGGGGGGACAGAAAGAAAGAAAAAAAGAAAGACAGAAAGAAAGAAAAAGAAAGAAACAAAGAAAGAAGAAGAAAGAAGAAAGAAAGAAAAAAAAGAAAGAGAAGAAGAAAAGAAAGAAGAAAAGAAAAAGAAAAGAAAGAAGAGAAAAAGAAAGAAAGAAAGAAGAAATAAAAACAAGTGAAAGTGTCGTAAAAGATTGCGCCAGTTGGTGCTTCATTGTAGGAAAAATTTACAGCGTGCAAGAAATTAGGATGGACAGAAGAGAGGAGACACGGACGGAGTGGTACATGCTGACTTCAAATTGAAATTTGGGGGGGAACTGTACATTTGAAGGGACGACACTGCGGATATGCACGAGACATTTTGATTGGAAACGTTTACTGAGCATAAAACCGGGTGGCTCTCTCTTTCCAGAAAGCCGTGAGCGACAGCAGCAGTCTGGACGCGAAAGGTGAGGCGATCCTGGTCCTCGAACCATGAGCTGGACAGCTCGTGCTCTCACTGCTCAATGGAAGGGGAAAATAGAGCATTTGGAGGGGGGGGGGGGCTATTCTCAATGCTAAGTGGTAAGTTGCTAAAAATAATGACAAGCAAAAAACATAATGACCACAACAAAAGCGAGAGCATGGTCTAGCGATGGCGAGGTGGCATTGCCTCAGAGAAGCGGCAAAGAGACGTTTTTGACCGCCGAAAAACGGCACGCTGAGATGCGTGGCAAGGAATTGTCATTTCGACCACCCTTACAGCCGCTCCATCAACTGAAGGCTGCTTCTAAAAGCGATCTCCCAACCCTCTAAAAAAATATCACCAAATAAATAAGTTATTTTCGGTCATGAAAAAAAAACGTGTTTCGATTCCTTTTGTTATTTTTTGAATCAATGCTTTGCACATATAAAATAACAAAGTGCTACGCATGCCTTCTTCCCTTTTTGGAGACATTATGTGCTGCTATTTTCCTCTGAACACTCTTTCATGCGTTGGACACATGCCTTGAAATACAATGAATCGTATTCAGAAACCTCAGCGTTGCGGTGTTTCCTTTGCGTTGTGCGGCCTCCGCCCTCGCTAAACCAGGAATTCCCCAACGCCTTTTCCCTATTTCGAGGTTTTTGCAATGCAACAGAGTTCATGACTGAAAGGATTTTAGAACCGCAGTAGGTGGCGATAAAACTCAGAACCTTTAGCATCGGTGCGCTCCGAACACTTCCCTATGTAGCGTGACTTGAATCAGGAATACCTCTTATTGAAAACAACATTCTGCTACTTTTTATACGTTATTGTGGGCAGAAGCACGAGGACAAAACCGAATCCTGTTGAATGCATTTGCATGCCGTTGAGTCTCTCAGTCCATAGGGAAGCTTTCCTCTCGTCTTTTCGGGGGTTCGACTGGGGCGCACTGTTTGGTTACAACCAAGCACAAAACTCGTTAAAACGCCTTTTACCCCTGATGTGTTCCGAAGACACCGCGTTAGCACCTTTTTCCTGCACCATTATAGGTTTTTTTTTATTCTTTAACGGGTTAGGATGCCTTGTCGCATTTTTGTTGGCGTTGACAAACCGTGTCATGCAGAGCATAGGAATGAAATTACACTGTTGCTACGACAGAACGTGGTCACGAAGAAGTCGTTTTGAAGTGCCCTACAAGTTTTCTTTTTTATTTCGAAAGTTTCTCTGAAGGCATCAAATTGTACATCTATGCGTGGATAGCAGCTTCTCCAAGTAAAGACATGCGCCGATTTAGCCCACCGGTTGATTCTGCCCTTTTCTCCTTTACTGTGAAATTTCTTGCACAAGAGATACGCGCCTCTTTTTATAAAACCATTAAGACTCCCAATGGTGAGGTAGTGCCAAATTGGGACGTACAACCTCTCCCTTTTTACAGATGTATGATACAAATACACAAGCAAAACGAGACCCGTAGAACTAATTTGTCGAGCTTCAGCATAAATACTCAAAAGCACCTTTTATACAGCTTGCTCAAAATCTGCCCGCGCAGTATCATGAGCTGCACGAGGGTCAAACATTATCGGCACTAGGACAATGAATACGTATAGAGCACTTGTGCAGCAGAAGCACAAAAAAATTAATTGCAGTAAAACACATCATACAAAGCAAAACACGACAATCTATCATCCTTGCAGACCCCTTAACTGTGGCAAAGAGGTGCTATAGGAAAAGCCCAAAAACCAGAAAAAGTTTGTAATGAAACAAACCACCATAATTGGCGCACGTGTAGCACTTCTAAACCTATTAATCACGAGCGAAAGCGACGACTTTGCACTCGGCGTTTAGTGAAAGGTTGCCTTCGCTTGAAGTTCGCAGCCTGTGGTCTAGCTGTTTATAGTGGATGATTAAATTTACGCTTTTGGTTGCGCTCAAGGCCATGCACAGACATCTCGGCCGCCGAGCCATCGATGGCAAGACTGAGAGACTAAGCGCCGGCAAAGCTGCCATCAAAGCCTCTGCTAGTCACGTGGTTCGCTTGCCCTAAAGCGCACGCACAGACCACCCAGCCAGTGCTAGCGATCAAGAGCAGGCAAAGCAGCCGTTCCAACCTCGTTTAGTCACGTGGTACTCTAGCGGCGAGGCACCGAGCGAAAGAAGCGGTAGGACAGAAAACCGCAGACTGCGCACCGGCACCTGAAGGTCACCCGCGACGCAGTGAATGGCATTGAATGATGCGGCGTAGTGCAGCTTTCGCTATAAAACAAATACGAACGAACTTCTCGCAATATCGGACACCTCGCTCTTCAAAGACACGTGTATAAAGTCGCTTCAGCGCAAGACGTTTTTAATGCGTAGCATTCCTTGCGAACTGCTTGCATAGCCGGGACGCTGAAACGCCCTGCATTTTCACAAAAATACAGATATCGCTGAGGATCCACCTGTAATCGTTATAGTAGCGTAAATGGAGATAATTGGGCACACAGGGTTTTAGACAAACCAAAAAAATTGGCTATAAAGAACTCACACTCAAGACACGCGGCATAAGAATGCTACGCAGTAGTAGACTATTCTCTCAATTCCTGTAGAGTTGTTTTAGCATGTAGGACAACAACGCACGGAACCCCATCCTTGCACAGCTTCGCCTTAAAACTCTGACGAACGGGAGGCTAACAGCTTCGCTGCAAGGTATCAGCGCAGGCTATAATTATTTCGAACTGCGCTCTCCTCCACTTAGGAATTTTACAGACAGGGCTCAGCCTGTAGAGGGTACTTCACCGCAGTAAGAACCTTCTTGTGGCGAAGCCCGCTTGAAATGGGCGAAACACTAGGCAAATCTATGTTTTCGAAAATGTCATGTATGCTCAGCTTCAGAAAAAATATTTCTAGCGCATTCTGTCCGTTTGTAAATGATAATATCTCAAACACTGACGCCTAAACCTGGGACCATTATATATTGTTGGCAACGGCTTTTCTTCTAGACTGAGTGAGAGATCCTGTTACTTAGTATTCTCGCGCAGGTGGGTATGCAACAAAAGTTACGATACATGCATTATTTTGTAAAGCACTGCATGTTTGACTGCTGATGTTGAAAAGACATAAACGTGGGGTACCGAAGTCCCCTTACCCCCCTTTACCCCAGGCAAAAAAAAAACCCCATACCCCACCCCCAATGCGTGAGATGATGACTATGGTTGAACGCGAAGCTTTCTCGTGACGGATTCTTCGGTTGCCGTCTACGTTTTCGATCCGATTCCACCGCGTCGAAATGAAGCTATTGAGTTAGCGCAGGCTTCATAACACCAGGAAGCAGGTTCGATTCTGGATAACGGTGCTTTCGCGTCAAAGACGCATCAGTGAGGAAACTATAGTTTCTTTTTAAATAGCCCAGCTTTCACTTGCGGTGCAAATGTAGAGAAACAGCAGAACTGGCGGCCCCTCTCCCTTCCTCGGAGACCCGGCTCTTGTACCTCACATGTATTTCTAAACTTGCCGCTGAGAGTTCGCTATGACTGGTAGGCCGGAATGGTTTTGTCCGCAAGCTTTCACAACTCTCCCAAAGTTGGCGGGTAAGCATGCGCTAGAACCCATGGCAACCGGCTTCGGGAACTCGGTGTCTGTAGCGCGAACTCGGCCGTCTGTGTTCCGCCCCCCCCCCCCCCCCCCCCATCAGGCATGAACACTTGGGAACTGGCGAGGAGGAGAGCACGTAGAGAGCACGCCATGAACGTTGGGCAGTGTGTTCTCGAAAGTCGAGCTGGCCGACGCCGGCCGCTCCTCACTAGGCGCGCGCTCGCGTCTGCTCGGTATTTTTGTATTTTTGCGAGCTTCTCACGTGGCGCAAGCTCGCGCGCAAGCCTAGACGATGGTGGCTGCTCCTCACGAGGCGCACGCTCACATTTGCTTGGTATTTTTTTATTTTTCCTGGTAACGCTCGACTGCGGAACTAAAAGCTTAAGCTCTCTGCTGTTTAAATAAAACCCGGTTCCACCCAAAGGGAAGTCTGCTGAAAGAAAGGAGCTGTTGTTCTCTTGCGTCAGCTCAAACGTAAACGGATGCTCGCCCGAGAACGGCACCGTCTCTCCTCGCTGCATATAAAACAAAACCACGCACACGTCAGAAACAAAGCACCCCGGGATGCTCGACGCTTCCTTTCCTCCTTCCGGCACTCACGCAACATCACCGACAGCTCTGACGGAAGTTTCTTGAATAACAGATTAGCAGGACTTTCCTCGCCTGTTTCCGCCAGACGCGGATCGCAGGAAAAGTTTGGGCCGAGGCCGTGACGCGCAGTGTCCACCGTTCTGCGTGGTACTTGACATGCCTCGCTGGCGTTTCCGCAAGCCTGGAACTGACCCGTCTAGTTGCTTAGATAACGAGAAACTGTAAACAAAAACAAAAACCCTTGCACGCGACTCAAGAAGGCGTACTGCGATAAAGCCTGTTTTGATTCTGACAACAACGTAGCAGTAGCGCTGAACGCCTTTACGCCAGCCATCTATAAATCTTTATCACCCGTGTTTAAAACAAATCCCCACCGCCGTATTTCAGGCACGCCCGTAACAACGTCGTGCACCCCAGAGGAAGGGAGTGACGCTGGAACAAATATTTAGGGATAGTTTAGGCGGTCTCAACGTCGTCCTTTTTACGTAAGGAGTTAGCGCAGTTGGGCTAGTGTTACGGTAGCGTAGACGGCATTCATCATCCGTTATCCAGGGGGGACGTTACCGATGCCGGGACCGAGGGAGGAGACGGAACCGGAAACAAGAGTTGCGTTTATTTTACTGGCGGTTTATTTACGTTTATTTATAGATACTGAAAGGATCGGTCACATATGCCTTCCGAGTTCTCCTGATTGGCTTGGTTTCCCCAAACACTCCAAGATATATTTTAGGTACACTGTCATGTGGCTGTCATTCAAGTGGACCCGTACTGCTGTCCAACTAATTCGCACGAACCATAGCCGTCCGGGTATCACAAGAGAGGCGTCTCATTTTATGCGACGCGGCAATACTGCAGAAGAACCCGCCACATAAGGCTCCCCGGCCTACGGCAGAACAAGAAAGAGAAGTGGGCGCCACTCATTTGTTCGGGGCGAGTTCCCCCCGAGGCTCTTGTGGAACGGCTGTTGGAAAATGGCTTCACACCCTTGTGATTCCTGGCTGAATTCTGAAGGTATGAAAAACGGTGCTACCTGGAGGGCGTTTTTAGGTAGGTTGCGGAAGGATAGACGCATCGGTCAATCTTCTTTTTGCAACCACCACCTGTGCAAAGATGACCTGCGCATGGCGGCGGTAAACTTCGCACGTCCCCGCCGGAGGTGACTGATTCCGATGGGCACTAGCTTCCAACGCACGTGTGGGAAGAGCTCGACATGTATAGGATTACGTAAAAACCAAAGTTCCCCTTGAGACGACAAGGATTACCGGTTCCGGAACAAGCAGATTTCCCGGTACCAGGAAGACAGCCAATAAAAGTACCGGAAGGAGGTGCGATTTCTGTATGCATGGCTCGCAATTTGTTAAAAACAAGAGCAGAATCATACCTAATCAGACACGTGCAGTGCCCTGGAGTTAAGGCCACGGATTTATTCTGTTAGACGGTCAATTTTCTACCCCAACAAAAATCAACCGTTCTGAATGCAACGTTCTAACGGTTAAATCAAATCACACTTAAAAAAGATGAAACATTTCCAACATGACATAAACACGAAATAGCCCACATGGTCGCTAACTTAACTGTAAACGACGTCCCAAAGTAATAACTTTGGGCGAACACTTCAGCGAGTAACAAGTGTGACACAGCTCAAAGCCTCAACCCGCTCCAATCTCTAGGCGCCCTAAGGTGTTATGAATCCTTCATCCTCCAAAGTTCACGCACTGTCACACTTTCTAGCTTCAAAATTATGGCAATGTGCCTCTGCAGCTTTGACAGCACAGGTTACCTGAAAAACGCTATCGCGTTGAAGAAATATGCATTTCTCGTAGGTACTTAATGCGCGAACAAATAGAGGCAGCCAATAGAGCTTCAACACACAATTATGAGAAAGCCTCAATGGCCAACGGATCGCAAAAGCTGGCGCCTAAACGAAAAAAACAGCTTCTAAACATCCATTCGCCACGCCGCCTTCCACAGCGTGCTCTGCGCAACCACTCTACGCACGCCATTATGGGCTGACATATATCGTACCGCAGTGCAATCTGAAGCATCTACATTGTCGGCGGCCGTAACCTCACAACGAGCTAAATGTAGAACGGCAAGCGATGCCAACACACCGAAGATAGCCCGCAGCAAAACTTGAAAACATGACTTGCGGCAAGAAACTCGGTGGCCTAACGGACGCAGGCAAATGTAATGTTCGCCTGCACACCCCATAGTCAGTGTATGACTGCCTTTGTATTTTTTTTGCTCCCGCTTCAGGAAATCCTTTCTCGTTAAAGGATAATCTTGTGTTCGCCCCGACGCCAAATGCTGCTACCGCCAAGAATGCATTGCCACGTTTACTTTACATCACGCTTCCCGGAAGCAATCCTCCGGTCGGCCTACTTTCTTCGAAGGACCAGCATGCTGAAATTGTCCCCGGTACTTCCAGGAAGGCCGTGGCCACGTGGAAGCACTTCCACGGGCTATTTCTGGACCTGTGTTCACGGCGCAAGGCCGCGCAGACGCCCCTCGTGCGCGTATAACGCAGTTCGTCTTACAAAGTGGCTGTAGTGTGGAAGTGTACGGCCTAATTTAAAGAAGGAGGAGGTACCTCTGTGTTAGAAATCCGGTGGCCCCGACACGTCGTGCTCCGATTTGCATAACCTTGAAGCACAGAAGCGTGAAATTTGTTTGCTCGAAATTGGGGGCGTTGTTCTGATCTGCCTCTTGCTACAGTGCCTTGCTTCGCTTTCATTGTGTTGCGCGAGTGCAATCGCTGTCTCGCACGCGGCAGAATTTGACTGTCGAGCTAAATATATGCGCTCAGCATCCGTGGAGACTGAAAAAAAATACTCATATTTGTTCTCTGTTTTGTAGCCATAATGAGAAGTTAGTGCTTAACCACGCCGCGAGTGTCACGCCATTACAATTGCTTCTGAAGACGTGGTGCTCACAGCGTCTGGCTGAGGTCAGTTGAAGGCGTTATATAAGATCATATTTTAATGCAAGGTGCAGACATCTGTAGACGCCTCTAAGCGTCTAAGAAAGACTTTGTAGAACAGTCATCGCTCGTGTGCGGGCGACACGAATCTGCATGTTCAGGGAAGGGTTTCCTTCAACACAAAAGATGCGATCACACAAGAGAAAGCATTTTAGGCAAAGGTGGGTGGCAATCCCATTTGAATCCCGGTTCTAAGTTCTAGAAATATTCACATTAAATAGCACCATAAAATAAAAACCAGTTTGAGCAAGTATATGGCAACAAGCCAAGATAATGAACAAGAAACGGTTACTAATATCACCATCGATACTTCGTTCTTTACACAGTTGTCCGAAAAGGCAAGAATATATATTTGCTATTAAAATTTGCGGTGCCTAGGCCCATATTTCAGATACCATGTACAAGTGATCTTACCCATATTGAAATTATTTCCTTCATGTTAATTTTGTCAGACATGCCAGAACTCTAACATTTATTTTTCGATTAATAGGTGCATGACCTCACTGTGCTCCGGACTGATATTGACTTGTAGCTTCCCATGCCCTCCTAAAATACGAGCAAGGCATTTGCAAGGCATGAGACACCTCACCACTTGAGGAAATTGCGCACTATTCTTATCTGGTGGCCTTTTCTAATGGTCTTTTATAATGGGTGAATGAGAAGCCGGCCTAATGTGCTTCCCGGGAAAAGAAATCCCGCTCACGGGAGACATAAGGTATTATTTGCCAAGTTCGAACACGGCCCACCCCAGTGTCTGCCTTTTTAATATAATACTAATAAATGGCCAATACATTTTTGCTCAGTATATACTCGGCACATTTCAATGGTAGATATCCAGGAAATTTATCCTTTAAAAAAATCCTGCTTCTGATATTGCTTTTTCTTCGGGTTGACTCAAGAAATGGCTGTAACCACTTTGCTCAAGACTGTTCCAATGAAAGTAAACAATGAACGTGCGTGCCCGAGAAAACGTTGCATACTAAGCGGCCCGTACTATGTTAAGGCACCGTGAGTGGGACGGACATCGGTGGTTGTGCATTATAGCGCGCAACAGGGAACTTTTCAAGAGCTCAACATCCTCCAACCTAAAAGACAAGCGGCGGATACGGTGGCCGCTGACGGCTACGAGCGGCACTGTAAAAATGTACAGCTAAGCGCTGCTCTTGAAAAAATATCGCGCCCAGTAAAAAGTAAATCACGCCTGCAAAGCGACGATTAAACATATCAGATCGGGTGGCCGGGGCAGTGCGCAAGCAGAGGCACTGCGTCGCTCCTGGCTTCCCATTGGCGTTTCTAGGCGTTTACTTTTCCGCGGACCTGTACCCCAGGCAAAAATTACTTCGCTATGAAATCAGATAACTAAGAAACTTGTTCAGAAGGTTTTCCCGTCTGTCGGGTCTCGGCGTTCTCCGACCGCCCGAATTATATTTTTACAACGATGTAGCGGCTATTGGCCAGCCAGCTCGTCTTCAGTTGAAGCAATAAACGCTCTCGATAGAAAGTTGATAAAAAAGCCGCAATAGCGAGGCCCAAATGCAACGCGCATCTTCTGCGACGAGCAAATCGGCTGTACCGCTCCGTGTGGACGACAACTATTGCTTTCGCTATGCTTCCAGACGAGAAGGAAAGGTTAAAGCGTCAGTCGATCGAACATCGTGCAGAGGTGTCTTTCGAGGGCGCAGTACGCGAGTGAAATAGGACCCGGCTGCGCCCGAGTCTGCGCTTCTAAAACTGATTTGGTATTCCGCAAGACCTCCGGACCGGTCGCTCCCACACGCATCCAACCTACCGGATACATTGTCCGCGCCACATAGAAAGTGGGTTGTTCGGACATGTATGTGTCTGTTGCTTAACACATTGCCGTAATTTCGTGACGAGGAGGTGCTACGCATGAAGTGATGCAATTTGGCAAAAACTTTTCATCACCTATTCGCATGGCGGCGGCGTCTGCTTGCTTGCCTAAGGCAACCAATTAGCGAAGGGGGGGGGGGGTGCTCGGGTTTTACGGTGCAGCAGTGTACCTCTACGATTCAAGCAAATTTTTGTGGCGATGTCAGCCGTAAACTATCATCATTAAGAAGGCAGAAACAAATATTACCTACCCGGGGGGACTGGCCTAAAATACTAAAGATGACTGTTGGTTGAGAACTGTTGGCAAAGGTTAGTGCTAAAGACTACGGTTGCGGGAGCTACTCTGAGTGTTAAGTACCCAATACCTATAAACTCTGTAGTGACGTCTCTACGCTTTCATATACCACTCAGGGAAACTTTCGTGGCGACGTCAGAAGAAAACTATCATCATTAAATTAGACGCCTGCAACGACTTTCCGAGTAAGCGCTTTCACTCGCTTAATTCACGTCTGGAAGCCACTGCGGAAAGCTAGAGTTATTCGCCAGCACGGAGCGGCACTGCTGTGATTTTCTCGCCCACGCTACCAGATTACGCCTTCCATTTCTTGCTTTCTTTCTGGTGGCTTTTTTTTTTAATTGCTATCGAAAAGCGTTCATTGCTGCGCAACTTGAACGAAAACCGGCCAACAGCCGCTACATTGGCCCTTAGATGACGTAATTCGAGACCGGTCGAAGAAACATCGAAGACCGGGAAAGAGAGAAAAATCTTTTCGAGCTGACTTCACAAGTTATCTGAGGAGCATAGAGCAGTAATTTTTTGGCTAAGGTGCTTTGCGACCGCCTAATCTAAGTACTGGTGTGTTGGTCACGACGTCTGCAAGCATTTAGGATTTTAAAAAAAAAGTGAAAAAGTGTTGCAGGGTCCCTTTAAGAAGGCGTCCGCATACTCACTGATAGCAGGCACGTACCTGTCTAGGGGAGTGGCCATACCGGCAAAGATTATGGTTGCGTAAGCTACTTCGAGTGCAGCTCGAAGAATGAGAGCTGACTACCATCATTAAGAATGCAGGCACATATTTCCCCAGGGGGACTGGCCGTACCACACCGGTAAAGATGACGGTTTCGTAAGCTGCTGGGAGTGCAAGAGTACCAATAACATAGAAATCACGTAGTGACGTCACCACGGTTGCATATACGAATAGAGAGACGGTATAGCACCTCCTTCAGTTTATTCGAGGCTGCATTGGCTATAGCACGGGCAATGAAGACACCAGAATAACAGACAGAAGAAGAAGAAGAACATGAAGCTGTCGTGAATGTCGCTATGAAGTAATAGAAAGTGTAATTCAGTACATTTTACTTCTGTCTGGTTCCGCTCCTTGTAGAGCCACGTGTGAGCATTCAAGTGACGTCGCAGGGTAATAGTTGTTGGTGTCTGTTTACAGCTTCGCAGTCCAACCGGCTTCACAGTGTGGATTGGAGACACATTTCTTTAGAGAGGTTTTCTGTACCTCATTGATGGCGTTTGATGACACGCCATAGCGTACTGCAGAAAAGCCAACTTTACACAATCAGTTTCACAACACCGTGATGATGATAAGCTAAGGCACATCCGGCGTCTCAAAAAAGAAACGCTTCCCGTGATCAGAATGGAACCCGGGTTCGTCGCGCCATGAAGCCGACGTGTCTCCGATGGCGCCATTCTGACACGGTAGAAGCCGTTCGGATTTCGGACTTTGACTGAAGTTGTACGGAGGAAGATTCGCGTTTCAACCAGCTTTCCCTTACGAAAGGGGCACTGAATTTTCGTAACGCTTACCGCTACGAAAAGCCCGAAGGAGGCCGCAAATTTCGTTTTGGACGCTGTATGACTAGCGGAGCAGTACTCCAGCCGAGGGAATTTTCATTATCCTGCCTTACCGATTATGTTTGGTAGGACCAGAGATGCGGGTCCTACAGGCAGTTGATATAGCGCTCAGCTCTAACATATGCAGTGTAATCATAAAGCTACTTCATGAGTCTCCGCCCTACCTCGTTTCATCCCTGTCATCTTGTTGAATGGGAAAGGATAGGCGCTATATCGGCCCTCATGGCGCTTCTTGTCCGCGTGATAAATAGGTGTCCCTTATCGGGCTTCCCAGTAGCGTTGGCAGCATAATAAATCCCGGTGCATTTTTCCGCTTCATATCATTCGCTCTTTACCCGGCTGCTGGCGCTAATCTTAATCCTCTTGGTCTATCAGCATACGGCGACATGAAGGCTCTAGCTGACGCGCACACTCAATGATTAACTGCGTGAAATGTTTCAAGACTTCAAAGTAAACAAGCCCTCGTGCATCTCAAACAACCCCCTCCACCACCCACCACATTAAGAAAGTTGCATGATAATGAAGTGAGTCCCGTAAAGAAAAAACGCCACTCTGAGTACGTCAAAGCAAAGAGCAGCATCGTTTGTAAATGGCGCTCAGTTTTTTATGAATCCTCCTGTTTTAGTGATGCTTTTTAATGTCTCCTTCGTCTCATTTGACTAAGCTCTTGTGAATATACCAAGCTGAGTAGTAAATTTGGCCCTAATTTTAACACGTTTCGGCGCGATCGGAGATCAATTTTGCATGTTTTGTTGATACATCAGTAAGCGTTTCAACCTTCGTGCTATACATGGGCACATTTTTAAATTTTAGCGAAACGTCGAGAATGTGCCGCTTAGTATTCCGGAAATAGTTGTCTTTGTTATTCATTAGAATTTGCTTGCTATAGAAAAATGTGCCAAAAGTATAGTGCTGAGCCAAAGACCGTGCGCGTGTTTTCCGTCAACACTAATGAATACCGCAGAAGGCTGCATAGTCTTCACCTGTCTCGCAACCACTGAGCGCAGTTCTATTTGCTTATCCCAGCTTCCCCGCAACGGCACTGTCACCTTCCGCCTCTCGCCTTCTCGGCGTCTTACGTGGCCGTCCCTTTTTGCAATTGGACTGTACTCTCACCGGAGGCAATCGGCACAGGCAAGAAGATCGCTCGCGGAAGCGTGTTCATGAGGTTTCGTGTCAACGCTGTGTTACGATCTTTTAGTTCCAACATTACATGCTTTTATTCCACTCGGGGTCACCACTTCCTCACCTGTCTATTTTCCATCTTCCGACGAACATGGGCAAAAAAAGGTTTTCTCCTCGTGCGTTATTGCTGCTGCAGGTTTACTTTATTTCAGTCGGTTTAGGTGGGAAAGCGATGTATTGGGTGGTTGGTTGACACGGCCAGCCTTATTTGACGCCATTGAGAATAAGCCATTCTGTTTTTTCCAGGATGGACAAAACGCATACCAGCTTGACAATATAGGGAATTTATTTGTGTACTCTCGCATACTTATTTTCATCCTGAAAAAAAAAGCCCACCTGTCAGTTACCATGATTACCTGAAATCAGAACGTGGGTGCCTGCCGGGAAAACGCTGACTGCCTGCCACTAATGCAGTCACGGTTTCTTTGGCAGCGTACGCTGATGGCCGCCGCAGGAGCCCTTGATGACAAACATCCTCCGAACAGCAGCTATATGAACAGAAATAAGTGGCCGACCAGCTTACTCGGCCCGAAGCCCCGGGGGCGTACGCCAGTCGCGTCAGTTTCCGGGAACCTTGTAGAACGTTCAGGAATCGGATTGCCGAGAGAAACTACATTGGTGATCCTAAACATCTATTCCAGGAAGCGGACCAGTCATGAGGACTCCCTACTGGGAAACTATTGCTTCCTCCCGGCCTCTCAGCTGGCTACTTTGATCCATGCTCTGATTTCCGGCATTGCTTTGGGCTCCTGTTTACTAACTGTGAGTACAGCGTTCTTTTAGACCAGTCGCATTCGAAGGACCGATACAGCGATCGATGTCGTTTGAAGCTCGACCAAATAGCACGAAAAGTCGCAGCGGAGACTCCCGAAGGCACCATCAAGTGCTGCGGTAACTGAAAGGCTATCCAATGGTCGCGTGCCAGATTGTTTTCTGAAACGGGCCGGAGACAAAATACAAGTTTACTTCATCAAAAAGACTGCTTTTTCCCGTTAACATTGATAGGAAATCTTGTCGTAAACTTTAAACAAATATTCTAGCTATTAAGGAGGACATCTTAAGCAGTGCCGAAGTGCAGACACATTGGGGCGATTTCTCTATGAAGTAACACAATCTCGTTCGTGCGATTTCAGGCCTCCTACGTAAGACAGCGCCAAAAATATGATTGGGAGATTGCAGGGGGGTCTCTGCTTAGCGCCTGCTGGTGTTGAGGGCTCTTGAGGCTGGAAGAGCTCAATGGTGTTGTAATGAGGACCCCTCCCGATTGCTTTTGTGATAACCGTGTTTATTCTCTCTCTCTCTCTCTCTCGCTGGTTTCATTTTGTTGAACACATTGATGCTAACGTCCAGTTAACGATCTGATTTTCATGTTTTAGTGCTGCACCTTATTATGTCACCCCTGCCTACATTAAGCCACTATAGAGCGAACGTTACAAGATATTCAATATTTTTGCATTTTTTTCGGAAAACAAAAAAAATAGCGCCTTTAGTAGCTGAAGTGGAGCTGCGCGAGTTTCGAAAGGATAGTTCCTTCGAATTAACGAATATATATTTTGTGTCCATGGCCCGTTTGTGCTTTATTAAATTACCCGTCGACTAGTGAACACGGCTTTTGTTTTCAGGCATGGTGGCATTACCGGACGTTTTCACAAGGCGCGGGTGAGCGGTTTAGGCAGGAGTGCGCATTGTAAGGCTGAAGAATGTCGAAATGTAGCAATCGGATACACGCCGGCCTCACAACGCTAGGGACCCAGGTTCGTTTCACGTCTCGGGAAGCGTTTGCTTTTTCACTTTATCCGCCTTTGCGTTAGAGACGCCATCAATAAGAACACTAAAGCTTCGCTTTAAAAGTTGACGAAGTGACACCAAGACTTACCGGGCTAAGCTAGGCTATTGCTCTGTATATGCAAGGTTAGCAGAGCTAAGCGGCAGCCATTTTTCCCTTGCGGTGAAGTTGAGTGCGCCTTCGTCGCGCGCTCTCGGTGCGAAAACCGGGATATCGCTCGACAAACGCTGTCCAAAAAAACTAGGTTTAACTGCGTACATCCATAGTAATTTTTAAGCACATTTCTTTTAGGCTTCTAAAGCCGAGAAGGTAGACGAATCGGTTTTACGTTATATAGATTTTCTCAAACAAAAAGCAGGTAACAAAAAAGAGGATCATTCGTTAGATGTGTGTGGTACAACGGCTTCAGCAGAAAGAAAACTTTCCTTGTCCAGAGAAACGTACCACTACATGGCAACGTACTTATGTGTACGAAGCATTGCTCGTTCAGAAAGATCCTTGTCTCATTTGTTGTGCTCGCCGACTTTCTGAATAAAGTGTTAACCGCCAATATCGTCATGATGCATTATGCCGTTTTACCTTCCTCTCTGTAGGAGAATTACACAAATCACTGCCTTTAAAAAGCTCTCTTTAGTGAATTGATTCGTTCCCGTAGATGATAACGGACTCCATTTGACAGCGCTGCTAACCTAGCGAACATATTTGAAATGCTTCGATGTGTGGATTTAAAATGAAAAATCACTGGTGCAATCTACATTGACTTCACCTTAACACACACTCACTTTTCAAGTTATTATGTGTACAGTAGCGTTCCCAGAGTTTAGTTGGCAGGAAATGTTACCCCTAGAATCTCCTATACTGGCATCGGTGCAAGCTTAAAATCCTTCGAATTTTCAAGACGAAACATTTTACCACGATTTATTGACAGCAAACTTTCCTGCCTACCATTCGTACCTTGCTGTGAGGATGTAGTATACTGCCGACGGGGAGGATGTGTATTTAGCATTGTTATTGCCCAGTTTGTAAATAGTGGACTAACCTCAGTAGTAGTTGCAATTGGTTCGAGAGGAACAATGAGGCAAAGAGGTGGACGAGGGATATATTTAACTTCCCGGAAGTATTACCTCCATGCAACCCAGTCTTGGAGAAGAGGAGTTAGGGAGTGAAACAGTATAGACAAGAGAGAAAGGGGTCAGAAACGGAAACAAAGAGAAGGAAAGCTTAGCTATGGCAACGAAATAACGTCATGCATGCCTTCGCACGCTTTAGCGAGTAGATAAGGCCGTAATCTGCGGTCAAAAAATCGTCCGTTAATTGCTGAGAACAGCAATATTCTTCCTTTGTTTACAGAACCCCATTGTCTTTATCAATGAACCCGGCGCTAACAAAAGGAACAACTCGGAGAAGCCACAGGCGAGCATTCCGAATCAATATGAAATGGGAGAGCCATCCTATGACCTATTCATTAGAGGAAACAGTGTACGATTAGTTCAGCCGATAATGAACCCAAACTACGGCATGATAACTGAGTGAGACTGAGCACGGTTTTGTACCATCGCTTGCTTCGAGTGAGCACGGCTAGCGTGCAATGACCCCGACGGTTGACGGACCATTACTTTCGAAAGTCGTTTGTGGGTGCACATAGAGTTCTCCGATGCGCCGTTACTGAGCCATTCAGAATGACAAATGATGCAGACGGCCGTGTAACGGGGCGTAACGATTTAACCACACTCTTCTGTTTCGGTTCCTCCGATGATATTGCGTCGGTGCCGAATTGCTATTACGTGCTTACTGCTTCTGAGCACTTATTTCCACAAGCATGTGCCCATGCTAACGTCCGCAAGAGTCTGCCTTCTTCGAATGGTTTATTGAAGCAAAAGTGGGTATATATCTTAGGTCGACACGCGAGGCGTTATCAAAAGATGATAAATGGTTCTTTGAGCTGTGACCTACATCACTGTTAAATTGCGTTTGCAAAAATTACGCCCACCTCCCCTCGCGGGAACCCTGGTGCGATGCGACGCTGAGGGGGGTTCAAGCGCAAGCGGAGAGCAACCGTCGACCGAAATGCCGCCGGAGAGCGGCACACCGGTTATATGCGCAGCGCGCCCGAAGAAGAGGAGACCGCGGAGAGAGAAAGTGCCGCGGCTATGACGCAAAACAATCCAACACAATCCACTTTAATCCAATCCAATCCAAATTCAATCCAATCCAATCCAAATCAAGCCAAGCCAATCCAAGCCCCTCGCGCGAGAGTGTTCGCTATCGGAGAGGAGAGGGGGAGAGTGGCTGCGGACACCAACAACGGACGCACGCGGACAACAACAATGGACGGACGCGGACAACAACAACGGACGCACGCAGGAAGGACAGGTCCGCCGACAAGAGATGCTCTCAGGGTCGCATCTAAAACTGTAATAGCCATAGTTGTCAGATGTGTCGATGAAAAAGCTGAAATATGACAAAAATACCTCGTACGTCAACGTTTGAGGCTGCATTTGCAAACTTATGAAGGCTGTTAAATCAGTTATGTATTGCATAACATCTGTTAAAATTAATAGAACTTCTAGAAATCCTGTGTGGCCGAATAGGATAGGAACATCTTTACGTTTCAGGTTTTCTAGGTGAAAAGTTACAACGAAGAACCACCATAAAAGTTCATAGGCCTTGAATAATATTTTTCCTTTACATACACCTCTGAAACGTTCAGTTGCAACTTTCCAGTGGCCATTTCTGTGAGGAAAGCGGGTGACCGAGTCGAACTGAGTGACTTCAAGTGCGAAAGCTGTTCATGCTACGGTCCCGTACGGCCACACAATATCAGCTAAATGTATAGCGGGTATCACAGAGTAGCGCCTGAGGGAGTTGCTGTCATTATGCCGCAATGACTTTAAAAAGATCCACAAGGCAGGTTGGGACAGCGCAAAATTACCCGCAATGCTCACAAGCCTTTATTGAAATTCAGGAATGTTTGAAAGATGTGCTCACTAGAACGTGTATGTCTTTCACTTAGGACGTCATAGCGTGTCTCAATGCTCTCCTAACACGCTTTCGTCGTGTCATGTAGTCACTGTACTAAAACACCGGGAAACTCGTTTCCGCGTCGCGCTAGATAACGCGTTCTAAAAAAAACACCGGGACACTTGTTTACGCCTCGCGCTATAGAGCTTCGTGCTTCAAAGGCAAGATACTTTTACAGCAAAGCTGTATACTTCTACCCCCAACGGTTTCATCTCCGTTGGAAACAACGCCAAGGCGCTAAGAATACACTTATACACTGCATGCTTCGCCCCTGTCCAGCTTTCACGTTAGTGGAGATGTCCCGGGATTTTTTGCAACTTCAAAGTGGAGGTTGGTCGCAGCGATAGGCCTCTTGGTGATGTTGCCACCGCAGGGTGACCGAAATTACCCCCGGAAACAAGGCTCGACCGTAAGCGAGTGTTCACGGAGGAACGGGTACGGAGGCGCGTGTTGAACTTCCGTAGACAAAGTGAAAACAGCTTTTTACAACATTGACTTAATTTTATCGTTATTTCGGGCTGTCAGTTGGCCCTGAGCAAAGAAAGACAACCTGTCGCTCTTATTATCGTGGAACTGAATATGTTCTTCTGAAGCCCCAATTGCGTCATTCGTGATTGTCACTCTATTTCTGTTTTGATCAGCGCTGTTGCAATCTACTTGGAGCTCCGATGAGAGCAGTGAGTGACACACAGGGAGAGGAAGTAATTAGTCTGAGTGCACAGCCTTGAGAGGCTTTACGGTTGACACGTGCGCACACGTATCCAAACAACCTTGTTACTTTCTTCCATATGGGCAAAACAAGGCAGTCCTAAGTACAGTGGAGGGAAACCTCGCGATAGAATGGTTCTCCGAAAAGGTCACGGATGGGCGTAGTCAGATTGCCGTCGGGGAAACGTGCACGGGTCAGCAGAGCTATCTTGTGATACCAGAAATCTGTATAGCGAGGCACACGACTACGCCCGCGGATAAACGTCTTCGCTTTCTCCTCGGGTAAATGAAGGCTCCGTACTTTCGCTCTGGAAGCACAACCAATAAGTTATGGTCACGGGCTGACAAGAGTGTGTCGGATACTATTTGTCCTAAAAGCGCAAGAGAAAGATTGTCTCCAAGCATTGATGAAATAAAAATACTAGAAAAAAATTACACGTTTATAACTGTTTTTGCGGTTCCGGGTAAAGCACTTAATGCACTTTCGTGTGGTTGTTAAGAAAGATATACAATTATACGCGGGTACTTCTAGAAAAGCGATATACCTCTTCTTTGTGTGGTGTGAGGGTTTGTGTCTGTGTATGTTTGTGTGTTGGATGAAGAAAGGTAAACAAGGAGAGAAGGATCGCTCGAAATATTTTTGGCTTGCGACTGTACTGCAGCTTTGTTGTCAAATGTGTGGCTACGGCCGACAATTCCAGGGGCAGCACGGGGATTAACGCTTTCTGAGGTATGTATTAGACAGTGATTGAAAAGTGTATTCAGTTTCCTTCTTTTACCTTCAGTTTTAGTTACAACATTGTTGGACTCCTGCTTAGCACACGGCCATGTCTCGTCAATGCGCCGTAGAGAAATATTCTAGGAAAGTTAATCTACGTGGTTGAAAGAATACAGTCGGATATAGAGTTTGTTCAAGATAGGATAGGTGAACAACGTACAAAGTGCTGTGCTGGCGCGTGCAACAGCGCACATACGTTTAACATCCGGCTACGACGGAACCTTCAAGAAACCGGCGAAACACTGGAACTGACCCGGTTTCACGGGAAGCAGCTCAGTGCGCAACACGGCCTGAAGGCGGCTGTTCCCTCACACGAGCTACTGTAGTCGTCTAGCAAGGAACGAAGACTTTTTTTGCGAAGAAACGTAGGTATTTTTACCCTCTGTATCATCGCTTTGCTGCTTCCTTTAACAGGCTGCATAGTAATTTTGCAGAGGCAGGTAGTTTTTCAGCCCCCAAAAATCCCACAACGGCATGTCAGCACGTGCAGATCTTGTACGCTACTTTCTTAGACATCACATATTAATAGCAATTTTTGTTCTTATACGGGTTCAAATATGCTGTACCAGCTTCACATTATACCCCTTCTCCCGTCTACGCCGCTGGTACGGCAACTCGGCGCGCTTATGCGCGGACATTTGTAAAAACAAGTTTCAAATGCAGACTGCAAACGTGATACTCACGGGCTCATTCTGTGTAATAGGAAGATTTGCCTTATCAATCCTGACAGGATTGAGGTAGTTTTGCTATAAAAGCAAACTGTGATATAAAGCATGCGCTGCAAGCCAACATAAAGACCGTTTTCTTAGCGACAGCGACCGCGAGCGCGGGAGAATAATTGCGTACGTGCTAGGACGTGCACCACCAGTTGGGGAGAAGATAAATTCTTTGAGGCCTTTTTCCCTCTACTTATGGAGGGCCTTGGGCTGTCTGCTTGCCCTTATTCTCATGTACCGCTTCTAGGCAGCGTCTCACTGCCCCTTTGGGACGAGAAAGCTCTTGAGTGAAAGGCCGAAAGATCTAGCGAATACATAGTTGCTGAAAGCCTCCAACACTTTTATTCCCCTCTTTCTTTGTGCTAAGGCCTCTCGCGTTCTGCTGTTTCGAGGCCAGGAAGCAGTTGGCTCACGGCTATCATCCGCTTTAACTACGAACACGCTCGGTTTGTCGGAGGCCTTGGATAATGAATTTATTTCGTGGCATCATATGGACACCTCTATACGTTTTAGTTATTTCTTCCGAGGGCGATTGTTAAAGGCACGACTGATTATCTGTCCCTGTGTTTGTTTGCCTTTTAGCAGGAACACGTGTTCAAGTTACTTAAAAACACGTATCTGTGTGTAAAGTGTGTTTCTTTAATTTATAATTTGATCGGCCCCAACAAACTTTACGGTTGCGACTTATCTACGCTGTACGAGCCCTTGAAAAGGCTGACCATATTATCTTTCAACATTCGCATTCGGTTTTTCTGTAACCGCAATAAAAGGGCTCGCCTTTTTCCGTGACCGTTTTTTGTTCATTCATTTGCACATGTTCCCTCAGCCGCCCTACCCTTCCGCCGCTTGCTTTACTTTCCCCTCTGGGTAGTCTCCAACTTCCTCTCGGCAATTTCGTAGGCGCAGCACTTACGCCGGCGCATAAAAATGTGCTTCGGAGCCTGAAACCACGGTAGTCTTTTACGGATAAAACTTTACCCTTCCAGAACGATTACTACGCTGCCCTGTAGACTCACAGCTAAAATCAGCTAATTGACTTTTTGTTCAGCAATCTGCCACCATTTCTGTAATTGTTCAGTTTGAATATAGTCGACCTACAAATTAAGCCGGTTAAAAATCTTTTGTTTTAGTTCATTTGTTCAGAGCTTGCACGAATAGTACCCAGATCTAATTACATTCGTGGTGCCTTGGTGTCGACAAGCCACTGTGGCCTGTAAATTTACTGAGCGGAATAACATCGTTCTTCTACCAGTTAGGACCCGATCGGTGATTCTAATTTCGGCTCAAAACGACCAACGGTTGGTATTGCGCCAGTGGTTAAGGAATTGACGTCAAGAGCCTGCGAACACACTGCGCTGCCATTAGGCCTCCTGTTAGGAAAAATAAAAAGAAATGCCATCATTACAACGTTAAGCGGGCAGGCTGGTGCCTCTAAAATAGCATCTCTTACAATCGGCTGAGGCGGCTTGACTGTATTGCGGTCCCTTTAAGAACAGCTGATTTCTTAGGACCGGCTAGGTCCAAATATTTTGTTCTGTTACTCATGGCTCAGAGGTGCAGCACTCGCCTCGTATGCGGGAGGGACCGGGTTCGAATCCTGGTACCACCGGTTTCTTTAACGGGTAGAGGCGTCCCTGGTTGAGCGCGGACCCTTGAAAAGGGAATCTACGCCTGGAAAGCTGCCTTTACCCTTGCAAGGGGCCCCTGACCATTGTCCATCTGGCTGGGCCCCCGGCCATCATGCCGCGTTGTGCCATTGCCGGGTATGAAAGACTCTGGCGGCATGTCCTACCACCAACACAGGCTGTTATGAGTTGAGCGTCAACCGTGGCTGTGGAAGGCACATGTGCATTCGTGTGCCTTGGTGGCGCCGGGCACCTATCGGTAAAATAGGTACAAGCGACTCCCCAGCCTGGCGCTCGGCACTTGTGTGGGACTACAGCACTTGGGAAGCTCATCTGGCCTGTACGTGAAATCGCCCCTATGTAAAGGGCGGTTTCCCTTTCAAAACGCAGGAACGCAGGAAGTTTTTTCCCCTTTTAAAACTTGAAAGGGACAGATGCATAAAATAAACAGATGTGAAATGCTTTGCTCTATCCCAATCACACTCAGCAATGCCGCAATCACTCTTGCTTGTTAAAATCGCTTCTTGTTTGAGCGGAAATATAAGTGGCTTTAGTGCTGTTCCCACCAGGAACTTATCTGAAACCAAGAAAGTACAAGCTAAACTTCATAAGAGAAAATTCTCCCCGATATTTTACTTTCCTAGCATGTAGATTCTTTCTCTTCTACACCAAGATAAAATGACAAGGTTTTGTGTTTATCGAAAACACCTGTTTTCCCGTGTACAACGCGTTCTAGCCCACCCTATCAGTAAAACGGGGTTCACTTTGCCCGAAATCTTAATAGTGCCCAATGTCGTCCTGTACTCTAGCAAGACTGTTTGAAGCGCGCGACGGTCAACAAAGGTCTGCGGGGCCCACAGCAAATGGGAGGGAATACCCATTATCCAGGACTCTAGAAGAGGGAATCCACAACATCAAACAAACGTTTCTCCCCAGCACATGAGGGACAGCCTGCATACCGACACTCAATCTATTTTGCAAGTTTTTTCTCGTTTTTTTATAATCGTGTTGAGGAGATGGCGCTCCCTTATTCTTTACCTCGGCTTCACAAAGTAGCTTTTTACCACTGGGACTTTTTTTGGACACATTTCTTATTATTTAGATTGGGTGCATACAGTAATTTTTTATTACGGGGCTTCTACTAGTATTAGAAGTATTACATATTGACGTAAATGCCATTTGTTGGATGTCTGGGTCCTCCAGCGGCGGCGCGATGCTCAGGAAGGGGAGCGACACGTCTGAAGAGGATGAGGCTTTAATGGTATCTTCAGAAACGTTGGCGCTCTACTCTAACCAGTAGACTAGATGCTTAGGAGCCCTGTGCTCTGCGAAGAGGTGCCGCCATAACAATTTTGGCTGCAGTCTAGCCAGCTCCGTGATGCCACTCGCCCCGAAATTACGAACCCGGACGTTCACCTGCCTGCTTCAATTTCCGCTCACTGCAGAAAGTTCAAATGACCGTCCACTTACCGGAATGTTAGGCCAGTCATTAGGGTGGCCGCAATAGTTTTCGCTTGCCTGAGGCGTCCAGTTACACTCGATTGCCCCATTATGCGCCTTGATTAAAAATAGTTTTTTTCTCTCGCACTCCTTATATTGCAGGAGACTAAGAGTGATGATGGTACTGCAGTGAAGAACAAGCGTTCTAATAAAATATTTGATGTTTTTATGGCGTAAAAGTAACACGTACTTTTCTTACACTACAATCAAAAGTAACTTAGTGCTTCGAGCTTCGATTTCTAGTTTTTTTCATTCCTGACACATTACGTTTTATGGAGTTGTCATTTAGTCCCGCTTCCTTTCCCTTCATTTGACTTTAACGTATGAATATCGGTAAACACCTGGTATGCGTATTCTTCGAAGTCTCCGTTTGGAGGGGACCGGTTTCCAGTGATAAAGAATTGCAGAAACTGAGGTTGGAGGCAATGGATGTTGGGCAATCTTCCATACCGCCGCCCCCATCTTCCTCCATTTCCTAGGTTGCGTTTTCTAAAACTAAATCTTGGGGTACACGCGTCTGAAGACACCTGCCTTGAGCTCATGATTTGGACTAAATACTGAAAAAAAATATGCGGAAACAGAACACGCAGATACGCGAAAGAAAAACAGAGCGGTGCAAATTTCCAACAACAAACAGCCAGCACAGGATCAACAACAAAAGGCAAAAGATCTTTCTGACATGATTCCAAACTTGTTTCAAAATTTTCTGCTACATTGTGCTTCAGCCAGTGTTGTTTAACCCGGCTGAAAACGCAATCGGACATTCAACGCCTTTATGCGTACCTAGAATTGCGAAACAGCGCCTCGAGAAAAGTGCATAAACAGACATAAACTGCAGTTCACGTCATGGATGCGGTGTGGAGGGGGGGTATCACAACGGAAGAATAACCTTCAAAGCAACAGGAGTTGCCGAAAAGGTGAACGCTCTCCGGAACCCCATTGCAACGCTACCATGAAATCAACGCTTCGGTAGCTTGACCACAGCGACCGAGGATTTGTTGCAGGGCGCAAAAGGCGCGCAAATGCGAGTGGCACAGTGTAAAAAAAACAAAAGAAGGAAAGTGCATGTAGGCACTTGAAAGAAAATGAATGAGATCAGGGAGCAGGAAAAAACTATCATCATCATCATCATCAACCTACTCAGGTCCACTGCAGGATGAAGATCTCTCCCATTGACTTCCAACCACTCCTGTTCCTGCTGCTTGATTGTACAGTATACCCCCTATTTTCTCTATTTTATCCCTCCATCGGGGTAACGGTCCTCCCCTTCTTCTGGAGACACCTGTTGGCATCCACTTCGTTACCCTCATTGTCCGCCGGTTGCCGGTTCGTCTCATTACGTGGCCAGCCCAAGACCATTCATTTCTTTTTCTTGTTGTAAACTATGATATTTTCTACTCTGCTGTGCTCTCTGATCCACGTAGCCAGTTTCCTAGTCCCTGATTGTTACTCCTAACAATATGTGTTCCTTGTTAGACCAGGGGAAACTACTGTGCGTACATGCTTTACTAACGATGCCCCACTAGTCACCAAAGAGGATGTATAAACGGCTCTCCAAGGCATAAAAATAGAAGAATCTGCAGGTAACGCCGGCATAACAGTTGATATTTGAAGGAAGGCGGAGATACTGCCTAGAAAAGCTTGTTGTACTATTTTCGCAATGCTTAAAAGCTCAAAAACTCTTGGAGAAACGCCAAGATAAATCTAATTCATAAGAACAGAGATACCAAGGGCCTCAAGAATTACAGACCCATCAGTCTACTCTCAGTTGTTTACAAGCTGTTTACCTGGTGTATACTTAGGCGCATACAAGACATCCTGGATTTCAAAAACCCAGAATGCAGGGTGGGTTTACGAAAGGGCGATCTACCATGGATCACATTCTGGTCGTCAAATCCAGTGATAGAAAAATCCGCAGAGTACACAAAACGCGTTTACATTCCATTTATCGATTATGAGCAATCGTTTTATGCCGCGCCCAGTGCAGCCGTGATAGAAGCATTAAAAGACCAGGGAATAGAGGAGATTTACATAAGTGTTGTAAAAGACATACATGGGGAATGCACAGGCAGGATATCCCTTCACAATCAAAACAATACCTTCCCGATCGGAAAGGGAGTAAGACATCGAGATACCGTCTCGCCAAAAGTATTCGCAGCATGTCCGGACGGGGCATTTAGAAAGTGCAACTGAAAGAACACATGAATAAATGTAAACCTGGAATACTTGAGCCATTTGAGGCTTGCTGACGTCATAAGCTTGCTGCGTGAAGCTGCAGAACTCCTACAAACAATGCTTGAGTAACTATACTCAGAAAACGTGGTCGCGGTTGTGAAATTAAGTGTGAATAAATCTAAAGTATTTAGGTTTAGGTATGCCAAAAACGTCCTCTTAAGCTTAGAAAACGAACGCTGGAAAAAGTAAGAGAATAGGGCTACTTCGGACAGATGCTTAGTGCTAACCCCAACCACGAGGAGAAAAGCCGTCGAAGAATAGGCATGGGTTGGGGAGTACTAGGCAAGCACCCCCCAATAATGAAAAGTAAGCGAACTCTGTCGCCTGAAAGGAAAATTTAGAACCAGTGCACATTGTCGGTGATTCAATACGAAGCACAAACTTGGCGGCTTAATAAATAACTAGAAAGTAAACTTATGTCTGCTCAACGGTAACAAAATAATAACCACAAAATCGTATGAAGGACAAAGAGGGGATTAACAGCGACCCAAGGCAACCATAAGGATATTGCCCATTCATCTTTTAAATGTTTTTTTTTTGCTGTTTCTTGTTCTCGTGGAATAGGCTCGAGCTGGGGGCAAAGCATCTCCAGGGAGAGACTTGACGCTGACGAATGAACCGGTGTCAGTACAGGTTCGAAGGTGTTTGGCATTTACACGTGGCTGTGAATGCAGTAATTGCGTGAGAAAGCTGTGTACTGTTCTGGGTTCTCTGTATGTAGTACCGACCTTTTGAGTTGATTTAACGACGCCAGGGGCACAGGGCGCACCCCGACTTGTCTGGTGAAAGTACGGTTAGGACATGTACATGCCAGTGGGGGTTTGACAAAGCTGCGTAGCACGAGAAGCGATTTTTCAACCGAAGCTTTTTGTGCCTCCTTGATGGCGTTGATATCGCTCCTGAAGGCGTTGCAGCAAAGCCAGCTTTACACAGTAGATTCTACGAAACGTTGATGATGATCAGTGAAGGCACATCAACAGCTCTAAGAAAAAAACGCTTCCTGTGCTTGAAATCGAACCTGGGTCCCTCACGTTTGGAAGTCGATTGCGCCATTTCAACACGGTCGAAGCAGCTTTGCGTTTTAACCATCTATCTCTTAAAAAGGGCTTTGATTTTTAAGCGTAGCGCTTAACTGGAAAGAAAGAGAGGTCTAGAAAAGATGGGTCTAGAAGAAAAGGAAGTTCGATAACATGATGGAGGGAAGCAATACGGAACTTCGGGGGTAAAACAGTGACTCGATTAGCGCGGGAGAGGAGAGGTTGGAGGTCAGTGGGTGAAACCTTCGTCGTGCAGTGACCTGAGAAGGCTGATGATGATGATTACGATTATTAACTGGAGAGGCCAACCTCATTTTTACCCCATCACTATTAACACTCCTATCACAATCACCATGAAAAAACAGTTATCATTGCCTCCGCATTAGTGTCCTCACTACCAATCACCATTACCATCTTCATTACCATCATTATTACCATCATCAATACCATTAATAATGACATAACACCAATACGCCTATTAAGGCCCAACCGCAAGCCCAAAGGGTTTTCCTGACCAGCCCAGACCCGGATATCCAGCTCCAACTAGTGACCGAGCACGGACGGCCAGCCGAAGTCAGGCATAACCGAAATAGGACGCGTGCCACGAGGCGAGGCCCACACATACGCCTCTGCTCGATAAATACAAGTATTTATTATCTCTACTCTCTCTCTTGACACACTATTCACAACCATGGTGCATCAACGCATCATTATTATTATCACCACAGTCATCGAATTTATTTTTCTCATGCATCTGGTGTAAGAACGATAGGCGCCTTTGCAGGGTTATCCTCCCAGGTACCACTAAAACCATTCTCTGTCTCTCTCTCTCCCTCTCTCTCTCCAACCGCTCTTCTTCCAGTGCCTGAGTCCAATCGTTTCAATTTTGTACCGGTCAACCTGTCCCACATGTCAGGCCTACTATACTTACAGCTACGGGCCGCTGCCACCTACTTTTTAGGGGGACATATGAAAGGGAGTACATAGCTTACAATTATAGATTTTGTTCAGTTGGGGAGGGGGAACGTTCTTACGTCATGTAGATATCATAGCGTGAACCCGTTGTCAGCACGGTCTTCCTTGCTCCTTCGCCGCAGTGTGACTCTTTTTTAGATTTTATTTCATCATGTCTGCACCAAGGGCCGATGCACTTCTTCATAATTGGACTAGCTTTATTAGAACGTGCCAAACAGCTTCGGCTTAGGATAATCTTCTTTTCCTTGGCGAAAACACGTTTGGGATTACGGGCACCCCCATTTTTCGGCCAAAGCTTGATTCGCAATCCCTGGCAAACCAGACGAGGGTGGCTGGTGAATTAATGTGAACGGTAGTGAAAGGGCCTCTACATTTTTCCACCCTAGAAACAATTCCTGTGAATTGAAACAAATAGAGAAGTCTAGGCGCATGAAAGACATAAAGGGGGTCGGAATATTTGCTACGTTTAGGCAGTGGACATGCCTTGTTTTGATCGTGCAGGGTCTGCATATATGTCGATTCATTTATCACCGAGTTCTGGAAAATAAAACTGGTTTTTTCTAGCTCGACACTTCTTGAACTTCTATAATCCATCGCTTTTGAGATATGTCCCACGATTATATGCTGGCAAAACGGTACGCCTTCGTATTATTTAAAATACGATAGTTTATATTCCGCGCTCTAATCGCGAAATGTTTTGTCTGTCTGTCTGTCTGTCTGTCTTCTGTCTGCCTTGTCTGTCTGTCTGTCTGTCTTGTCTGTCTGTCTGTCTGTCTGTCTGTCTGTCTGGTCTGTCTGTCTGTCTGTCTGTCGTACTCCACATCGTCATTCGCTGAAATTTTATTAGAATTGTAATATAAGTGCATTAGAGTGTATGAATCCTAGAGGCTCGTTTGTAAAAATAGGCGTAAACTCTTGCCTAAAGGGTCCCTACCACCCTTTTTCAGAATTCTAGGCATCCTAAATGCCTGTGCAAAACGTAATAAACCAACACATCCAGTTATAAGATTACGGTGTGGCCCAAGTACCTCAGCCCAAAATGACTGCTTTATGCGCAGCAGATAACTCAAAAACCTTCTCAAAATTTTTCTCTCTTTACCGGTCTTGGCGTTCTTCGACGGCTGGAACTACGTCATACCGCGGTTTTAGCGGCTAATGGCCGTCTTTGCCTTCAGTTGCAACAATAAACGCAATCGATAGGCACTTTAAAAAGAAAGCCAGAAAGGCAAAGCAGGAACGGAAGGCGTATTTGCAGGGATGAGCAAAGCACGCAGTGCCGCTTCGCGGTGGTGATAACTATAGCTTTTGCAGTGCTTCGAGACGAGAAGGAAAGAGTGAAAATGTTGCAGGGTCGCTGTAAAGGGACCCTTCAACGCCTGAGATAAAAAGTTTCACTCTTCTCGTCTGGAAGCACTGCGACAGCTATAGTTATCGCCAGCACGGCGTGGCCCTGGGTGATTTACTCGTCGCACCAGCTACACCTTCCGTTTCTGCTTTGTTCTTGTGGCTTTATTTTTAAAGTAGCTATCGAAAAGCGTTCATCGCGGCAACTGAAGGAAAACTAGCCAACAGCCTCTACATGGCCTTAATGATGTATGTCGAGTGGTCGAAGCACGTCAAGACCGGGAACGAGAGAAACATTTTTTGAGCGAGTTTCCGGGTTATCTGATTGGCATGAGCAGTAATGTTTGGCCGAGGTACTGTGCGACCCCCTAATCTAAGTACTGGGTGTGTTGGGTGACTACGTTCTGCAAGCACTTAAGATTTCAAAAAAAAGTTAAAAAGTGTGGCAGGGTCTCTTTAATGTATTGCCAGGTAAAGAGCGTCTACAATGTACCCTCTACTGGATGGGTGAACACCTAATCGCATCATGCCTGGAATAGGCAATAATTGCTAGTCGTACAGAAAGGGAAACCAACTTTCGCTGAAGATTGGCCGGGTCTGCATGCAGAATGCAGTATACTCCAGTACAACCGCATTTTTATCTTCCCGGCGTGCAACTGAGATGATTCCAAGCGTGTGAATAAAGTCACTGAATGGGTGCCTAGAATGTTGAGTTGAGAGCAACAAGCGATGCCCGCTGGTTTTCTCAGTTCGCAGAATGTCAATGAATGGATTCGGTACTTCGGCTATTTCAAGGCTATTAAAGTTAAACATCGAAAACCTAGGCATACTCTAAGACAGCGCGCCACCTAATTGTGATATCGGCACGAGCTGAAATTCGAAAAGCCTTGTAGCACAGGAAGGAGCAGGAAAAGCTTTCCGGCAGAAGAGTGACAAGCAAATGTGACAAATGTTCAGGAATACTTTCCAATTTTCCAAGCAGAGGCAACGACGAGTATAACTGTAGAAGTAACGGTGTCCCCCAAAGACGCTGGATCAGTTCCGGTTTCAGGGGCCTACTTGCACTTGCCAAGTTCCGAAACTCATAGTTGTACAATATCAGCTCCTTTGAGGCGTAAACAGAGGTAAACACTACCAGACGTATGCAGATTCAAAAGGCTTTGAGTTGCATGTTCGTGTTCTGTGAGTTTATGTAGTAAAGGCACCCAGGAGTTCACTTCGTCGTTCCATTTTAGTTTACGCCCTGACCCGTTGGCTTCTAGAGGAACAACGTTGGCATACATTCTTCCGACGGGATAGACATCATGCAAATAAAAAGAACAAGACTAAAGCAATCCTAAACGGCCTCAATTTATGGCCACCGCGAAAATGTTTGCGGCCTAGTTTATTATGCAAAAGGAGAATTAAACCTGACGTGAAATGCTAAGGCTAAGAAACGTGTTCGCTGTTTAGAACGAAAAGCAGACCACCGAAAAACCGAACTCGTTCCATACTTTGGTTTCGGCCTATAACTCAAGAGCTATTAAATTGGCGTAGCGCAGGTCCTCGGGAAGCGCGGATAAAAATGCGACAATGAACAAGAAAAAAGGAAAAGCTAATCCCTCTTTAATAAATCGTGAAACATCGGATGGCCATGCAATTTCAGTTGGCTAGCGATGCAGAAGACATGTTGGGGCAGAGGGAGAAACATTGCCCATAGGCGTTACGCGAAAGCATAAATCAGGGTTGAGGAGTTTAATATTTCGATAGTTCACGGTGTTTCGCTTGCTTGTATAAAGACCGTGGCATTGCAGTCATTGTGGAAAGTATTTTGTTGCTGCCTGGAACGTCCGCTGAACGACAAGCAAGTAATTACAAAAGAAATTGCGCACACACAAAATTACATCAAAGTATTGTGAGTAGAAACTCACATGAGAAGCCATTAGTCACTGCAGCACGTTGAGGGTTTTTCTTTTCTATATATTTTTTCAGTGTTGTTGTGGGAACACATGTACTTAATTAGCGGTCCCCGCGTTCACATATTTAAGAGTGCATGCGCTGGGCTGGTTTTTACCATAGTGTGAAAAAGTGGCTGCGGAAGAAAAAAATGACGGCCTTGAAATGGCGGAGATACGGTCCAACAGGTCCGACACCAAAGCAAGCACAAAAACAAGAGAACTCTCCTTCGAGCTGTTACACGCAGAACAGAAGCAAAAGATTAAGAAAAGGAAGCGAGCTCTCCCAGGAGAATGCGCGCGAGCACTGCGAAAACTGGAAAAAATCAACTGCATTGAACAAACCTCTGTTCATTTCATCAAGAGAGAAATGAGAACAGGAGGGAAGATCGTGAGGAGTGGTAGCAAAGAGCCATAAATGGCGCCAGAGCCCCTCTGAGAAATCGTTGCTCCCCACTGGACAATTTTTGCTTTGACTGGAAGTGCTTTAACTCTTTAGTCAGAAATTTCTCGCTGACCGAACTTCCTACTGTTGCGCGCATCCCTAAGCAGAAGAATGAATGACGGTTTCAGGATGGATCTCACAAATTTTACTTGAACGTAATACTTGCAGGGCATCCCAATTCCAGTGTGTATCACGCTCGGGACGCTTGGAACTGGTGACGTCTTCGCCAGGAAAATTGGAACTGCGAACGTTTTTTCTTACGTCTCGCAATTCTGGGCGCACTCACCTCGGCTCAGTATTCTGAATAATCACCAAAGACAACAAACGCAATAAAACTCCTGCAGGAATGTCACATTCCAGTTCATTTCCCCCGAGGTATGCCACGATTCTTCGGTGAATACCGATAGATCTTAATCTGACACCAAATAACCTTTTTCTCTCTCTCTATCCCTCTCTCTCGTTTCGCCGATTCCCACCTCCACATAGGATCCGCCATTTTACATTTCTTACGTGGGGTTTTGTTCGCTAGCCACCAGGAAGAGGAATACTTATAAACCGCTTCGTTTTCATTACGCTTGTTGTTTTTTTCCTCCAAGATTCAACTCTCCGAGGCCATCGTTGTTCTCGAGTAGTGGTGCTGCAACGAATAATAAAACGAACTGTCCGCTATGAAGCGCATCCACTACCAAGCAAAGTCAACAGCTCGCCAGTTTTTAATCGAACCGACCCGGCCGTTACTCAGATTTCATTGCTTCAGAACAACGACTTGAATTTGTGCTACGTTGCTCCGCAAATATACTGGCCTTATTTGCTTGTTCTCTTAATAGAATCAGAAAGGCTGCGCAAGCTTTTTTCACGGAACTAGCCTCAGTTGCATTTAAAAAACAAACTTGAGAACAGGAACTTCTTCCTTGCCAGCAACTTTTTGCAACATCCACATTGCACGGAAACTGATTACTTCCGTAAAGCTTCGCGCTAGAAGCAAAAGAAAAGAGGATTGCACAGTGTTTGAATTCGTGTTTTTTTTCGCTTACAGTATCGAGAAAATGGTCGGATGTCGTGTTTACCAACTGTAACCGCTTTGAAGTTAGTAATATAATCGATGAAATTACCTCGAGAAAACATTGGGTGCGTAAAACTTGCTCTTACGATGTTCTGGTTAGAAGCCCGTTGGGTCTACTTTTTCAACGTGCTCGACTAACGTATGCACATTGAAGTTGCAAAGGTAGGTAAACATCAAATGCTGTGTCTTTTGACCAGTTCCCTCAAAACATTCTGAGCTCCCAGACGCACTGGTGCCGCTGCCATGTCTAACCTGTTTTTCCCGTTTTTTTTTTTCAGCATCAGAAAACGGAAAATAAACGCAGCCTCCCAACAAAAAGTAATTGTTTATGAGACAACCAACGGAACACCATTGTACACACACCGGGCGCTGTGTGCCGTCACGGTGAGTGCCCCCCCCCCCCCCTTCCCTCCTGGATCAAACTGTGCCGAGAGACAGGTTTTTCTAACGCGGGTGGGAGGTATCCGCGATCAAATAACATGGTCTGTTCACACAGTGAGTCAAACCCTTTGTTGATGGAACAGACCTGCAGATGTTTAAAGTTTGGTTTAGCGTTCTTCCGGACTGGGCTATGAAGGACACGGTGGAAGACAGTTTCGTATTGCTTTTTACCGAAGGATCATCTTTACATTAAGCCTAAATATCGACGAATGGCATTTTGCTATAGCATCCTCAAGCTTGCCTTTCAATGCAACTGTCCTACAAGAAAACGTTACAGGGTTGTTTCAGGAAGTAAACTCGTACATTACGTGAGTATCCTTCCTCGCTTTAGTGCCGACATTGTTTATCTAATTACTCTTTCATAGTTTCGTTAAAATTGTATATTGCATTGTTGTTTAATATTACTCCTATTTTTCAGCCACTTCAAGACAGCATTCTTACGTACAGTCATTGCAAAACTTTTCTCGTACAAGCTTGAAACGCACATGCCGCAAAAATTTCAATGTACAAGTTTACGTCCCGAGTGAGGCTGAAACGTTTCTGAACACCTTTCGTTCTTAACACCTGAGCTGAACACCTTTCTTTCTTACTGTCATAAAATATTTTGTCACACCTAAACATAAAGCTTGTTCTTTGAATTATTTGCGGTAGAGAAGGCTTAGGATTGGCATAGAAAATTTCAGCCCAGAAGATTGGTCTAGAAGATTTGCATAGAAGCATCCCGACTTGTCGTGGCCTTCCTCGAGATGGCCGACCTCATCAAATGGCTGTAGCCCAATGCCTACCGGCCAGCCTAACGCACTCCTTATCCTTTTCTTGCTCTCCCTTTTTCTCTGTCCCCGTTTGTTCCCACCTATCCCCTTTCATTCCCCCTCTCTCCTTCCCCCGGACTGGGTTGTATTCTGGTGAACTCCCAAATGAGTTTAAAATATCCCCAGTGCACTTCTTTTCCACTTTATGTTTCAATAAATCCCTCACCACCAACCGGGCTTCTAGCCCCAATTGATTGCTAACACTTGAGTGCTAACAAGCATTTATACGCTGATAACTGTTTTAGTGCTGGCCCATATAACTTCACACCTGTCGATATTACGTCACTCTAGCGTGAAGTTTCAAAAATTCAACATTTTTTGCTTCTTTTCGAATACAAAAATGTCTTTGGTGGCCCGACTGGTGCTTATAAATTTACCAAAGGCTACCTCTTTCAAATTGTCTTCACCGCCGTGTCAAGTGCAGTGAGTGCTAGCGCTCGAGCACGGGAACGGCGCTGTGGTATTGCTCGGTAGATGTTGCGCTTGGAACGCTCCTGCCTGGAGCACCACATGCAGACAGTCCTGGGTGTTGCCTAGCAACGCATTTTCCTGTGCGCGCGTCATTTTTTATATCCATGATTTTGATATAAGCTTCAAACTCCGTCAAAAAAATGCGCCTAACCTTTCTTTTCTCTGAGCGGGCTCTTCGAATTCCTCGCCTGAGCTGTCACTTGTCTGGAAGGCACCAAAAGCGCCTCATCGCCTTCCCAGTACCAGCGGGCTGGAACACCGGCTGTCGGCACTTCTTAGTTCTAACCGATGTATGCTTGCTGCCCTTGATTTTCTCTCAGTTTAGAGAGCACACTTGCTTTATTATTCCAATTTTCTTATCTTAAATTTCATCGTTCTCCTTTTTTATCTACATTTTCTCTATGCTTTTTCACTTCTCCAACGAGTGAGGCAGGCACAAAGTTTGCTCTGGATAACAGGCCTTCCTTTCTTTTATGTCTCCCTTCTTCTCATACGTTGTCTGGAAGAGCATTCGTTGGGAAGGAACTGCCGAAGTTTTAGGCACAGAAATTTGTTCCGTCCAGAAACATTCGTGAAAGTTCAGCAGATACACTAGGAAGAATTTTTCTGTTTTAAGGAAAAGTTTAGCTCGAAACGAATTTGGGCACATCGCAGAAACCTCGCTGAACCACACCACTATCAAGTTTTTTTTTTTTGCATCCCGAGGCAGACTCCAAGTAGGAATTGCTGAGTTCTTCTGGAAATGGAACCGTCATCATGATATTTTTGTCCAGGCAAAACGGTGTGCTTCATTTTTTGCCAGGAACTTCGATTCTCGATAAGCGCGTTTCGCTTGTGTTAATGACCTAACTCGTGCGGTCCCCACCTGTCCTCCCTCTCTAGTCGTCGATGTCGCCAATAGTGCTCAACAATTTAGCTCTAGACTGTGCATCCTCTCTTTGGCACTCATAGCGGCATACCTCGGTCGCTTTTGTTTGACAGCTTCCGCACCACTGCCTGTTCCACTTAAATCTCATTCCTACAGTAATAACGCAAACGAAAACTGGTAGCTGCCTGACACCATTCCTTCCACCAACGGACCCACTGAAGAGCTGCGCAACGCCACACTCGACGAGCGCTACTCCGAGATTACTATTTCCTACGCGAGTATTAATTACATACCCTGGTCGGTTTCAGTGTTAATTTGTGGCTGTCCGGCCTCGAAACAACCCACCCAAAAATGCGCGCCAATCCACCCTGTGAAGGGGGTTTGAAAGCGAAGCAGAAAACGACACCCACAACGATTATCCATGCGACATCACTGGAATTCACAAACATGGCTCTACAAAGAGTGAAACCTGAGACAAATGAAATGCACGTAACCACACCCTTTAGTCCTTCAAGAAGATATTCCTCGCTAAGATTAGATCAATGCATGATCCATGAATGGTGGTTGGGTGAGTTGTATTGGTGAAGCACACGAGGGGAAACTTTTTTTATAAAATTAAATGAAGTTCAATCACGGTGTTAGCGATCTCGCTTTTCCTCCCTCTTTGCCACCATTCTCGCGTTGGTGTGAGCTTCTTTTAATTTTTACTAACTCCTAGCGCATGCTTGAGGCTCGCACACGGCCGCTAGACGTGCCGTGAGCAGAGCGCACAGCGTCGCGAGAGGTCGATTGGCCCTATCACATGACTTTTTGGGAAAATGCACGGGGTGAACCCCCAGCTGCACTCGGTTAGTGCACCGTCTTGCTTCCTCGTCTCTCGCGTGGGCCTGTTGCTCAATCGGTAAGACAACGGGCTCTTGTTCCGTTACTCTATTCGTCCCAGGTTTGATTCATGGCGGTGCCAGTAACTTGTATTTCCTCACGGGAGTTTTCTGTCGACACCGATGATCGCAAAAGAACACCCGAGGGTTAAAGGTAGAAAGCTGCGTTCTAAAATAGTTTTACAAGTATGCAGCTGGTGCGATACAGTAATTGTTCACGTTAGAATGAAGCTGAAGTTCGCTTTCCGACAGCTGCGTTGCGGCATGGTTGTCGGCTTCTCTTATGGTAGGTGGCGAACGTGGGGATAGATGCAACCTCCTCCGAAGAAAAGTATTTGCCAAAATCCAGCCTTACGAAATACGTAAGGTGATACCAAAAAGTGGTAAGAGAAGCTGAAATATGCTGTCCCACACAAAAGGCTGCGTTTTCATCTCTTCGAGCCCACTCAACATGTGCATTGCCGCAGCGGCAGATATGGGATCTTGAAAGAGGCACGCTTCCGCGGAAGAAGTCCAATAAAGAAAGCGTCGTTGAGCGTCAGCGCAATGTCACCGCTTTGTAGCAAAAAAAAAAAGCACGCTAGTGAGCATCGACTGCAGCAAGAGCGAGACGCTGAGCGTCGGGAAGTGGGCCGAGAAACCTCCGTAGAATGAGGAGTAAGAGTTCGCCGCATGCGTGAAGCGCGTCAAAGAGTTCCCGACGAAACACGTAAGGAACGAGGTGTTGCACCCCGGCAGAAACGAGGAACTGAATTTGAAGCACGTGGCTTCAAAAGTGTTCAAACAAATTGCCTGAACATGTGTTGTATAAAAAGATGCTGTCATATTTGTCTTATGAATAATGTAGAATATTCATGCAATTTTTGTATTAAAGCTGACCGATGTGAAAATTTCGTTAAAAGAAGTGCACTACCTCACAGTCGTCTTTGTTATCCAAAGTACACCTGATCGCACAATTCCAAAGTGTAGCACGTGTGGACGCGGTAGGTGTTCTGGTGACACTGCGGCTGTTCTTGAGCAAGTTCGACAGAGAAGGAATGGAAGCGTTCGTTTTTTCAAGCAAAAACCTTTGTGTCATTGCGCCTTCTACTTAATTGTAGAGTAGACAACTAAACATTTTAATCCTTGTCCTACGATAATGTCCCTTCCCGAAAGCTATATTTAGATCCAATTGGTTTGCTATCATCAGCAGAAATCTTGGTCCTCAACTCGTTCTCTTTTATTGTGGCTGTTTAAAACCTTTCCGGCGTAAGCAATTCTCATTCACCAATCGCCAAATATAATGTGTGGTTCCATTTTTGTTTTGGTAGTTTGGGTTGGATCAACGATATGGAACAAAGTGGTTTAGGGTGTGAAAGCGCTGCCTATACTGATAGCCCCGGGTGAGGTTAGAGAAGCACGCAGGTCGAATAATTTCGCAAGGGTTTCGGCACAATATTGCTAAGGGGAGTGCCACGAGTTGGGTTTTACAGAAATACTCGATTAATGTTTTCCAGGGAAGCTGTCCGCCATGCGTACACTGTAAAAAAAGCAGAAAGACAAATAAGCGGTGATTTCGGGTAGCGGCATAGTGAGAAAAACAAATATGGTTGAGGCTGTTATTTTCGCTTTTATGGTTCTTTGCCTTGTTTGACCCTTAAGCTGTGTTATACCATGACGCTGTTGTGGCTAGGGTTCTGTATATTTTGTATGTGAGTAAGAAAAAATTCCCGAGGCTCCACGTGTCTCTGGAGCTCGAACCGTTCACACATGTTCACTTCCTATTTCCTTTGTTCGCTCGTTCGTTGGTTCCTTTCTTCGCTGGTATATTCGGTCGTTCGTTTGTTAGTTTGCTCGTTCGTTCGCTCGTTCATGCGTTTGTTGCTACTACGGTTCCATCGATCGGTGGTTTGCTAGTTTCTCTGTTCATTCTTTTTATTGATCGTTCGTTCCTTCATTTGTTTGTTGTTTTTTGCCTGTACTTGGATCCGCTAATTGCTCGAACTCGAAGTGTTTTCTGAAACTATAGCCCGCTGTGCGACCAGCGTCCTTTCACCACTCTTTCTTTGTTGTCGCTCCACGCGCTTGCGTGCCTATTTTCTCTCTTTCCGCTCTTCCGTGGTGATGGGTTCTTGGCCGGGAGGGAGGGCGCGTCGAATTTCCAATCGTGTTTAGTTTTGCCGGCAGAGGAGAGCGGCGGTACATGCCTATGCGAAGGTATAAACACCAAAAGACAATACCGTATGTCTGCTGTGTCCACCTTTTGTCACGATGCACACCGATTGAGACAATGCTTTAAATCGCACCTTTCTTAAAACTTCGGCCTCATTTCAGCTTCTGTTGTCACGTGGAAGCCTATATTCCTATCACTCTGTCCTTGGAACAGTGGAGTTCTGGCTAGGATACAGCAGGTGGTTTCTGGGGATGTTCTTGACGCTCTGGGCAGTTGCAACGTCGAGTGATGGAAGTAGTAAGTACCCCCGAAGCGATGAAGACGACGGCAGCAAGGTTATCTTGAAAGGCCGCATCTGTAAATACGTGGCGGCTGGGTCCTTATCACGGTTCATTTTCTTGGTGTAGTATGCGGCATGAACAAGACGGCGTTTTAAATTACGTTCCTTGTCCATCTGGCGGGGAAGGGGGGCTAAGGTAATGTGTTGGAGTATTTTGCTGTCTATAGGAGCCGTTTCATGTCGGGGGGGGGGGGGGGGGGGGCACGGGTACCCTAATGTGTACAAGATACGACGACGCTGTTGAGTTTCGGAGAGGCGTTGACATTGGTGGCTGTGATCGATGTCAATTATGTCAGAAACCATGGGGAGAACACCAAGTTGCGCAAGTCGGGTGGTGCTAGGGGTGATCCGAGGACCCAGAGATATCGTTGTCGCTTGAGGATAAGATCGTCAAGCTTCCTTTTTAAGGTGCGCGTTATAACAACGTACGACGCTTCATAACAAATACGCGAGAAGATGAGGGCATCGCGGAATTTCCGAAGGTCCCGTTCTCTGAGCCCGCAGGGGTGTGTAGTGACCACGGCGCATCATGTTAAGGATGGGTTGTGCCTGGTGAAGTATGTGTTCTGCGGCGCAGCCTCCTCCCGATTAGGTTCCATGGGAAGGCCGAAAACCTTCAGTTTTTTGGGGTGGAACGTTGTTGTCGTGATGATAAAGAACAACTTGAGGTGGTTGCCAAGGATGGGAGTGCACAAAGAGCAATGAAGTTTTCTCAGCCCGAGCAAGATAGAACGGTATTGAGCCTCTTGACCAACCGTATGGGGGCGGCTAGGAAGGTGTCTTGAAGGATCCTGGGACTACCGCTATTGATTAGTGATATTCATTGGCATACAGCGAGTATTAAATTTCAGGGAAGGTTCTAGAGTGCGGTGGATGCTGCAGATGGCCAGGTTAAATAAAGTAGGGGAGAAAACCGCTTCCCGAAGAACGACTCTCTGTACGTGAGGTAGATGAAATGCCGCAAATCTAAGGCGAATGCACGATTTCGTTAGGCATATCGTAGTAAGCCCATGTTTTGTAACCACTCGCCCAGTGCTCCTACGCCTTTCATGGTGTTTAACACAAGGAAGCAACACACTTGAGCGGGTATCAGCCGGCATTCGCTAACTCGCATCCTGTACCCTCCCCCGTGACACGGCCAATAGCGCAGAGTTAGTGTGCATTCGCATTCGCATATGCTTTGCTGGTTCTTTATTTGTAGGATCTTTCCAGATATCAGTGCTGAATTCAAGTGGTTTTAATGAGCTTATCTAGGTACTTCGGTTCCGATGATTGAGTAGAACTTAAATATAACCATTGAATACCTTCCGCATTGATTATAATCGCCTCCAGGCTGTTTGCCCAGGAGCAGATTGTGCTGAACTTTTGGGGATCATAAGGGCTCTTATGTGGCTGGGCCGACCAAGACAATAGAATATATTGGAGCAAAACAGCATCCCAAGGTCGAATTTTGAAATGTTATTCGTTTTTGGCGGTGTCTTACGTCCAACGATATCAGTAGTCTCAAATTAATTTCCAATTTCTTTCCGTTTTGAGGGCGAAGCTCCTTAATGGGTCTGTCCATCCTCGATTATGGTAGCCACCTCTAGTTTAGTTCTTGGATTTTACTTGGCTACCTCTGTTTAAGTTCTTGGATTGTTTACTAGATGGCGGTACTTGCTGGTGAAAGATGCGCTGGATTACTTACTAGATGGCGTGGCTATCTTTTAGTTCTTGGATTGTTTCTAGATGGGGAGCGTTGTAATAAAATCCGTTGCTGTTGGCGCGTGCTCGGTCGCCCGGTGGATAAGGCGCAGATTGCGAGCCCCGAGGCAGAAGCGCTCCGTGAAGCTGCGCGACGCCGCCGCCAAATCCTGCCGTACGAGAGCGGGGCCGAAGCGTGTCGTCTGGCTGCGCGACGACGCCGCCAAGATCCCAGCGTTCGAGAACGAGTCCAAGCGTCACGGCAACGGCGCAAGGCCCTGCCGTTCGCGAAGCGGCATCGCGATTTTTTCCTCGCGTTCGTCCCTATGTTTTTTTCGCTGCCCGGTCTGCTGGGAGTTCTTTCTCCGGCGTCTTTCTTCAGCGCCTATATACGCGAAGGGTATTCCTATTTTGTGCGCACACCCTATCAGAGCACTAAAATATATATTTCTTAACAATCCTATCACAATTATGAAATACAACTTTTTGTGTTTTTCTCTCTGCAGAAAAATAGAGAGCACCATGCGGCAAGTATTGCGACGGATCTATGCTGCTTCCGGCCATCTCATTTCCAGATCCTTTTTCAGCGAAAGTCCCCTTCCTCCCCTTTTACCCCTGTTGATCTACTTATTGTCTCTTTCTACGCCTTTTTCTCGCCCCACACGCAACCAATCACAATGGCGTGTCCTCGCAACTCACAGAAGCCCCCCCCACCCGCGCGAACGCACTGCCCAAGCGCTGTCCTACCAAATTGGCATATCGACCGCAGTACACCGGAAATTAGGCTTAGTGACGCCTAGCGAGAGTAGCCATTCTAGAGTGCCGACGCAGTAGCTGTGAAATATCTGAGGTTGAACACTTCTAAACTAAGTAATCACGAGCGAAAGCCAAGACACCGCAACTAGTGTTTTGTGAGAGTTTGCCCTTGCCCGATATTCTCACAGCCAGCCGTGCAGCCATAAATACTGGATTATTGAATTCATCCTTTCGCTTGAGTTGAAGGGGACGCCAAGGCAGTACAGCAGGTGCACTATCGATGGCGAGACTAGGGTGCGAAGCGTCGGCGAAGCAGCTTTGAAACCCTTGCCTAGTCATGTGGTTGACTTTCGCTAAGGCTCACGCACAGGTGGGTGTCCGGCTGCCGCTGATCGAAACAAGCGCAGACAAAGCAGCCATTTGCCTATCACCTGGCCACGTGGTACCGCACCGGCGAAGCTCTTAACAAGCAAGGAATAAGAAAAAATCCCGGGGCATCTCCACTAACATGAAACCTGCGGAGGGGCGAAGCATGAAGTGCCTAAGTGTAGCCAAAGATTGTAAGCCTTTCTCTTGCTACAGGACGCGTGCTGATTGGGCACCGGAGAAGAGCCGGTGAGGGGAGCAATCGCGCGCTAGCTGAGGCGCTGGCGCCCTCCCTTGAGTTGCACCGGTATTAAAGCAATTAAATGCGACCGACTGGCCGTAAGTTGTCTTCGTGTCACAAGCCGCAGCATGCTAAGAAGTAGCCTTTACAGGTGAAAACATGGCGTTTAAAACCAATTTCGAGAAGAAATTTAACGAATTTCTGTTATTACTGTTTATAAATCCTGATCATTCCTGTATTTTACAATAGTTGAAGTTTTGTTTGTTTATTTTGAACCGGTTTTCTTTATTAAACTATTTTTTACCATTGTTTGACATCGGGATTTACCGTGACGACAGGAAACGACGACAGGAGACTCCGACAGCCGGAGCACCTAAGTGACTCTGTGGACAAGGAAAAATTTATTGGACATTGAAGTGGAGGATGTTGCCGTAACTGCCTTGATTGATACGGGTGCACGTCTCTATTATGACCTCGTACCTCCGCCCCCACTTTATAAAGTTGCTCACACCAACGAAAGCTGCTCGTACATCACGTGTTGTACGAGTCGCTGATAGAAGTACACCCACTGTCACCGGGATGTGTGCAGTGCGTGCTGCTATTGCTGGCCGACTAACTGTACTCTTGTTTGCCGTGCTGGACCAACACTCTCACGACGTTACTCCCGGCCTCAATTTTTCTGTGGACCATTGAGCCCTTATCGACTATTAGACAGGAGGCCTCCACTTGAAGCTGCCTCGCTATCAACGTCACGACGATGTCCGGAAACAACTCTTCTGCTCCTCAGACGACCTTCGATTTCCACCCCTAGCCACTACCATTTTTGTTCTTGCAACTGCGTTTTGCGGTTCCCAATGGTGATTGCTTCGATTTGCCTATTGTTCCCGCACTATTGGCGCGTAATGTGATGATGCCAGACATTGTTGTCAGGGTTTTGGATGGTCACGTCCGACTGCCGTTCACCAGCTTTGGCTACGCAGCCTCAAGTTATCCCAAAAAGAAGATCACTCGCGACTATCTGTTCAATAACACAGAGTGAGGTGGATGCATTAGGCAGTGTCACCAGAGTAGACCCCCACCGCGAGGCCAAGCCGACTCCACCTCTGGCGCTCGATCGCTAACCAATGATATTCTCCGATCTGCCGACGGTAGGCGCAAGAAATCTTCGTGATTTATTTTCATCGCTGGAAGACGTTTTTGTCCTTGACTATCGCCCTCTGGGACAGGTCACTGCTGTGTAACATCGCATCAACAAAGGCGCTACTAACCCCGTAGCTCCAGCTTGAACGTAATACCTTGGTCAGCACCGAGTTGGTGCTTTTCCGGCTGGGGATATGTGTCAAGGCTGTTGGTCTCTGTACTGAGCAGACGGGTAGGTGTCGCTATCTGTACTCGACATGTACGGGAGAGATGAACTGATGAGCACTGAGCAGCTAGAAGCAGAAGGTGTCGGCGACGCTCGGGCTGGGCTAGGATTGTGCGTACACCTGGACTTTGCTCCGGCTCTTGTAATTTTTTTTAGAATAGAATAACTTTCTTGTCACAATATAAATACCGTGTATTGCAATACCCCATAAAATGTGCTCCACGACAGCATTTAATAATAAATCACAATAGCCGTCAATATTATTTAATATTTTAAATGTTCAACCTGCCGAAGCTACACTTGTGCCATGGTTATGAGGTACGCTGCAGTGTACGGCTCTGGATTAATTTGAACTTCCTGGGGATCTACAACGTATCCCGAAATCTTGACAAATGGACGCTTTCGCTTTTCGCCTGCGTTATAAAAACTGCCATCATGGCGAGTATCGTACCCGTGTCTTAGATCGCTTTCTTGGGGAATTCTATTTTCATGCTTACGAATGCAGACGGAATGTATTTTAGGGTCCTACAATGAAGAAACAACAATTATGAGGGCTGATGCTGGCATCTAATTTTGTCGCTGTCGCTAATGTATGTTTAAGTTTAGAGGAAGCCTACAGTACGTTGATTGCATAAACGTTTTTTTAACGAAAATACACGACAAACCATGTCTGGAGCCAAACTCAAACGCTTTTTGCCGAGCCACATTGCTTTCTTTGATGCTACTTTATATTGGTATTGGAACGTCTGACGGTTCTTCAAAATTATTTCACTGTTCCGGTGGCCACAGTCCTTGGGCTTATTGTCTCACAGTGAAACCAACTCTTCAACACAAACTGAGTGATTATGATGTTTAGCGGGCCGACGCTACACAGGCGATGAGGTGCGCCGTAGTGAAGGGCTCCGAATTATTTCGAACCACTGGTGATCTTTAGCGTGCGCCGAAATCTGGAACACACGGGTGCTTTCCCTTTTCGCCTCTATCAGAAAAGCGGCCCCCGTGGCCGGGAATCGACCCCGCGTGCACTCCAACACAAACTTTATGTTGTAAACCGTAACACTACAAGTTTAAAAATCCATTTTTCACGTGCTTTCACTAATTTCCGCCTACGCGGCTTATATGCGTAACAACACCGTGACTATAAATTACGAAAGTACGTCTGCTACTTTTCGCATTATGCTTGCCGAACGAAGCTTCAGAAGCAGTGGGTGAGTAGCCGTTTTCATAAAATGCGATTCTTATTTCTTAGTGCTCCAGGAATCCAGGAGCCCTGCAAGATTATGTACTTGGGCCAGTTTTGATTCCCATAACCTATTATAGCGATATTCTGCGCATTGTGTTAATTTTTTGTGGTAAGTTTTTATTGTGGTAATTGAGCCCCATATAAAGCAACCATTTATCAGGGAGACATCAACGGCAAAAACTATTTGTTGAACTTCTCCCTATCCTCAAGTCCATAACAAATATTATATATTGTCGTAAAAATACTTGAATTTCAATACACTCATCTTCCTTCATTGGTAGTTAGCTTTTCAACAGTTCGCACTTAGAGAAATAACTGTATTTTTCTTCCCTGCCCCCTTTTTGGAGCCTAATTATCTCAAACTAATCATATCAAATTATAATGTAAGACCCAAATTCGTACTCGAGGTTTGCGGCATCTTAGTTCACTGCGGCTCGCTCTCCCCTGTTCCACATCACTTGCAGCTGATGAAACTCCTGTCTCCTCTTCCCCCTTTTAAGGATTGACAATCTAAAGCCTCACGCGAAATCCTACATAAAATGGTTACAAGACGTTTCAGTGTGCCCGTTAAACTCTACCTATTATTGCTACGGCAAAGATTTGTCCACCTGTATTTTTTGCCCGCACAAAGTTTAACTCCGCTTAGTGAGGAACACCATATCAATTGCGTCATGTTTTTGCAAACTTTTTCACTTTTAAACCTTCGGCTCTCTGGATTACCGCATAAGGCATCACGAAAAAGAGATTTCACCATTTCTTCCAAGCAGTCACATGCTCCATCTTGATTTTTCGCGCTTAGTTTTAGAAACAAGAAATACACTCAAAAAACGAGTAGTTGGCGTGAACACAAATAGCGTGAACTTTTACTTGAACATTTTAGTTGTACTCTGTTTTGTTTGCCGCGTACCTGAAATAAAAAAGAGAAAGCAATGTACAGCTTTTTTATATTGGTTGGGGCACGCTCGCCTGGCTGAAAAATAATAACGGCATTTTAAAAATTTCTCTAGAATTGTATTGAAAACAGCAAAATAGGGACTGTAATCTGCAGCATGCGTTTACTAAACAGACAAATTATCGCGTGAGAACATAGATGTAGCACCCATAAAAGAAGAACAGAAGTAATAGTAGTGAACTACCATCAATATTTTACTATATGGGAGGTGCTTTAGTCATAAAACTATTCCTTTAGGAGCCCGATAATCCCTTATTGATGGAAATGGGACCCTTTCTGTACACTGACTAAATACGCATACTTCCTGCACAGTGTCGTTGGTGGCCTTGTGTGGCAGATGTTTCGAAGTTGCTGTCACCAAATTGGGTTATTAGTAAGCAGAAGCTTTTTGGTTGGCCTTTCTCGTCGATTTCTAAGACTTTAGCTCTCAAACGAGCTGCCTAAATCACCATAAATTTCCTCCGCCATTATCGCAAGGAAGAAACCAGCGGACCCATGACAGGCACCCGGACAGGAAACGCCTAGTATCGCTGCCTGGGGTAGAAGTTGTATCAGCCATGAGATTAAATGCAGCAGGCTGCTGATTTGCTTTTCCGAAGACTCTCTGTTTACCAAGGTTTATTCTTTCCAGGCTGCCCCTGAATCAATGCGATTTATTTTTTGCTGTTGCTGATAGTTCTGCGAATAATGAAACACTTCGGAAGCTCCTCAACCTCTTATTATATTCAAGATATACACTTACGAGATTTAACTTATCTATAACACTAAGTAACGAACTTCCCATCACTAGTAAGCATGAAAAGGTTTTTCCTACTTCAAAATTTCAAAATCCTGTGGTAATCAATATTTCGCGTGTTCTGAACAGAGAGCTTTCATCCTCATCTCACCAGCTCGCTCAGTTATTCCGATTCATGGCCAGTACTTGGGGTCCTATCAAATGTTCAGGCCAGAAACAGCAACCATATATTGGCTTTTACGATTGCCGCATATCTTCAAACAGTACATGATAAAGGGCATGTCGTAGATTTCCAAATGGCACCTAGGTACAGCGGATTGAAGGGAAATTAGGGAGCACGCAGACAGGCTCGTTAACAGGGGCAAGACGAATGTGACGAGCTCGCCGTCCCGCTCCCAAGCGATAATATGAGGAGCATCATATAGAAACTGAGTGAGCAACGGTCCAAAGAGGCGTGGTTTGATCAGGACACGAAGTGGTCATTGCTGTACGCAATGGACGCAGACTTCCAGTTCCGGTTGAATGTGGAGCTGCCGCGAAATCTGGAAATTCTATTCCATCGTATGCGATTAGGCGTTGCCTATAATAATTCGTGTCGGTTCAAACTTAACTGTGCGAACTCACCATCCTTTGCTTGCGGAGCGCCTGAGGAAGATGTTTCCCATGTGTTCTTAGCCTTTTGATGCCCAATGTTGTTGAGGAGGAACAACTCAACCAATATATTTTTTTCTGTTTCACTTTGTTGATGTCTCTACATTTAACACCATCTGTTGACTGATAACGCTTCAGGGACCTTCAAAAATAAAAACGAGAGTTCAGCACATACTTCCGTGCGCAAAAATAGTCTTGTTTATGTTTGCCATCTCGCATAGAGCCCGGTGGTTCAATGGGGTAGTGACGGGTAAGTGAAATTGTGCCATTTCGTTGTTGTTACAAATGATAACAATACAAACTTTACGTTATTGTCTTCACTTGAACCATAAATCACGCTGATCAACGTAGCTTTGTTTTTCAACTGATATATTGGCAGCAAGTGTCCAGTCTTGCCAAGTTTTCAGCGGGTCATTGCGTGCGTCCTAATGAACCAAGACTTTTTTTGAAATTTGAATATTTGTGAAGTCGGAAAGACTTTTAGATCATCAAGGTGTTTTCACAATATTAAGCAGCATTTAAAATTTTGGGCATCAAATGGGTAAAGTGTCAATTACACTCCCGGTAAAAGCGTGAACTCTAAGAGAAACTGCCATTAGCTAACCGTCGTGTGGTGTGTCTGTCATCTTTACTAGCTGCATGATGTTACGCTGGTCTTCAAAAGAAGGTTTTTCGTGCAAGCACTGCGTGTTTTACTTCGAGAGATATCGCGTCAAAGTGTTAAACGGCGCAATAGACTTTTCGTCACGAATCAGTGACCACAAACCCAGGAGGACATTTTAGGGACAACGTCTAGAATTCCCGAAAATTGTCATAAACTTGTGCTTGGTTTAACCGGGTCTATGACCCTTTATTTTGGGAAATGAAGTAGCCGGGAGCCTATTCGCTTCAAACCTTGGCAATCAATAAACCAGTTTACACGAGAAAAACATTTCAGAACAAGATGGGGTAAACTTATTTTGTGCTGACAATATTATCTGTAGAATCATCGCTATGATAAAATTGGCAGACAATGATAAATGGTGTGTCGCTATTACAGCCTATATGTAGTTGATTTTGATTTTCGGTAAATATGGACTGAGAAACATTACTGCGGAGGAAGTGAAGTCTTCTGCGCTGCGAAGCATTATGCCACGCTAACCACAGCATAATTAGGTTGGCTTTCATTTGGACCTTAACGAATCTGGTTATTGAGAGTCTGCGCACTTTATCAAACGCCGCCTTACAGCATGGTGATTCATCGCAGCCGTTTTATCGAATGTCATTCACACTGACACACACGTCTTTATCAATTATTGTCCTATCCCAGGTGCTCTTTACAAATTCTACTCTCAGCATTTGTTCCGAAAACAACTAAAACATCTTTTGGTTCATCTTTATTAAAACTAAGATAACAGGCTACTCACAGTTTGTGTCAATACTCGCCAGGTTGGCTTTGTAAATTGAAGAATCTTCTTGCTTCTTTCGACTTCTTTGTTCGAGCCTTCTGGCTCACCATGAGCAAACACCCGACTCGGTTCAATGCATTGTTCCGGACCCGCATATTTTCCGTCCACACACTTTAGCTTGCCTTCGGCAACCATTTCCCTGCGCTCTTGAGATTCGTTTTTGTGCAATATATTGTGAACGCATCAAAGCCTGTGGTCCCTTGCAGCCTGTGAAGAAAGCAACTGTAGCATACAGGGTGTCCAGCTATCAAGCACCAAGATTTAAAAAAAGAGTAATGGCGTAACTCGAACAAAACATAGTGCATAATGTTTGCAGTACTGTGGAGGAGCGGGCAGCATTTTTTTTCTTTAATGGGACTTTACTAATAAATGTAATTATTTATATGACTCGAGAATTACTGTCCTAATCACTGAAGTGTCACCGAGGCACTTGTAGGTACCCACGAGGGGCATCTAACTGCAGTATTTTCAGCGACGAACTAATTGCGTACTCATTTATTCTTGACGGATAAAGAAAATCCGCGAAATATGAGAAAATACAACGGGACGGCGCCTCGCCCGCGCATTAGCGCGCACGTAAAGCAATGCCCCTCAAACAGGCTGCCTCTCAGTTAGCCAGAATAAATAAACAAAAAGAAATAAAGAATAAATCGCGACCGAGTTTGTGCCTTATCTGCACACGTGCCCTGCGAATCTTGCTGTTGCTCCTCGTTCCATGCATGCCATTATCAAGGTGATGTGCTGTCTTTTCGGCCTGGTGACAGGCGAAGCAGTTGCTTTCAATCAGCTTATTTGGGGACGCTGGTTTACAACGCGTGCGGAAGCGCTGTAACGTGGTACTTTTCATAATTCGTGAGGTTTTCTTTATCAGTAAAATAAATGAGTACGCAAGTAGTTCGTCGCTGAAAATACCGCAGTTAGATGCCCCTCGTGGGTACCTACAAGTGCCTCATTGACACATCAGTGATTAGGACAGTAATTCTCGAGTTAGATAAATAATTACAATTAATTAGTTAAGTATCATTAACGAAAAAATTACTGTCCGCTTCTCCACAGTACTACAAACATTACGCACTAGGTTTTCTTGAGTAACACCATTGCTCTTTTTGAAATCTTTGTGCATAATAGCTGGGACACCCTGTAGAGGTAAGGTGTATTACTTCCCGTATAAACAGAGAAAATGCCTTGTTTCTCCAATGACTTGTATTACCGAGCTGACCTTCAAACTACGCCAAGGTCAAACCAGCACCTGCTACGGTAGCGGAGTGAAAGTGCCGAATCGCGCGTTAGTTTCCAGGGTGGTGCAAAACGGGTATAGGGGAAAAGAGTATCGCACCAGAAATTGATAAAACTTTACAATCCCTTTCTAAAGAAAGTTGGAATATGTGGGAAAGTTTCTCTGATCACAACCACTTAAAAAAGCGTCCAAGCCTTCCCCAAAACTGCGTAAAACCTTCGCTGAAAATGCGTCCAATCGATCGTCACACCTTCAAAGACTCAAATCGCAAACGAAGAAAGAACCCATGCAACAATTTTTCACGCCCTTAGTAAACGCAACAACCAATCCTCTAAATGTATACCAATACGTGATTTATGGGATAAAGGTATAATATCCTACTCCTTCGTGATCAATGCGTGTATTGTCTTACTTAGAACCGTTTATTTTACCCTATTTTTAAGTTACCGTTTGAACGCAATAGAAGCTCGGTTTCACGCACGCGTCGTGTGTCCAGAGACCTTATCAGAGCTATTCGGTCGACGAGCTGGTCCATGGGGAATTGCAGTAGGCTTGTGACTGGACGCTTGTTGATCCCACTAGAAATGCTTTTGCTTTAAAAGCAGGCGATGGCTGTATCCCAGTTCACCGCGCGTTCACGCTTGCAGTGCTGACTGCGCCGAGCAGTGTCTGTGTTACGGTGAAATATGAGCGGAAAAACCCCGTAATCGCTCGAAAAACGTGATTTATCAGTGTTTAACTATTGCAATTTTTCTTTTGTTCCGTCACAAAAGTTATCATTTTACCAGAAAAGCGTAATCTGACTAACTTAATGTTATGCTCCTAAACAGAAGCGCAGATTTCAATGAAATTCTCTCGAGACTCGAGATTGACGAAGTTTCGTGCCGCGTTAGGTTATGTATAAAATGGGAGGATAGGTCCTTCCAACCAACCAAACTTCAACAAAAAGCCTTCCAATCTGACCTGCCCTTGCAAAAGCATGTATGAAGAAAATATTTTTTTGCGCTGCCAGCCTAAAGGACCATTAAAAATTTACAACTACACGGAGACACTACTCATGCTGTTGTGAAAGCCAACGCATTAATGTTCAATCTCGGCAGCTGACCTAGGTAAGTAGAATTATATAGCTAAACTGTGGAGATTTCCACGCCACTAGAATCGGTACAAAGAACCACACATATGAGCACCGTTTATTGCATCAGAGGTGCTACACTATTAAAGCAAGACGTTAGTGCACTACAGAGTTTACAGAATTCAGCCATTTTGATTCAATTAAAATTGCAATTTTTAGTTGACTGACCACGTGGACTTCAGAAAATCCAGTGATTATACTGAGTATCTGGCTATCACACTTGAGGCGAGCGAGATGTCTCTGGAAACGGTCACACGCTGATCGTGTTCCTTTGGGAAGAATATTTAGGCGCATCTATCTTAATTGAAATATCAGCTTTCAGGGACAGCGCTGCTGAGCTTGACGAGGTCGCGGGTTCGACCGATAAGCGCGGCCGTGGAGATGGCGGGCTTTTCTTGACTGACCACGTGTGTCGAGATTTCGGCGCACGTTAAAGATCCCCAGGTGGTCAAAATTAATCCGGAGCCTCTCACACTACGGCGCGCCTCATCGCCTACGTTGCGTCTTTGGCGGCGCATCTATTTTAAACCCCACAATCATCATCATCAGCTTTCAAGGACAAGATATTCGCAACGTACAGTACTATATGGTAATTTCAAACATGTTGCTGTATGGCTTTCAGCAAGAAATGGTTCGCATGAATGAGAAGTTCTTCTAAACGTACTACATTAGGCTGCTCTGTGTCGCAATATTTAAACGACATTAGTTTTTCTGCGAAGAACGCCCTTCATAGCCTTTGCTCACACAGAGCACTGTGTTTTGTAGTCGTCTCCGAGGAATACTACGTCCTCTCAAAACCGGATGAGTCGCTCATCAAAAAATTTGCAAATTAGGAAAGGTTACCAGCGGCACCAGCGGGATAGAGACAATTTCTGCTTCGCCAGAACTCATCTACGCTCGAAAATGTCTCTTAAAAATATTTTGAATTTTTAGTTCTAAGAATTATTATACTTTTATAAACGAGTATTGGTTTAAAATACATAAGCGCCACCCGTACGCTTTTGCTGTTACTGCTGCTAAAAGAAACGGGCCTAATTTTCAGGCATATTGGCGAGCAAGCCAACTTGAAGCGGCAAGCCTTTCAAGTCTGTTCAACTCCCTTGTGATGTCTCCTTTGAAGTACTTCGTTATTGTCAAGCTATGCGCTCCATTAGAGCTTAAAAGCTCGAACAGGCCGCGCAATTCAGGGCGCCCCTATATCAAAATCTTTACTCATCGCTTCATGACACTTACGTTATAAATATAAACACAACGCCTGAAAATTGGGAGAAAGAGAGGGGAACACTGAGTGTTTCGCAGTCCTTGGCCTAACCAAAGGGCTAATAATGAGGGAGGAATATAAAAGACCAGAGGAAGGCGCCTTTTCGGGGTCTTTTGTAAGCGCTGGTTTTTTTTTACGATTTGGGAATGATCGTGAATGTGGCACTCGGAATTTAATGTTTCGGTTCTTTCCCTCTTCGAATTTATGCCTTCTTTCTCTGAACGGGCAGTCTCTTTTCAGTCATTGTGGTCAATATTCTTCACATCGAAATCAAGACAAACGACGGAAATTGAACAAAGTTATAATGTAAACGGCGAGTTGATACTTAAAGACACTGAATATTTCTTGCGACGAAAAAAAAACAATGAGAAGGAAACACTTTTCAATTGCAACAAGTGCAGGTGCAGTGAAGTACTGTAAATATTATCTGGGGCAGCATGCGTTTTTAGAGCAGTTAAATGCTTCAGTTGCAACTGGTACTGGTGCAGTGAAGTACTGTAAATGAGTGCTTGGTTGCATTTCTCACAAGGAAAAACTTGGTAAACTTAAGCACACTGCCAAAATTTGTAAACAAATGCTTTGTACCGCTTGTACGCGATCCTGGTACTATTCTCCACATTTTATAGTAGTGACAGGGAGACCTACGGGCTTTTGCAGTACCGTTGCAGCCTCATCGGCACGGAGGACATAGTGTGCATAATGTGTGGAATACGCATTGTTGGGGGTATGTATCGAAAGCGGACAGTAAATAACGTTAGAGCGTAAAATAAACTTCCACAGCGTAGTATGATTAATCTATAGTGTCTCTTGTTTAAAAGATGTGTGTGAGCGTATTTGTATGTTTGTGCGCGTATATGGTGTGCGCACGTGTATGCGTGTGAGTGCGTGTGTTGTTTTGATGTGCAAACAGATGGGAGTTACATTGTTGTTGCTGCTGCTGCTGCTCCTGCTACGGATATCATCATCACGATAACATCAGAGTTAAGATTGTAACCGCTATCGTGTTTGTTGGAAACCGTAGTTCATGCACCATACGGGTTTCCCAGCAGTTCACCAGTGTATTTGCTGGAGATATCATTAGTCGCAAATTCTGGAACAGAACTTGCGTACGTGACAAGCAACATTTCCAACTCAGAAAAAATAAACCTTGCGCAACCTCTGTTGTTTCTGTACGGTTGCCTGAAGCGTCTTAGTCACTCTCGTCGTGTAGCAATCAGATAAATGTGGATTTTAGAGCTTTAGAGCGACATTTTTTATGCATAACTTAGCTTAGTTGTGGGCCACAACCTGTTAACGAAATTCCTATTGGCTGAGGTGGCCGCGAACTCATCCGCTCAGGAGAATTTGCCAGTGACTATGAACACAGCTGTCAGAACCTTACAGACGATTCATCAGTTCCCATGTATGACTGAGGACGGAGGTATCCTGTGACCGGATGTTTTTGCTGGCTACGCGATGGCGCTACGTTGACCGCAGCCTTACGTTTACATATAGCCCAGGAATAAGAAAAACAGGCACGGCACCACTCTAGAGACAAGGTAGGCGGCCCTGGCAAGCTCATCCCTCTACAATCAGCTCACGTTGGTCGAGAGAGAGAGGGGTACGGCCCACAGCCTCAGGAGCCCCGGACATGGGCTCCTGCTCCCGATCTCTAACCTATTCTTTTATCCGGCACCGTCTTCCACTTTTAATAAAATTTTATGAACCAGCATTACCGTAACGCTTTGAAATTAACGTAATCAACAGTACTCTGTACAATGCGTTTGCTGGCCACTTAAGGCAAGGTGATTGGCAAGAATCAATGTTAAAAAAACGTAAAGTTAATGTTTATTACAGGCCTAAAACATGCTCACTCTGGTTGATTAACCACTGACGATGACAGTAGCCGCAATATCCATTTGGCCCCAGCACCAGCATTCCAATCTGCAATTTATCATTGCCCACTGAAAGCGACTAGCCAACAACGATTCCCGCTGCCAAGTGAAGATTACGCCCATTTTCATCTTCCAACTTGGTAGCGAGGTCAGCCTACGAACCCACAATTTTCACTAACCTACTGATTGGGATGCGAGAATGACGACGAAAGGAGCCGGGTTATGTTTTTGACCGGTTCACCAATTCTTATTGGTGGCGTCGTCAACATACTAGCCGCCCACGTATGCTTTCATATTTTTACTAGACGGCGATGCTCACGCATTCTCACCCGACCAGAGGAAGCTTAAGTTCCCTCGTAACGTTTTTATCCCGACATATTTATGCCCTAATTAGAAATTTTTTCCGATTTATGAGAAAATTAGGTCTGTTGTAAGCTCCACATATCTTCCGCTGCCATATTGTTCATTTTTTACTAGTTCTATACACCTACAGCAAAGTCCTGAGATGTGCAACCGTGATGACTTGTGGTTGTAGCATAAAGTTGTACTCTACACTCCCTGGATTAGTCCCGAAATTGGTTGTTGGGAAATACGCCGCTCTAATGTAGGGAATCAATCTTAGTTCTCTTATATTTTACTTGTTTTTTTTTTTGATGAAATGCTGAGAGGATTTTCGGAAATAATTAGCACAGCAAGGACGGCGGTGATTGCGCCCTCAATCAAGCTTAGGCAATTTTTTTAGATTCCCTCCGAGCCTCAGGGCAGACTAGCCTGTTGTTCGTTTTACTCCGTGCCAACTTATTACGGAAGACCTAACAAGCCGCTGGTAGCGGCGCCCATGCCGAAGGAGAGTACGAATTCATGTCAAATACGCCCGGTGAAAACATCACGCGCTGCTGGCAGGAACTAGATTTTTTTCCCTACTTATCCCTATTGGTAGGTTTGTCTTATACCCCTGTCACACGGGCACTTTCAATCGCGATTGAGTCGATCCGGATCGAGCTCAATCCGGATCTGGCCCCTGCTACACGGCAGTTGCAATCGCGATCGAGCTCTATCCCGCTCGCACTCAACCCTGGTTTCTCAAGCGCGATCGAGGCTTCCAAGCGCGATCGAACGAAAGCTGCGATACTCTCGTCCCCGCTCAGTAATGGCACAGAATGTGACAACTTCAACTAACGCTACAAATTGTGTCAAATAACTCGAACCAAATAAGCGTGAGGTAATATTTACATAATTACGTATACCTACGACCGCGCGAAGGTACCAGACGCCGGCCGCAAGTGCATTCTTAGCGCCATCTCGCGTACACGAGTGCAACCCGTGCAACTTCTCTATCGCGATTGAAACGTGCCGTGTAGCAGCAGCAGTGCGTCGAGCGCGCTCGAAAACTCGATCGCGGTTCCCTTCAATCGCGATTGAAAGTTCCCGTGTGATAGGGGTATTAGGAAACATGCAAAATGCACTAAACAGCGAAACCAACAATGAGTCTAATGGTGACCAAGGCAAAAATAAAGCAAAAACTCCCATTGCCAACATTACCCGAGTTGGCCTCCTTCCTCTAAAAATAAACCAATCACTCAATGGAAAACTTGAACCTAATGATTAATGGCGCCAGTTGAAAAATTGCTGCCCGCTACGAAATCACATGGAAAACCTAATGAAAAGCTCTAATGAATTTGTCATACCATTGTCAGTGTCACATTAAGCTAGTGTACACATGCAATTTTTCATTAGGCCATCTAATGGGAGTCTAGCGCCTCTGTTTCCACCGAAAGCTGGCAACATGACAGACATAAGGCAAACTTCCGGACCTCGCTTCTGACTACCGCATAAAGACCAAGAAGCCACGCAGAATTACCATATCCTCTGGTGGTCTTCCTGTAAAGAAGTTTTTTGCGTAATAAACAGATAAACATAATCCGTGCGTTTCGAGCTCGTGCAGATTACACAATTTAAGCGTGCTGATCTTCTATTAAATCTCTCTGAGTTGGCTTGGGAACCTGTCATCAAAGCTGGAGTCAATTATTAGAGTTAATGAAGGGGAGAACGATAAGGAATCGTGTAACTGGCTTTTTTTACAAAGATTGGCTGGCAAACTAGCCCAGAAAGCTCAGAATGAACTTTATGCTTAAATATAACAAGGCAACGCATGCAGCTGCGTTCGTAGTGGTCTTATTTTTATTTATTTATTTATTTATTTATTTATTTATTTATTTATTTATTTATTTATTTATTTATTTATTTATTTGTGCAAGCATGCAATTTATTTTATTGCCCAACCACTAATCTCCCCTTATACATCCATCCTGACATCCGCCCATACATACATACATACATACATACATTCTTAGATACATACGTACATTATACAAGTTGCTGCAACTCCCGTGTCCAATGCGCCAAGCACAATCAATCTCCTCACACACGTTTCCTCTAATGGACTTAGCATTGCGCCACCATACTGACACGAGGAACCAAGGGCTTGGTTCTTGTTTTTTGACTTGCCATGTTAACAACGCCGGCAACAACGTAACGATTACCGCTCTATATAGAACCCCCGAAAATACACTCGACCAAGCAAAAGCACAAAAATCCAACTTTCATAAATCAGGAAACCAGGTAACCGGTTTTACCAGAGAACGAAAATCCCTAGTGTCAGCGCTCGAGCTGTAGGCATGCGTGCACAATCATGGCGTATTAACGACAGGCATGTTTATTATTTATGTCGCTCGGTGTGAGTTATTTATTGTCTTGCGATTACGCCGAAACCGGAGACGTGTATGCGTGGCCTGAAACACTCTTCCATTACTGTAAGTACTCTGCACCTAATCAAGATAGAAATTAGGGGTCTTCTTGCTTGACGGACGCTCGACCAGTCTCGGGAAGTGAAGTGAAGTCAGGACTTACTTCTTCTTTCGCGTCTGGGGGGCATTAGGCCGTCTGGCGCTAACTTCCCGGCAGTATCCGTAATTGTACGCAGCTTTACCAACTTGTTCCTGCCCTTCTGGGGTAAGAAGTGGCTGGAATAACGGGCGGAAATATAGCGCACTGGATGGAAGTGGTCTAGGCAAATGGTTATCTATAGACATGCCTTTTGCGCAGTTCCATTACCCGAGAACTTTCCTCTTAGACCTCTCGAGTTCTGCTGTTTCGTTTGGCGGAGGGAGCGACTTTTTCTCTTCATTCCTCTCGAACACTAAGAAGTCTTGGTAAGCCAAAACGTCTCTTTCAGATGTCACGGATGAATGTATGACATAGATTTAAGGCATCAGCTGTCTTCACTTGAGCATTTTCATCTATCTCACTGGATATTTATTGCCCATAGCACCATTACTTATGTTTCCCAGTTTATTTGCTAACACAAAATGTGTCCTTTTTAAGGCAGGCACAGAGTTTTTCTGTAGAGCTAAGAAAAGAGCAATACAATAGCCTTTAAAATGGGCATTATGTTCGAGAAGTCATTCCAAGTCGTAACTGCTTTGGATACGTATTTGCGAAAAGATTTGAAGACCAAAAAATACCAAAGACTTATTCCTTCATTCGTCTTTTAATGCAAAAAAATAGAGTAGCTTCAGGAGAAACATTTTAGTTTTCTGATATTTGCGGATATTTTTTCAGGGGAAAATACAACAGCGATTACGATAGCAGGTTCCGTGAATCTATTTTTCCGCATTTTAATACAATTGGTCATTACTGTGCGAAATAAAGTGCCAACAGCTAGAAATATTTTCATGCTTCTACTCTATTCAGTCTCTTAAACGGCGATACTCTCTCAAGCAGCTGAATGTCTTATCTTGATAACCACTCAGACCGTCAACCAATGAAAATTTGTGTGCGTGAAGCCTCCTATATCTCTTACGGCTTCCCTACCTGTTTGCTTTTAGGGGCGAAGCCCCTTACGGTTTTGGACTGTTGGCGTCTCCTGTCGTCGCCCGTCGTCGAACCATTGTCGCAACCAGCGTTTTATGTAATCGCGGTACTAAAACACCGGGAAATTTGTTTACGCCTGGCGCTAGAGAGCTTCGTGCTTCAAAGACAAGAGACTTTTACAGCAAAGCTGTATATCTCGACGCCCTAACAGTTTCATCTTTGGTGGAAAAACGCCAATGCGCCAAGAATACAGTTATACACTGCTTGATTCGCCCCTGCCCAGGTTTCAAGTTAGTGGAGATGGCCCGGGATTTTTTTGGTCAGCTTGTCTTGAAGCGCAACCTCGCTGTAATAACTTCGTTGGAATCAAAAATTATGAATGGGGCTCTCAGCGACATCATAATCGGGGAAAAATATTTTGGAGATTTTCGCGTTACCTTGCAAGTACAATTATGAAAATGAAGTAAATACTAGCTATGGTACATAATAGGACGCATCAAGAGTAAATATGTAATTGAGGGGCCTTTCTCTGAATAATTTTAATTCCGAGTTTAAAAACTTTGTAAATTTGGTGCTGCTAGTTATGCCAAATAAATCGAAGGTAGCTTTAGGAAACGGGTTGTACACACTCACTTAACAATTCTCCAAACTCAGTGCTATGCTCCTGCAAACAAAGGGGGTTAAAGAGAAAAACAGCGCTAAAGACAGGACAACGAGAAGACTAGACACATGCAGCGCTGACTACCAACTAAAGATTTACTGAAAAGAAAGGGGGTTTTAAACACGCGTATCCGAAAGAAGAAAAGCATAATGACAGTACTAGTTATTATGAAGTCAGATAGTTTTTTCCTTGTCTATTAATCTCAACGAAGGACTGCGGAGGCAATCTTTTCCTTTTTGGTGTATGAATAATGCTTCGAATATTTCTCGCGAGCGTTGCTCTCGGAATCGCCTTACAATGGTCACTTTTTCAAAGGCCGGCGTGCAAGCGCTACACTTCAAGGTTTCACGTTAGTGGAGATGGCCCTATTTTTTATTTTTTTGGCTAGAGCCACTGCGCGAGTCGGGGACTCGACGGCCGCCGCGAGACACACGCTCACAAGGGATCTCCATTTTCTGGCTCCCCGGGGGTTTTAAATGCGAATGCATTTCTTAGTCGGGGGTTGTCGTGCGTTGGCCCGCGTGCGCCTAGCAACAGCTGTGGCGCGTGGTAGCTCGGGCGGGAGTAGCGGAGGGCAAGGGGAGAGGAGGAGCGCGCTCGGCGTGTGAGGGCGCTCGCATCGCGGAGCTCGGGCGGAGTCGGAGAGGAGTGGAGAGGAGGAGCGCGCTCGGCGGGAGGGCTCTCGCATCGCGGAGCTCGGCGGAGAGAGCTCGCGCGCGGGGCGGGCGTGTTGCGCGGGTCTCTCTCTCCTCTCCGCGTACCCTCTCTCCGCTCGCTGCGCTCGGAAAAATATATATAAATGCAGTGGAGCGCGCGCCTCTCTCCGTGACTGCTTGCCGACTGGCGCCTTGATAGCGATGGAAGTCGGTGAAGTCTAGCGACCACAAGGCGGTGATTGTGGCCGTCAGGTACAACGATAACACAAACAGGTGCTGATGAATGAATAAATGGTTACGTTCACACTCTCGTCTCTCTTCATTAATTACGCCATTAATAATAATTACTCGCAGCGCACTCATCGGTGCACCCAATGCATTCGCATTTCCGCACGATCCCCTTCGGGGAGGTGGGGGGAGTTTTTTTGCCACTTTTTTTCCTGATGCCACTGCGCGTGCCAGGTACTCTCAGCGGTCGCCGCAAGGCACGCGCTCACGAGCGCTCGGAATTTTTTTTTTGTAAGCTTTCCTCCAACGGTGCACTTACGGCCCCTGTTGAACAGCCCCCATGTTCAAAAAGCGGAGACAGCGCAGTAGTAGCGCATTGTGCTGCTCCTACGAATAGCTGGGTTCGATTCTCATGGGATCACACGTCTATTTTTTAACCCTTTACAACGCCGACCATTTTCTTAATAAAAAAAGGACAACCACAACTATTACAAGTACAACAACGGCGACAACGGTTTTCTGGAGAATAGGTCTCTTAAGGCGTTCGCCTTCAACACCACGAAGGAAGAAATAAAGAAAGCAGCTACATTTAATGCTGCTGTGTTTGACATGAACGCGAGGGAAAAGACATACTGTTCAATAAATAAACATTCTACAAGGATGAAAAGAAAGGCTTCAGATTGACCTTTCCACCAAATGTCCGAATGGTAGTCTTGATCCCTTAGTAAAAAGGCCGTGGCATTGGCGGCAAACATTGGTAGGCACTTTTCGGAGGGAAAATCGCCCCGAGATCCACTGATCCTTTGTTTCACTTCGGAAACCACCGCCGTCAACTCTTAACTCCACTGAACACAAAGCCGTCCGTCTGAAAGAAGACTCTGATGAAGGCCAAAGAAAAAAAACATCAGCCGCCCTTTGCTCCAAGATGATCTCCAAACCTTAAACCCTTGACGAAAGAAAGTAGTAGCGCTGTAATGGTTATAAAATAGTACACCGAGCGTGCACAAAATGATTCCTCGCCCTTAGCTAAAATGGGTTACGTCGTAACGAAATAACGAAAAAGTGACTGGGGTGTCGGCACTCCTTCATCTGTTTCCTCAATATCTCTTTTATTTATTCCGAGCTTGCGCTGGCATTCATATCATCTTAATTGGAACAAAATAGCAATTTTAATGACCCGAAAATTCTCATGGCCTAAAATGCCTGTTATTGTCATATGTTGCTCAGCGAAATTTTCGTAATCGTCCGTTAAACCAGGCGGGCGGGTTTTAATTTCTTTTTTACTTTTTACACACGTGTTGAGGAAGCGGAGGAATAAACTTTATTGCAGTATGCAATTTAGCTGCAGGTGGGGACCACTGGGCGCAGCCCAGCGGTGACTTCAGCAGCACGTTCCACCAAGGCTTTCTGGACCCCGGGGTCCGAGCCGCCCAACGCCGCGTGCCATGGTTATCGGGCTATGTTATTTCCTTCCATGAAATAGCTTGTCTGCATACGATCGCGTCGCCCGCATATGCTAACGAAGCAGTAACTGATGTCTTCTCCAGCACTTTTCTGATGGCAAATAAAAAAAAAGGTAAATTTCCCTCACCCTAAGTGTTTTTGTGCTTGCGCGTTTCCTATCTTCATCCCTCGCGGCACGTCATTATTATAACTGTGTTTTGCTGCATTGTAGAAGATAAAAATAACAGATGTACAATAACAAATACAAGTAGGCTCTAGTTAACCTAAAAGAAAACTCCGGGCCACTAAATCTCAAATTTTAGGTCGCGAGATTGAATCCTTCTTGGTGCCATTTCTTTCGTGAAATACGATTAACTTATTACGTTTTGCGCACTAAAACGTATATCTCTATTTTAGTTTTAACCCGCGCACTGATTGCTTGCCCAATCGTGGTCTCAAATTAATTCCCGAACTTTTATAGGAAAGGGAGCAGCTCTTTACAAAGTCGGTTCAAGTTCACGCTGATCCCATCGAACTGGCTCTAATGACGTCGGAAAAGATAGCGGCTTATAGATGAAAGGACTTGGAAACAAGTTACGGCCCAAGGGATTAGATTTCTATTTGGTTGTACGTTTAGTGATGGTTTTGTGGTTGTAGTCTACCTGTGGCTGCGCGATGTGGTTAGGCTGATTTCATCTAAGTTTCGCTTTGTTCCGTTGATTCCGAAAAATATTAAGCCGTTTCACCGAAATGAGACTGAAATGACGCTGGAGGTTTTAACCTGTCCACCGTAATTGGATTTTTTTCCATTATATATAGCGTGTTGACAGAAACTCTTTCAGTAGTGCGTTTCTTCTCAATTAGTGCCACCCGCTACACTACCGTATTTTTTTTCTCTTATATGAATTTCTTGTCCGTATATTTTGCTGTCATTTCGAGTGCACACCGTTGGGTTTTGCTGGTAAGGTTTAAAGTAGAAAGCCGAGGTAGCAGTGTAAAGAATAAGGGTGGGTAATTGAAATCCAGCTGGCGTATTTCGGACTCTGGTGATAAGATTCCTGAGCCCTGCCTACTGTTCTTAATCATAGCTGTAAAGCAAATATTCCCCTAATTGTCGTCTTAAAAATACGCGATAATTGATGTTTATATTATCCTTGGTGACCTTTCTCAGAAAATATATTTACATCGGTGTTAACGTCGAGCGACGACTACGGTTTGTCGTCGCATTGATACTGATCCTCTCCGTCTGTGCTGCGTTCTCTTCGGCCCGCTGTCAGAATCTCTTGGTGCCCGGGCTCAGGAAATAGAATCGAAAAAAGGATTGCCGAAAATTCCGCCCCAGTTGGCGGAAACACTCGCTTCGAATAATCACAGCAGTGGAATTTTTCAGTTTGACAACAGAGAGATACACGAGATTTCTCAGAATGTAGAATCGGTAACCTGACACGGGAATCTCATTCTGTGAAATAGAAAGTAATGATTTGTCGCCTTTTCCCAACTCAACCACTAGAGCTTTGGGTCAGCCCATTTTCTAAAACTAAATTTAGCAGGCAGATTGCACAGGGTTTAGGTAGCTTTATTCTGGTTGCTAAAACCACTTTCTGTTGCGTGCAATAAGTGCGTGCACTTTATGAATGACCGCCGTCCACATAGCAACAGCTGCGGTGCGCCTTCGTCTTCCCAACTGACATGGCACATACCCACGTGGGGGATTGGCCAGGAGTCTTTGGGCGCGCGCTGGCTCATGGCGTGGGGGATTGGCCATTGAGAAGGGCTAATCTTAAAAGTACTAAATTTCAAAGCTGAGATCCGCTCTAGCAATCAAGTACAAGACAACACAAATATTGCACACCCACGTGGGGGATTTCGGGCGTGAGAAGGGCTAATGCACCCGCTTTACGAAATTCAAAGCTGAGATCCGCTCTGCAAGTACAACGAAAACAAATAGGTGTCTGTGAATAAATGCATCTTTCTTTCTGTTGCGAACATTACCGAACCGCGCAATTCAACTCGTATTCGCACTTTCACATTGGCTGCTTTCTACGACCTCCTAGCATAAAGTTAGAAAACCGCCAGTGTACAGCAGGCAAACACTGGCACGAAAGGAAGAATGGCTTGATGGATGCAGTCGGATAAAATGCCTGCAAGTATTGCTCAGGAGCCGGCAGAAACTTCGCAGCTTAAAAAAAATCGGTTCTGGTCCAGGTCCTGAGCTTGACCTTTGCAAAATGCTAAATTCTATAGCTTAATAGAGGCCGCATAACAACCAGTCATTTTCGCGCGCCCCCATCCCATGACATACATGCTGGCGCTCTAGCTCCTGTTACAGCGAAGCTGTTACCCGCTAATCTCCTAGGTTCTCGTGGTGGTGTGGACACTTTATTCGGAAGCTCACGGTCTCCGATAAGGCACCCGGAGTAACGCAAACTGATGTGGACGTCCACGGTCCCTTATATATTATCATAAGACAGCCTGCAATGCAAGTTAAAAAAAGGTATTCCGAGCAATGCACTTGGGTTCACAGGTGAAGCCCATTTTGGGGGAAGTAGTGTAAGAGATTGGCCCCTGTACCCAGGCTTTCCCACATTTTGTGTTGCAGAGTAAAATTGATCATCTACTTAGGGAGTATAATTACACCCCCCCCCCATTTGCTACCGCCCCCCCCACCCCCCTGTCCCGAACCGTGTATACTCCTAGCCACTCGCGGCGTCTCTCTCCCCCTCCGATTGCGCAATGCCGCGTGCTCTTCGGCGGCACTTGTGCGGCGCACTCGCCCCTGCGGTGTGAATGGCGTATCTGCACTTTTATAAAACGTCATCGTCTCTGCACTAGAATGGCGTGTGTGCTTGGTCTGTGGCGTAGAGATCGCGCCTCTCTCCTTGTACCTGAACATAGCAAATGCCAAATATAGAGAAATCCGCGCAAAGCATATCCCATTAGAGCACCAGTTTCAGTGGATCTCCCTGTTCCCTGGGTGGAAGGGCTCTGAGTTCTTTTCTAGAAACTGCGGCCCACCCAATTTCCCGCGAGAGTTTCTGGCTGGCTTTTGTGCTTTGATATAAGCCTCCCTCTCAACATTTTTTTAATATTTGTCAATTTACCACCTCTTTTGAGTACCCGTCGTCTTTTGAAAGCAGAGGCGTTGTTTCCCCGCTCAGTTTCTCGATATGGCTAGCCTAAAAGCCCTATTCCTAGTGTTTGCACTGCCGTCTGAGCCGGCCTCAGATATACAGAAGTAGATAGGAAACAGAGGAGTACGCAGCCGAGCTCTGGTAGAGTAAAGCTTACCATGACATAGCTTTGTTTCTTTATGCGAGGATGTATCCCATTACAACGAGGAGTCGCACAGGGGGAGCGGTAACACTGAGCTACATTAAGGCGATGCCTGCGACGCTTGTGCCCGGTGCTACCGCACGCCGGTTTTGCCCGACAGTAGAGGGCCTCCTGAATTATGCATGTTGTGCTTCGCAAGTACAGGCCTCCGAGATTAACCCTAAAATTTAACCCGCTCGGTAGCAGGGTGCACCACCCATGCCACGTTCCTGCTATCATGCAATAACAAGCACAGAGGAAAGTCTCCTGGTTGAGTATAAAAACCCGTTCCTATGGGCAGCTGGGCTTACCGCGTAAGGGAAAGCTTGTAAGTGACAACCGCCACCCACTCGAAAGAAAGGTTATATCAACGAGAAATGCTATGTAAATGTCCTTACGTGCCCAGCTTTGTTAACAATTGTTATCAAAACTGCATTTTGCACAAGATGTGTTGACGGGAATTAACCCCTTCGCAGCGATAAGTTGTAGCGATGAACTGACACAGACGGATACAGCGAGGAAAAATAACACAGTAACATAAGGGGCTGCTGCTTAATCAGCGGAACAAATTGACTTAAACTGTAACATCCGGAATTAACAGTGTAGCACGAAGAATTGAAGCCATTTGCTAAAAACAGATACAATCACTTTACGCTTAGGTCTGTTATAATGGCGGTTGGACAACAACTGGAATTTAAGTAAACTCTACCAGCACCTTCTCGTTAATACTTTCAATTTCGGGAATTCGATGTTTCAAAAATATTTGCAAAGTCTAGAATGTGCATACGCGTCGAGGAGAAGGGATTTTTAATGCGACCTGGATAGGTCCGCCCTGCTAGCGGCAGGACTTGCTACTTCAAATGGGAATGAGGACAGTTATGGAGGGTAATGTGGGAGATTGTGCGGACAATCGTGATAGACAAAACATAAGGCTAAAGAAAGGTAACCGCAAGCATGTAGAGCTTCACTTCGTCGTGGTAAGATGTCAGTTCTGGTGTTTGTGTCTACCGTGTTGTTCGTTTTATAGAATCAACTTTTATACATAATTGTTTTAATTTATATACCACATATTCCTGATGTAGAACCATTCAAAAGAACTTGAAAATTTATTTAAGAATTATAGCGAAACAGTCCGTTTGTTCCATGCAATATCAGTAGTCTCACCTCAGCCGTTTGAAAGCAGAATTAATGGCGGCATTCACGCACCGCTTTCCTCTCCTGGAGGATTAAGTTCCCGATACATGGCGATTGGGCCGGTCACCTGACCTAGACAAGGTTATTACGCATGAGGCTATTTCGGGAAACCACGTCTTGCACACGAGACTGCAAGTGGCCAGCGCCCACATCTACTTGAATTCGTCGCTGTGCTCTTCCTTTTATTAACACCACGTACAGTTTGGCCGTATGTTGTGCTCACGCCGCATTGCGGTGAGATCCGTGGCTATTCTGCGACCAAAAGTCTACAAACCCTCATGTGCTTAGCTCCAAACACTGCGGGCCCATCTGGTCCGTGCTTGCGATTGCCACCCACAGCACAGAGAATCCCTGTCGGTTATCCCGGATCAACATTCAACAAACCTGCGCTTGCTTAGGGCCGTATACGGGTTGTCAATCTGCTCGTCCTCTGCTTTCGTTGGCCATTTTCATCATATATTTTTACACCCCTTTTGGGGTGTAAAAATGCTTTAGCAAAAAATGGTGCTAACTTATGTTTAACTTCGGTGTCGGAATGAAAAAAATTGCTCCGACAGTTAAAGCTGCATACGTGCTTTGGCTACGAAAGCCTGGGAATACTTATCGAACATGTCTTTTTTGCCACATCATGATTACTTAGCTTTTAAAGCGAAGCTTTCTATCTGCACTGATTTCGTGCCCTGTCTAAAACGCACTGCAGGAACGTCAACTTTATCTGAACGTAATGATGATCATGGGTGAAGTGATAGGAAAAAATGCTTCCCGTGGGCAGAATGAAGCCGACCCGATTCCCTCGAGTTATGAAGCCGACACGCCATTCACCCCACAATATAGAAACTCTTATGCCTACACTGTGCCAAGCCAGCAACACTGCAGCGTAAGGTGTGGGCATGACATTCAAAGGCATACCTTGTACCAATTCTAAATCCTACATGAGAGCAGTGGACGAGTGGATTTGCTAGCTCGGACCTAAGTAAGCAGCTTTAACTCGCTGACAAAGGAAAGACGGCAAGACACACCAACGGAGTCCTCGACTGAGGACCCCGCCTACTAACCACCTCGATTTCTCCGTTAAAAATTTATCCTCCTCTGCCTCCGTCTCCTACTCCTCCTCTTTCATTTCGAAACGGCCAGTTTGTATTTGGAGAAGGCTGCTGGACGGGCAAAAAATAAATAGAAAAATTATGCACCACGACTTTCTAAAGATGATAATGGTTGAAGTCGAAGCTTTGTTCGTGCAAACTCAAATGGCGAAGGGTAAAAGTAAAGGCTGCTCCGGCCAAAAGTTTAAACTGCGTGAGAGTAAAAGTCAAAGCTCAACGACTCAAAGTCCGTACTCAGACGACAACCAAAGAATCACTCACGATGAAGCTTCGCGTTCGACGATCGTCATCGTTAGACGTATGGCTGCATTATTTGTTTCTTCGCTTTTCTTTTTTAACGGCGAAGCTGTTTCAGAAATTGTAATTTTTCGCGTCCGCACGTAAAAATACTGAGAAACTACCGAGCGCGGGACCTGAGCGCGGGCCTCGCCGCGGCCGGTCGGCCGGTAACAAAAGCACGAAAATACCTAGCGCTCGTGTGTGCGTTCCTCGCGACGACCACAGAGCGTGCCTTGGCAGGTTTGTCAAGCCAGGCATACCCAAGACTGCGGCGACCGCCCGGCAGCTTAAAAAACCAAGAAAATGCCGGGTGCTCGAGGGTGCGCGACTCTCGGTGACCCCACAGCATCCCCAGCGCACGTTTATAAATCCAAGCATACACACTTATGGAGATTGGCCAAGATTGGCAAAAAAAATATTCCATCGTTCTCCGCAATCGTGGCAAAACTTGCTCGGAACGAGAAAGACGTGTCATAGCGTACACCCCTCCAAGGTGATGTCCGATGGTTAGCTCTTCCAAAAAAAAAAAATGAAGGAAGCTCACACTTATAGCAACAATGACGGAGCAAAGGTCGTTGCGGCGGAGACGAAGAAGCAAATTGGCTGCAATCGTGGACTTAAACCGTCGTGATGGTCGGGGAGGTTTCGCACAGCTTCGCTACCTTCCAGTCTTACGCGTTAGTGTGAGCTTCTTTGGTTATTTTAGTGTTTCGGCGTGAAATACTTCGGCAGGCAGACTGGCCACACCGCACGTGACAGCATGAAGATAAACACAGCTCTCCTTGGCTGGCCTGCGCCGGTTCTACTCACGTACCGTCACGTTCCCCAGTTACGCGGCACGCATTAGGCTAACTCCTGTTTCACTTTGAAAATAGAGGGCAGCGCAATGAACGGGACGAAGCCGAGACGAGAGAAACACAAGCGCTTACTAACGACCAAACTGATTTATTGCATTGGGGCGTCAGTTTTATGCGCGCTGGTCGACCACCGCAAACAACAAGGAAGAAAGAAGGCGGGGGACGGGAGAAGGAAAAAAGAGAAGCCGCACCAAATAGATTCCTAAAAGACGCACAGCAATGGTGACAGGAGACACGGGCTCAATTTTCAAGATAGTGAATCTCCTTCTAGATGAGCGATAGGCTCGGTCTGCACCGTGTTGAACGATGCAAAAAGCCTCGTAAATCTCGCGTGCCTTTTGCTCCCGATAACGGCCCGATATACTGCATTTTCCAAACAACGGCGTGTAGCCACAACTTTTGCAGTGTGCAGCAAGGTGCCGTTGTGATCCATCCAAAGACCCATTGTGCGCATTGGCGTGTTCACGCAAGCGGTCGTCATGGCAACGGCCCGTGTGGCCTATGTAGAACTTTTTCCAATTAAGTGGGATGCTGTGCACCACTTGAGATTGGCACTCAAAATAAGGCCGAGCATGTTTCTTTTCGCAGGCCTTTGCTGGACTGTGCTTGTAAAAACGTTTCTGCACACGCGAAAGTTTGCTCGGCGTGCTGAAAACAACTGGAACGCCCACTCATCCAACCACTTTCTTGACATTGCGCGAAACCTTATGCACATAACGGATCACAGCCGTGCTATTTCTGGCCACATCCGGTGGTTCCCGACTGGCTTTGTTGGCAGTAGTGATCTCACGAAGAGGTGAATCTGCCATACTTCTTAAAGTTTGGTTTTGGAAGCATGCCTCGACCAACCTACGAGCTTCAACTCTTCTGGGGTTCCTGCTTGACCATTTGCGAGGCGCCTAGCTTGCGGAGCGGTGAAGCACCGGGCTCGTACTTTAGAGACCCGTGTTTAAACAATGTGAGCCCGATTGTGCTTTTTTTATTTTTTACTAGCAGCCTTGGCCGGTCTCGCATTCGATTTTTTCTTTCCTTCTTTGACGCACTTGAGGTGGACACTCTGTGATGTCGAGAAATAGGTGGCTGATTAAGGCAGCAGAGTGGGTATCGACAACTGTGATTATCAACGGAAAACCGTACCTCTAGGGAACGAAAAATGAAAATAAAAATGGCCGCGTATCTGCTTACTTCGCTTAAAATGTCGTCAAAAGACCATTGCTCTCCGTGACCCGTGCCACGTAAATACTTCCCTTCTCTCCGCTGGCCACCTCTCATCATATTCCACTCCCTTTCGATCCTCCAACGATAAACAGATTGGAGGTTTTCTAAAGCCAATTCAATTTTACCGCGTTCAGCTGCTTCAGCGTTCCATTGGAACCTTTTGTTGCTGTTCAACTTGGAACACGGCCACGGGCTCCACGCTCGCGCGAGCTTTTTTTTCTATTTTGGGATAAAAATATTTTTTCAGCACGTATCCTGCACGCACAAATCGAACACAAAGTTGTTTTCAACAACAAAATAACTGTGCGAGTCCCAGTTGAGCATTGATATTTTGCCTCAAATATGACTAGTGTTTTCTTTTTACTCGACAATGTTGACAATTATGAAGTATGTTTCCAGATTTAGGGGTTTGGGAAAGTTTTGCCTGTATAAACTTCTCGTTCCAGTGTTCGTGTAACTTTTGGTCGCGAGGCTGAACCGAGAAATAGACCGAGAGGCATACATTCAGACAGACCAAACTTTTTGGCCTTAAGCAGCCTAAGAAGGACCTATCGCCTTTAAAAATGGGTTCACCCAGTTGCGGTTTATCTGTTTCAACCCACGCGGCGTAATGATTGCAGCGTGGAGGTTTCCATGAAACGAAGACGCTGTAGGGCCGAGACCATTTTGAAGCGGAGGTGTGTGGGCAAATTGAGGGTAGGAAAACCAATTACCATGATTTGGGCATGATACGCTAAGGTCGACGTCACTTGATTTATTTCGAGATCAGATGCGATGTGAGTGCATGTTGCGGTGACAAACACCGCGGAGCAGCTGTGTTTCTACGAAGCAGAAAGAGAGAATGAACTGCAAGGACAGTGGAAGAATCGGCAATGATTCCAGTCAAGGCGCGCCTCATCGCCTGCGTTGCGTCGCCGCGTTAAACCCTATGATAAGATTCCAGTCAACGCGAAGGGCGTGCCCTACTCGGAGTGCACTGACTATGAAAAGGAATATCGCAACCACCACTCTTAATCTAATAAAAGTACTACTGTGGGGATTTATCTGGAATTCTTTGGGTGTCTACGATTACGGAGATAAGGACGAAGATTTTGGTGATTTTATCTGGCAATCTCAAAAAGGTTGCACACTGAAATTAGCTTGCATTTAAAAAAGCAAATCATTTGTAATAAAGTTATCATTTTTTATTAAAAAATAAAGTTATATGGTGTAGATGGTGAAAACGGCTTCAGACCCATCCACTCAAGCGTGCACAACGTAGATACCCATCCCGGCAATCGCCAAGAATAAATCGGCGTATCTAGCTGTAGCCTTTAGGTCGTGGGCAATCTAGCGTGATAAAAAGTAAACTGCCCTGGTAAACTGTCCGCGTATTGACAAATCATATGTCCTAACACTTGGGGAATTGGCCAAAAAAGTTTGGCAAATCCCTAAAATGGTAGCTGCACCACATGCACGGAGTGCTGCCTGTTGGCTTGCTTGTATACTTCCTTATTGCCTTGCTTTGTTGCCGAGTTTGGAATTTGGAATTTCCTGCACTCGAGATCTACGTCAATGGAAGGTGAAATGCTGTGGACATAATTTTTCTTAGCATAAGTTAGGCAAATTCAAAGTTCTTGCTAATGTTTACAACGTAAGTCGTATCGTTAATTTTAAACAGGTCATTCCAACAAAAAGAAACGGAAGCGATGCTACGTATTTTTCAGTATAGCTGTTAATGTTGTGGGGTCTACAGCTTCGGTGCTACTTTGTTTCCTGCTTTCTTTCCGGTCTATATATATGCCGCGGTAATCATCCTTACATTGATCCTTCCAGTATTTACCACCGAAACTTCCCATGGCAAATTGAAAGTTGGTCGTGGTTTTCAGTCCACACTTGTTTTACGACTCTCCGCCGTAACCAACAATGTCTTTATTTTAACACATTGGATTAAAACCAGGTTAACAGCAGAAAAAAACAACACATACACGCATACTGAAAGCTTTACACTTGCGTATCCGTGGCAAGCTGCTATCCATGTTTAAAATTAGGGCTACGGAGGAAAATTTAAACACCAGAGCATAAATTCTCGCCCTATTCGGCGTGAGCACCCCGGCTGGGTCCTCACCTTTTCTGCGAGAAGGAACGGGGAAGGGAAGGACCTTCAGTGAAATGCGGCGAAATTTATTCCACACTTGCAGCAAAGAACGCAACTGTAGCGCTTTTTTTTGTTTCTTATCCTTTTTAGTCTTCGTTTTACCGATAGGAGTGAACTGCGGCCATGGCGAGGAAAAAAGGATCACTCTGCATAACACGTTGCGCAGCCCATAGAACGTACGTTCTATGCGCTCTATAAAAGCAAAATCATCCGTGCACCGCGAAGATAGGTTGTGATCTCTGCAAAAATTTTGATATAACTCAGCCTTTCCTTTTTGCCTTGGCTACCCTTGAAGGCTCAAGCCTTTGAACTTCAGGAAAAGGCATATCACGGTTGGTCCTTTATCGTATACTGTTACCTGTGCTTAGATGAACAACGCTACAAAAAACCCGCAGCAAAGCCGGCTTCAATGAACAAAATTTAAGCCTTTGAACGCAGGCTTGAGACCGCTGCAACCAAAATACGCTGACCTATTTCACAACCAGCTAGCGAACTGGTGCCTTCTTGCGAAAATGTAGTGGCACGGCACCAGAACTTTGCGCTCTGAGCAAAAAAGCCTAGGGCGGGTATCTCGGGGGTTTCCTTTACGTCTCTCCCTCTTGTATTTGTATTTGTGTTCTTCTCTAACGCACATTCCGCCGTCAAATGTGCCAAGAAAATAAAGCGATGTGAAGGTAAGAAAAACTTGGCAAACGCATTATTCCGAGTGGAACGATGCGGACCGATAAACTTGTCTCCTTTTGTTATGTCGACCTAGGCAGCCGTACAAGCGCTTTAGAGCGTTAGCGAAACTGGTGGGAGGCGTAACGGGAGATGGCAGTGACGCTGTGGTGCACGCCGGGTGTCCTCACGACGAGAAGAGTGAAACGAACCAATTCTGTTCAAAAACGGTGTGCATTTCTTGAAGGAATAAAAACGCTAAGAACGCTCGATGCCTCACTGCTAGGAAGCCCTTCTACCAAAAGTGTGTATCGCAGTACGGGGCTTAGTTTGAAGAACGCCGGATTGCATTGTGTTTTGTGTGTGTGTGTGTTTTCTAAAACATCATTTCTTTATTTGTGCGTTTTTATATAAAATGCCTCGTATGGTTGGCAGACGTTGTGGGTTGGGACTAGTTAACAAAGGTTCTAGCACACACTGTAGTGCTCTATTTTAGCGATATTGGGACAATTACTCTCTTCCTTTTGTATTCCTTCCTCTCTCTTTCCTATTTCTCAATTTTTATTTCTTTTAAAAGCCACTTGTCACTTGTTTGGGTGTATCTGTAAGGAAAGCGAAAGAAAGGAAATAAGGTTGACCTTTGCTGACTACTCTTCAAGGTTGCAGGCGAAGTGACAGTGAGTTGAAACCCTGAACTGGCACAAAACAAACTTTATAACATGGCTGACAAAAGTACAAGCAGTGCACCTGCATATAATCAAAGCTGAAAACAAAAAATATCCCGGTGCGCTGTGCCTTCGTTAACAAACAATAAACGACCAGGTGTCAAATACAAATCTGAGCGCAGTTTCAACCTTTACGAACAGGAACCGTAAAATAACTACGCTCTATGCGACGTCAGGTAAACGATACACAAGAGCAATTCCAACTTACTCGTGGAGTATTTATAGTAAAATGGGCACAAAAATCAACTACCCTTCAATCGAAACGATTTCCAATGGCAAACAAAAATTAACGTTCAAAAAATATATTCACCCGGAAATGCAAAAAGAGCTAGCGCCAGCCTAAACCTGGTTGCAGTGTTCCAAGTTTGAAGTTCAACCGTAACAAAAGTTATAGTACATGGCTCAAACAGTGACACGCGGAAAAATTGAATTAACTTTAGCAAACTTCGACCGTGTTTACCAAGGGATGATCTAAAAGGAGAAGTAGAGCATGAGGTGTGTGTGGGGTAGAGAAGAAAGGCATTTATGTGGCAGAGCCGGCAGAAGAATATCGCTTTTGATGACCTTTGCAGCGAAGTGAGCAGGTACATGGCCAATATTCACCCAAAACGTTCAAGAAGTGTAGCGGGGAGCTGTTTGTGACCGTTTCTTTTTACGACACAAACATCAGCTAGCCAACATCATTAAATAAGATGCCTCCGAACAGGCGTAAAGGATTTGCTTCTGTTTCGAATTCCGTGAAGCGCTTGTCTTCTTTACATCGGGTTAAAGTTTCATGCCGGTGGAGGAGGGAGTCTACCTTACGTATTCTTGCAACTTGCGAACATATTCAACCGGGAGTGTGAAAAGCGGAATTTTCTAGCAGAATCGACTTCAAACACGACAGCCGTCAACTTTATTGGTCAGTTGCGCGTATATTTTCTAAGCCGGCCTCTAGGCCATTGTACCTCACGGCAAGCCTCGCGAGAAGTGGCTTTAAAGGGGAAAGGAAGGGGCTAGATGCAATGACGCGGAAAGGCGGGCCAGAGGGTTTGAATTCATCCCGGTAACTTTTACCCACACCATCTTGATTTACCTAACATTCTGTGTGCCTTTACAGAAAAATAGCATAAGAAGCCCCTTTCCAGAAAGTCTTTTAATCGTTTAGCCTACAGTAAAATCCATAAGAAGGTACCCTCAATATGATGCCGATGATGAAGTAAAGCTAAAAATTGGGCACGGCCTATCTCTGGTCGCCTTGCCACATGCTCTTTGACGTCACAAAAATAGAAGGCAAATGCGAAACAGAATTGCCGGCTTTAAATATTTTTTATTCAAAGGACATACTTCTTACTAAGCCAAGAGAGGGGAAAACGTGTGATATTAAAGCCAGAAGAAAGAGCTAGTCATCCTAAAGTGTGACCTTAACAAGTGTATGTGAGTTGCAACAGAAAGAAGGTCCGGGACACAACAGTTGCACGGCGCATGTGCGAGAAACATTCGAGTGGCAGCATATGATAATCCTCGTAGAGTTTGGCTATTTTTCAGCATCTAATCATGTCACCGGAACCTTAGTCAGCCCGTCGTTTCTTCCCAAATGTGTCCAAATTTCACGATGCCTAATTAGCTTCCCTAACAAAAGTGAGTGGTAGCATTTCTGGTTTCAGCCCCGTCGCCTAGGATGAGTAACTGCGTAAATGATGGCCTTTCGCGCCATTTTATGCCCTCAAGCGCATCATACATAAGGGCACCCAGTAGGAGTTCACAACTCTTTTATTTTCAACGTGAATATTTAGGTCACCGCAGCTGGATAACGTGCAGCGTCTATCAAAGCGTAAAGGAAGCAGACACTGCATACAGCCCGAATACTAAATGCTAAATTTTAATGAACCGAATTTTCTCTGACAATCATGCGTGACACCTTTGCGATTTTTAGGAATTTCTTGTTTCTGAGGGTATTTTTAAACGTAATATCTTGGCGGAGGACGTAGAACAATAATAAGTTGATTCGTGAAAGGAACATTTCTCGTTAAAACCACAACGAAACATTACCTCAACAACTGGCTCTTCTTTTAGTCAGACCCGATATCTTGTCTCGGTTAAAGGTGGTATGAATGCATGCGAGGGAAATTCCCTTCGAACGATATTTTAATTTTTCCCTTCATCGCGTAATTATGTGTTTCTGGAGGGTTCTCTATTTCTAACGACTAAGTTTCTAAAAGAGAAAAAAAATTCTGTCTGTAGGGCCGGCTAGACGCAATTACGACGTTCCAGCGCAATCGACATTCCTTTTTTGCCCGCCCAGACTCCGCTCTTTTTTCCGACAAACTTTATACTTTTTTTCTGAAAACAGTGATAATGGTTACATTGGAATGAACGTTATTATAAGTGTTTTGCCGTGGTTGAATGCAGCTGAACAAACTTTGTCCCGTGATAGTTTGGTTTTCCCGCCGCAAGCGCCCAGGGAAAGTGCACACAGGGCCCCCTCGATTATCAGTCCCGGATCGTCCGCGGAATGCCCGAGACGCGATCCGCCGCTCAGTTTTCCCTAGTATTCCTACAGGACTTCCAGTCCGAACGCAGTCCTCGGACTGCCCGCGGACCGTCCAGGACTGGTAAATCGAAGGTGCCACAATTGCACCGCAAGACAAAGCACAGACGCTGCATTGTGCAGATAAGCGCGGAGTGGCGCATCCATGGCCTCGTAGTACCATTTACTGGTGGCAGAAACGCTTACTGCTGCCCTCTATCTCCGTCTTGGCACCCTTCCCTTTGGAGCGAACGAGCCACTCAGACTGCTTTCAACTCTCCTACCGCCGGAGTCACTGGTTTTACCCTGGCTGAGCTTGAAGGTCAGATTGATGCCGCGGGGTGTTTTCTGGGTTTGTACAGGAAGTAACAGAGGTTTAAATGCGTTTTAGGGCGCAGCCCTTTTGCGGCCGTCTTTGGGCTAAGCCAGTTGTCGTCGCGACCGAGCGAACGATGGCGTGGACCAACGAGTGAAAGAAAAAGCGAACGATAAAAGAAAGCAAAGGAGCAGAGTGTCGCGAAATTTGGAGGGAGGATGGTTCGCCGTGGCGGGTCGAGGCAGCACTCTCCAAAAGTATGCCTGAGTGGATCGGGGCAGTATGCTGTTCCCGCACGAGGCGCGCGACGGCGCGACGCTGGGGCGACAACGTGAGGGGGGGCGTACACGTGACTATGACGTGCGTTCGCTTAAGACGCAGGTCAGGGTCTTTTCCTGAGACGCACGTCGCGCCGCGGCCGCAGAGGCTCACCATAGTTGCCGTCAAAAGAACCTACGAGTGAGTGCTGCCTCAGCGCACTGCTGCGGCGCCCAAATATCGCATTAGGAAGTATCGTAATCGCCAGTTCCTCTTTTTTTTAAATACGTATCTTGAACGCCTATTAGGCCATAGTGCCTTGTATAACTGATTAGGGACAGCAGGATGACGACCTTTACCGCCGCACGGTGCACGACACAAATTACTGCAATGACGGTCACGTTTATAATCGCTGAAAGGCTATACCGCGCACTGCAGCCTGTAGTCTTAATCCATCTGCTAACTTAGCCAACTGCTGTACAGCGACTGCATACTCGGCGGAAAAGTACGCGGTTGTTTAAAACCCAGCTGTCGCAGCCAGCGCGAACAAAACGGCCGGTTAAACAGGAAGTTTTGATGCGTCCTTCGGATTGAATTAGATGTGGTTGTATCAAAGAATGTGGTAAGAGATGCGACAACACAGATCAACGTCAACACTGAAAGTTGGGCTCCACGGCGTTTGGCAAGAACCCACGCAAACCTGAACGGTCGGCTCAAAATCAAACTTTTGTGAGTATAGTTGTGGATCGCTTTTAAGAGGAGTGCAATGGCTGTTGTGCTCTTTAGCTTGACTGGCAAAGATTCCGGAATCTAGGTCGAATCACAACAAGTGTTCTATGTTCCCGTTCGCTGCGTGTCAACGAGAGTAGTAAGACCGAGTACAGAGGTTAGAAAAGGATTAAAAATGAGAGATTTGGGTACCGAAAAATTTGCTTGCTTCTCTAAAAAAAGTGTCTTTTCTGATCGCAAACAAGAAGACGCACTCGCAGAGCGACAGATACCAATCCAAGATTTCAATATGTAGGCTCTGTTCTGGTACCGGTGAGTAGCTCGTACGGTTTTCAAGAAACAAAAAACATGCTTGTTATAGAACCATCTATTCTTTTCCCGTCCAGGGCAAGCGGCAATATAAGTACACGTACCATACGCGCGTTATGCGCGAAGGTTGGCCGACACTGCTACTGCAATAACCCAGCTTAGGGGTCTGTTCAGATGTTTTCGTCCTGAAAGCGCCCGCCGGAATCGTCTCTCAGAGAGCTCGGCCGGGACTGAAGACCATGTTCCGTAAAAACGGCCTTTCTTCCGCCCTGCTTTGGAAAACTCTCCTCCTGCAAGAGAATCCTTTCAAACGCCGCTTCTCTCTTATTTCGGGCACTATTCATGCTCGTTTACGACAGTGCATGAACTGCTTTGCCCACTGTGAACCATTCACGTGCGACGTTTCACTTATGATCGGCTTACGAAAGAGAACTCTCAGAATAACTGCCTTCCAGCTCGAGTGCGGACGCCGTCTTTGTGCCCTTGGTGTTTCTGGTTGCTTCTCACTCTCATCGTGAGGGTAAATCATCCTCCATTTCACATGGGGAAGTATCGCTTTTGGTTTCCCTGCCATGGTAGAGAAGCCGAGAGAGAGAGAGAGAGAGAGAGAGAGAGAGAGAGAGACAGACAGACAGACAGACAGACAGACAGACAGACAGACAGAGAGACAGACAGACAGAGAGACAGACAGACAGACAGACAGACAGACAGACAGAGAGAGAGAGAGAGAGAGAGAGAGAGAGAGAGAGAGAGAGAGAGAGAGAAAGCCTAGTAGCCGGAGAGGCTACTAGGCTGGTGGCGACTGATGCAGCTCGTTCAACCAAAAGCTCTTGAGTGGCCCGGTCGGAGCTGCCCAGCTGGCTGCTCGCTGCTCGTGATTGGGGGTTTCAGGTCTCAGGTTTCCTGTTTTATTGAAAAATATTTGAATACAGGAAACGAACAATGGCAATTATTATTACAGAAGGATGTCCCAGAGCTTACACTGCCGAGGGGACCTCCTGTGCCAGTTCAAAAGAAACGCACACACAGGCAGGTAGAGCGTTGCAGAGATCACTGAAGCAATATTTGGCAAAGACCAAAAAAACATAATATCAATAGAACATACTTAAAAAGAAGTATATTCAAAAGGGGGCACTGACCTTCAGGGCATTCCCACATGCAATGGACGAGCGGTGTATGCGCACCACAAAGATGACATTCAGGAGAGGGGAATTATGACGGGTGAATAACACGGATAAGAGATCTAATTGGGGAGGCTTTCGTTTGAAGGACTCTCCATGTCAGTACTTTATATTGTGGAGAGAGAGAGACAACTTTAATGGGCAAGTGATGTCAGGCAGGCTGGGCGACCGACTTGCTACATTTATGAGGCTGAAGGTGTGATAAAAATATATGAAAAGGACTCTCACTTACATATGAATACTCAAACACACAGACGCACATGAAAGCACGCACACAATAAAGCGATATAGTCATTCGTCTGAGAGTTCATAGCTCACTCGCAAGTCCAGGGCTCCGGAGGAACGTCAAGAGCGCCTTTGTTGTGCGACTTGCTATTCCGGTTGTAAGCGAGGGCCCAAGGAGGTGCTTCTGGGAGATATGGGCGGAAAAAATATGCATGGGCTGGTGGGTAAAGAAGACGGGAGCGACGGTACTGCTTTGTGATATCGCTAAAGTAATTAGCTTCTCTCTGGTGGATCTGGCACTCAGGTGGGAGAAGGGGTCGTGCCATCCCGCTGTGTATAAGCTCTCGGTCGGCCATGTGTGCCGCCTCATTACCCTCTTTCCCTGCATGGGCAGGGGTCCAGGCGAGCCCCACCTACGTTGTATGTCGATTTTACTGGAGAAGTTGGAGCGCATTCGAGGAGATATTGCTTCGGGAAAAATTTTGAATCACCAGTTTTAAATCTGATATTATGATCGTAGGTTGTGCCGAAAACTAAGAGCGAGAGCAATTGAGCGAAGCCGAGCTTCGAGAAGAAAAGTCGTCAACAACAATCCTCTTTTACACATGCCTGTTTGAAATACCATATAACAAGTAACCTTGTTCCGCCCTCCGAAAGGGTTTTAGAGTGTTACGCAGGTTTTTTGAGCTTCCTGTACGTTTCAATAACGGGTGAGATATATAAACTCGGTGGTAATGTACAGATGCAAAAACAGGTTCTAAAAAAATGTTGATTACAGCAATGATTTGCCTTCTTCGAACAGTTCCTGGCGGATTCCTGACTAGTTTTTTTTCCCTCTTTATTTCCTTCCCGTTGTCAGCTGATCAGCACTGAGGGGCCTACTTTTCCTTGGCTTCGGTTCAGTAATTTTGTTATTCGAAGAGATTGTACCAATTTGATAAAAAACTACCCGGCTGTGCCTCCACGTGGATGTAGGTGGCATTGGTCGTTAACGAAAACCACCACAAGGTAGCCGTGTATTTTCAAGTGAATACTGCTTCTGGTATTTTTCCGGTGGGTACACTAAGGTTGCACTGATACGTAGATGAGTTCATGCAGGTAATCATTACAAGCTTTCATAGCTGTTCTCTGGTTATGCTCACTAACCGACGGGTGAGCTAGCGAAGAAAGCGGCTCAGCTGCCAGGAGCCACCACCAGCATACTTTTTTAAAGTCTTATTTTGTTGTCTGTCTTAGCCTATAGTGCAGATGAACAGAATTCGCAATTATTGAATTTTTTGGGTTTATATGAAGTTTAAAAATTTCATTTTTGGAGACAGGGCATTTTTAACGATGTTTTCAGTCAACTAAGTAGAAGCGGTCGAAACGGAATAGTTTTCCAAAAGAAAAATGAAAAGGGAAAAGGCTAACCTTTACAAGAAATTCCGGTGGTAAAATAGCGCAGCGCGTGAAATTGAAGCTACGAAGAGACCTTCAAGCAGCCGAGAAGCAACATAAAACCAGCAAGACATTTTGAGGTTAAAGCGTTATAGGTTTATGTTTTGTAGATGGTAGGCACATAAAAGTTCAGCCGGTGATTTCTTCGCTTGGCAGCACACAAAACCGCCATGGCCAACGGCCATGACACTGCACACCACGTCTGCACATGCACCCGCATCTCGCAGGAAAAAATACAGGCGCCAGTGTCTGTCGTCCGTCTGCACCGTTACAAACCGATTCTCAGCCTTGGTGCCAACAGATATGAATAGTCGCGGTGACATTGTGTGGGGATTATCTACTTGCCATTCAGAGGAACGCATCACAATCGAAGAAGGAAGCCGTGGTTACGAAAGGACGCCGCACGACCAACGAAATGCCAACGTCGCCACGAAGTTGGCTGCGAGCCCAGATATCGACACAATTGCGCCCGCATCTTTCCCTTGTGGTGCAAAACATATCCTGCAACAAAGTGTACGAAGATTAGCCGCTGAGACGACTGTTTAATTAAAGTTCATTTCACGTGCCTGCATCTCACTGAAGGCGCGAATTTCGTTATATTCATGTTTCTCGACTGAGATAAAATTACTTTTTTCAACTTTCATTACACAATCCTAGACTCATAACCGTACCATTACAAAATGATCAGGAAAATAAACACCCCTACATTCGTCAACCACAGGACTGATCAGTATTTTATTACGGCTTCACTGCTCATCTACGTTCGCGGGATGGAATAACGTCACGCTTTCCAGGGGTTGTTGCATCTAGTTTAGCGGTGTCCTCTGGTAACACACATAGTCGTGTGCTTACTTACAGAAGATGCTGATGCAGCATAACACTTTAGAACCTTTCGAGACAGCTGTGTGCTTGAATCTTCCGCAGCTTCTTACTACCACCATTTTCACCAGAAGCTAATGTGATATATTTCTGCCCGTTCGTCGAAACTTTGCCGCATTGGCATTCCTTAAGCAATAGCAGGGAATTGTCACTGCTTACAGAACTAAATGCCTTTTTTATCGAGGACCTTGCTGCACAGGGCGATGTGAAAAATTTAACACCTCATCAACGCCTCGGCCGAGTCGTCGTAACTGGACATATCATTCCACATTCGGCGCCTCGCCAGTGGTAGAGCCGCGAGGATTCCTTTTGCGTGCGTAACAAATTACCCGCTTGAGTACCCGTTGCCCTGGATACCATCCTACCTCGCTGTGGCGGTAAGCAAGCGGTTGGGACATCCACGAATCTCCCCGCGTATAAAACGGAAGGAACGACAGGTTCCCTCCTGTATTGATCAATCCGACGTTTTCATTTTGTTGTTTGTTAGTGCTCAGATATTGGCATAACCCAGTGTTTGCCTGTGGTGCACTGATGCTCAGATTGTTTACCACCGCGGTATGGCTCACGCGAGCTGCGTCAAGGTATATAGGTGGTTTGTTGCACAAATAAAAACTGCCGTTTCACTTATTTTGAAAGGTGGGAAAACTTAGATTGACGTAACGTAAAGCAGAGCAAAAGTAAGGACAGTAAGGAAAAGAGGAGAACGCAGGTGAGTAGTACAAAAAGGCTTAAATCACACTGCCTCTTCTGCTAAAACCTAAAAACAAAAAAGGGACACAAAATTGGAATGAGCAGCATTTGCTTGCTTTCTTTGTAATCGAAAGGCTCCGGAGACACACATACATTTTCAGAGATTTCTTCCTGGGGTTAGTACGGGAGATAGGGATGGAGAAGGTCTCGCGCGTGGAACGCGGGAAAATCGGTGATAATCTAAGGGCTCCGTGCTTCTTCGATGGAAACAAGGCGCAGAAATGCGACTAGTTTTGGTTCCCCAAACACACGTTTTCCAGCAAGATTTCATACGAGGGACGATTCACTCGTTCGAAAATCCCCGAAATATGCGCATAGGGAGTAGCACGATATATTTTGCTTCTACACAATATCAGCGCACAGAGAAAGTTGTATTAGAACTGGCTAAGCACTGTGTCGTTATCTATTACAAGACGGGATCTTGATGGACTGGGACGTGAAATTCAACTGGATTCGCTATTTTATCGTTTGTGAAAACAACAGGTATCCTGTAAGAATAAAGATACGTTACAGAAACATTTTCACTCTTTTGTTCTTTCTACAACCAGCGATAACGGTTGCGCATATTTGCGTGCGGGTAGTTTTGGGCCGTCGGAACGAGCAAAATCAAACAAAACGCATAATAAAGGGTGAAACGCATGTGCTTAGAGCGGTGCGTTTCCGCTTTGGTTTTAGCTCTGCATATTCCGATGTGGCAGCCGTGAGAAACCCGTATGGGAGGCTGTCGGATCAGTTCCAAAATGGACAAAACCGGTTGAGGAGACGGAACACGCAATAAGGGGGCCGGACCACTTTCAGGGCGGGAAAAACTCGCATGGAAACGTATCACTCTCCGCATGTGTGTTTTGCCCTGAACCCATGGTTGTTATGATTCAGAGGGATACCAGTGCAAGCTTCCAGAAAGTTAGGGAATATCTCGGAGCTTCCCGCGTGCTTCATACGTTAGGCTAAAGGAGAGCGAAATGAATTCAAGAAAGGCTAATCAAAAGCGGCTCTACGAAAATTATAGAAATTTTCATCAACGAAGTTGAAAACGCGAGTAGATAAACCCGAAACATGAAAGGAAAAGCGAGCTGCGAGAGGTGGTTCCAAGAAAAAATAACCGTGGGGGCTATTTAAGGTTACGGGGTGAACAAAGTCACCTATTCTTTATCATGCCTTAAATGGAACATGAAATTCGGTTCCAACAAGTTTCCTGGCAACGTCGTCCATTATTTACAGTGGAAGCCCTTTAGGAGACGTAAATTGCTATTTGGCGCCCCTTGGTTTATCACAGAGATTTTATACCGCCTAAGAGCCACTCTTCGGTCACTCACTTTGTCACTGTCAATCATTTCGGTAGTTTTTTTTAATATAGGGCAAAATCTACACATAAAGCGTAGTTATCGAGCGTCCGCATGAAGCAACGATGAAACGACTGGTCTTGTCAAACATTCGATGCGTTCGGCTATTGCACAAATTGAATTACTCCTTATTTTTGATACATCGAGTTTTCTCTTCCATATTTTCGCTCCTTGCCTCTCTGGCCACTGCAGACCGACGGATTAAGTTCCCTTGGGATTGGCGCCATCTTCAGTAGTCTCTCGGTATGAGTTACTACTCAGTATCCCCCGTAGACTTGTTGAAAAGGCAGGGAACACAAAATAAAGAAGATTGGAATTTTACCTTTTATTTTCCCCAGTTCTTTTACGCTGCATTGATCAATTGCATATTGGGTTGCAATATGAGATGTAGCCGGCGGCCAGGATGACAGCACCACTTTATTCATGGTATTCCGGAAGGACAACTGAGCGAGCACGCCTTCAAAAGGCCTCGCTGGACTATAGGAATTAACTGATTAATCGAATAATTAATTACATAATTATTTGTTATACATCATTCATTCACCAATTCATTCATTCATTCCTTCAAGGTATGGCTCGTTTTTTACAGAGCGCACACAGCAATGTGCCCGAAAAGCGTATAACAGCTAGCGCCACCTCAACATGGGCAATCCTTATAGCCTGATTCACCGTAGTTTTGATTTCACGGCTCAGTTTTTACTACAGAGTTCGGGTGGAGCTGCATTCAGCAAAGTTAAGGCATTTAAATTCGGAGAAATGCGCTGCTATTATCGCTTGCGACAGCGGCACGGAGCTTTATTGCATGAAAACTCTCAGTTCGATGTCATTACGTTACAGCACCTCAGTTGAAATTTGATTGAGGGCTCCAATTACATTTAGGCTAATAATGTTTCCTGTATGAGCCTGAACTCAAAAAAAAAACGTGCACTTCGCACGCTCACGTAGCCAGAGCAACAAAGCAAACATTTCCAACAGTTTGTCTCAGAAAATCGCGGGCAGTTTTCAGCACAATTTCCTCATCGTCGTCAATGAGATCCTGAAACGTTCAACAACGAAACAATCATGAAACCCCCCTTCTCTGTGACTGTAGATGGGATACATGTAGCATTGATACGGTTAATGGAAATTATTTTTTGGACCAAAATAATTTAAACAGCGTTCGTCGCTCATTTATATATATCTCTCAATTCGTTGAGTAACTCCCACCTCGCCAGCGACTGTGATACTTTCCTTGGGCTGAATAGTTTATCCCTCTCCCGCTATCTCCACCCCCGCCGCCTCACTTCCCACGTTCTTCTCTCCACTGCCTCCCACCAGCCCTTCTCTTTCTTCACCATTCCCCGTTTAAAAGTCAAATTGCGCGCTTCTGCGCGCTTTGAGAGCGTTCAGAAAATGGCTAGACCTATGCCGGCAGGCCAATAACTGAGTAAAGTAACCCAACAATGCTCGTCGCCATAAATACCAAAAGAAAAAAAAACATGGGCGACTTCATTTTCGGTGTACTTATGTACACAAGAAGTTCCAAGTGTTTTTAACTAGGTAGGTGTGACTCATAAATAATCTGGAGGATATAGAGTGCTACAAGAACTTTGATGTTAATATGACTTTGCTCAAATTCGACTAGTGTTTCCACATTGGCAGTCGAGCAACCCCTCAAAGTAACGCATGTTTCGAGCATTTCATTTTCGACGGCAGCCAATTTCTTATACGTGATGAGCTGAGCCGCTGTGGCTTTATTCTGTCGCATATGAAAAAAAAAACTTCACCATTCCTTCCTAACGAAAGTGGAGAGAAGCGCGCAAGCTTTCTCAGATGAAAACTGCGTCATGCGTCCGGCAAAACCTTCCATGGAAGTGCGTCTAACCTTCTCCTGAAAGTGTGTCTAGGGCGAGAAAGGGAAGTCATTAGTTTTTTTACACGACGCCATCACTCCCACTAATAAAGCTTTCGTTTTAAAGACAACCTAACCCAAAGTCTCCAAAATGTGTTTTGCTGGCCCACCAGGAGGGCACCCCAGTCTCTTGAAGACGTCACCGCTTTCGACGAGGCCCGCACTGCCGTGGCCCGCATGGTGCAGACGAGCACCCCGACCTGCACCGACCCTCGGGTCGTGAGCGGCCTGGCGCCCAGACTGTTGCCCACACGCACCAGCAGAGACGCCCGCTGCCTGCTTCTCCGCATGCGGCTCAACTGCTGCAATGTGGCGGAGCGTCTGCACCGACACGGGCTGAAGGACTCCCCCACATGTGCGGACTGTTTCGAAGTGGACACGCTCGAGCACCTACTCTGCTTTTGCCCCCACCACGCGGCGCCGAGAGCAGAGCTCCACCGAGCGCTCCAGCGTCGAGGCCTTCCCAGCGCCGGCATGGAGGACCCTTTGCTCCCGAAGGGGCCTGCGGCAACTCAACGGGAATTCTTCGCTTATCTGCTCCATTACCTGGAGACGACCGGCCTCACGCAGCGGCTGTAGCCCGGAGTGCAGTGATTGACTGATGTGCCCGGACAGACAGCTTTCTAGGAATGACAGCTCTCCTTATACCTTCCTCTCTCTCTACTTTATCCCATCACTCCCCCTCTACTGCCCTTCCCCTGCACTGCGTTGTATGCAGGTCAGCTCCCTGCCGAGCTCAAAATATCCCCAGGGAGTTTCCTTTCTTTTTCCCGTCGCAAACAACAACCACCACCCCACGCATGTGAACTGTTGTCTTCGTATTTTTTTCTGCGAGTGCCACACGCGAGCTTGGACGACGCCACGTCCTCCTCGTTAGGCGCGTGCTCATGTGTGCACTAAACCCGGAATTATTAATGACCCAGGGTTTTCTGATAACGCCGCACACAGGGAAGCGAGCAAAACCAACTGCCGCTGATAAAATACGAATTGTTGACGCGACCTAAAGAACTCGCGCGAGCTTTTTGCCAAGCTGAACTAAACAGCCCTTTACCTCGCCGGAGCCATAGACCTCATGACAGTGTTGTAAGTTGAACAGTAACAAAATGTTCCTGTAAATATCGGGAGCAGCCGAATGCGGCAAAATTGAATTTACATGAGGGTGAGCACGGGGTTGCGGGCTCGATTCTCGTCCGTGGCGGCCGCTTTTCTGATGGAGGCAAAAAGCAAAAACGCCCGTGTGTGCGAGATTTCGACGCACGTTAAAGATCCCCAGGTGGTCTCAATTAATCCGGAGCCCTCCACTACGGCGCGTCTCATCGCCTGCGGTACGTCGGCGCTTTAAACCATACAGTCAATCGATGAATTTACTTGAGCAAACTCGTTCTGTGTTCATTTTGGAAGCATCGACAGGAAGGTGAAGAGCATGAGATGTTGACGAGGGAGAGAAGATTGGCATTTGACTGGCAGAGGCGGTAGGAGACCATCCTCTGTCGAAAAATTCTTCTGCCAAGTGAGCACCTACAGGGCCAATTTTTTTACTGCTTCTTTTTAACTGCTTCTTCGAAATAAGCGCTTCATAATAAACCCTGCCTTTGCATTGTTTGATCTCTGCGATGAAAAAGATATGTAATTTTCAAACTGGGCTGAGCTTAAGGCTGCACGATTGCTATTTCAACTAGGCGGTGCAAATTCTCGGCACAATTTATTTTCACCTTTGGCCTCGAAGTCATCGACGGCTCCTTCCGGGGTAAAATTGCAGTTAGCGCCAAATTCCAGTGGCAGTAGCAGATGATGCGCGCCTGAAATAAAATCGATACGGGAAACAGCGGCATCGCATTTGAATCTGTACTGTAGCACACATGATATACTACGGCACTGCACACAACGCACGCAAACTCAGGATTCCGCACGGGTTCGTCGGTACCATCACGTGGTTCCACCTCCGTTCTTGACGACACTTGTGTGGACAACTCGAGCGCGGTTGATTGATTGATTGTAGGGTTTAACGCGCCGACGCAACGCAGGCGATGAGGCGCGCCGTAGTGGAGGGCTCCGGATTAATTTTGACCACATGGGGATCTTTAACGTGCGCCGAAATCTCGTACACACGGGCGTTTTCGCTTTTCGCCTCCATCAGAAAAGCGGCCGCCGCGGCCGGGAATCGAACCCGCGACCTCGTGCTCAGCAGCGCAACGTCTTAGCCACTGAGCCACCGCGGCGGGTAACTCGAGCGCGGTGTTGGCAAAGCCAATTAAAAACGATTGCCCAGCAGTGTGTACGTTGTAGGCAAGCTATGCTTACTTTCTTACACAGACAGGAACCTACAGCGCTTCAGACGAAATCTGCTACGTATGGGCATGGGCCTTAGAGATCCCTTTGGAAGCTTCGTACGGGTGCTGTCACATACAAATACTCGTGAAATGTGCGGCGACCTGCAATTCAACCACCATGTTCCTTCTCAGGAGAAGAAAGGTCCACTGTGTTTTTTTTTTTTTTTTTGCCCAATATTCCTTCTAAAGCCCGCTCATCTTATATGGGTTTGCTACACGGCAAAGTTTCCCAGTGCGTCATTTGACAATATACGATCACAATTCGTACGGCAAGCTTTTTGTTGTGATTTTCGCCCACTGTAGCCGCGTCATTAGGTACCACCACGGCCGGCGCACGTGCATATATATTTTTGTGCCTGCCGCAATGACGCGAAGAAGGTGTGTGTCGGGCAAAGGTAGGCTACATATCTCAGAAAAGACTTGTCGAAACGCGAAGGTTGTTATTTTATTATACGGCGAGAATAAATTGCAAGTTCACACTGTTAACACGCGCGCCATCTAGAACATGCATTTTAACTTCTTTTAACATCTTCATCATTTCCTGTTTGACAAGTACGGACTCGAGTGCACACCCTTAAGCTTGCTCTATTAAACAAAAGTGTCATTTCAGAATGTGTACACCAGTGCTCGAGCTCTTATCAAACCGCGAGACAAGCGAAACTGAAATACCCGAAATATACGTTAAAAAATACAGGGCACATACAGCGCTCTGAGGAAAGTTCCCGGAGAAATTCTTTATCTAGGTATCTAAATAAATTTACTGGAATCTCTCAATTCGATTCTTTGACCTTCTATTCTTGTAACGTCAGCGTGTGTAAGGCTGTTGTTCCGTGAAATAAAAGTGGGCTTGCATTTTTAGGTTCTTTCCTTGAACAAAGCACCAAGCAGCTGAGGGAAAGGCCAGCCGCGCCTTTAAACAAGAACAAAAAACTTCATGGACAGCCGATAATGGCGCCAAACGTAACCTTCTTTAGGGAACCAATACTTCTGCGGGTAGAAAGGTTTTGCAAAAAAAGATCCAAAACAAAGAAAAGAAAAGAGCGGGAAAACGATTCAAATTAGCTTCTATCGATGAAAAACCAATTCACTAAAATGAGCGGTAGTTCTGCCATTAGTAACGTGATCTTAAAGGAAGCTTTTCTGGCAGGGTATTTGTGGGTTTCCTGGAATAGTTTTCAGGGGGCTTGGCTATTCGTTAGCCTCTGGGTGGGGAAATAGCTTCCCTAAGTGTTAGAGTTCACTTAAGTTTAGTTCAGCCACTAAATGCATGGGAAGACAGCTTTCTAGAAAATCTTCCTCCGCTGTGCATATTAGCATTAGCGCTATGCTTCTCGCTCTGCTCAATCTTGGGCACTCCAGCATTGCTTTAGAACGTATGGTTTTAGGCGGAAAGAAAGAACAGCGAGTTTTAAGAGAAGCTATTTGGCAAATCGTAATCCTTCGTAAAATATAAAGAAATTGCCGAGGGCCCGCACGTGAGCGTAGCCCTCGCGGCGACCGTCCGGCCAGTTAAAAAAAATCAGGGAGAAGCGCCGGGAGCGCGCGCACGTGAGCTTGTGCATCTCAACGACAACCCAGCAGTTAAAACCCCGGCACACGTTTGCCACGCCAACATACCCACTTTGAAGGAGTGGCAAAGATTGCCTACAAAACACTCCCGCGTAACTGCGCTAACGCTCTCACTATATCAATCATACTGCTCACCGTCACTCACTAGTTACTGCTCCGGCGCAGGTGCTGTCACGCGAACATTCCACGTTAGAGAGGACTGGCCAAGATTGCCCCAAAAAACCCTACAGCGTAATTGTGCCAACACATTCACTATCGCAATTACAGTGGTCACGTCACTGCTAGTTACGCTAGTCACGGCCAAACACACGCACTTAGAGAGATTCGCCAAGATTGGCCAGAAAAGAAACTCTTAATCATGACAACACTTCCTCTATTGCAATCACCGTGCTCACTCCGAGGGCTCCGCTCATGACATAGGACTGTGCGTTCGTCATGCGCATGCGCCTTAGAAGTGCGCCGGCGCAGGCGCAGGAATGGGTCGCCCACGGCTCGTCCGCACCCCCAAGGTGGATACCGCTCGCCTCAAGGATATTCGCGCTGGGGATTGAGAACGGGAACGAGTCCACAGAGCCAACATGACCCACGTGGCCACAAAGAATGCTGCCAAGAGACGTCAGTGGGCCCTGAACACCGAATTCGTTCAACGCAACTTGGCGAAGGTGCGGGAGCGCTGCCGGCAACGTCCAGCCAATACCGCTTGTCAGCAGCGGAACGTCGCTGGTAACAGGAGCCGACGCTCGGTTCAACCGAGAGTTTCTCTTAGTCGAATTTGGGACACTCGTGTTCAGTGTGTGATACGTGGTTTGATTCAAGTTTAGCGATGATCAAACCCATTCGCAACCACCAGAAGCACACGGAGGGTATTCGAGTGCTACGTGAGTTCTGCCTGGAGGCACCGGAGGACCACGAGGAAATGCGAGTGCGCTGGTCGTGCCGCAATTCGCTGGTTTTACAAAAGATGCCTCCGCTCAGCGGACCAACGGGTTCGTGTACTCCCCCAAGACCGCCTGGTTGCCGCGGGTGAACGAGGTGGAAAAGCGGATGGTCTGGGCTCGAATTCCATCCATCAAAATTCGTCGTCTAAACATAGGCTACGGCCTGAACAGAATACGCGGCCAGATAGTGAACGTGCCTATCGACGTTCGGGAAACGGTGCAGCTACTCTTGAGTGTATTGCCGGAAGACGTGGCGGTGGACGTGCACCTCAAGCGTCGCCTGCTCAAAAAGCCGGTATACAAGTCGTGTCTGGTGACCAAGCGGAACATGTACCTGGCGGAATCTCGCCAGTACAATTTGTACAACGTCACGATAGAATGGGTCAAATTCGATCGGGTCCCCGGCAAGCCTCCCCCGCCAGATCCCGTCGAGGGAGATGGAGAAGCATAAAACCGAGGCGCTGGCGCTCAACGTCGGCGGGTTTAGATTGCTAGCACTCGCATTGCACCTCTGACAACTCAAGAAAAAGCTAAAAAAATATCGGAACCAAACTCAGACACATGTACGAACAGGAACGTCGAGAGACAGAGAAGAGAGAGATAGAAGAGAGAGAGAGAGAGAGAGAGAGAGAGAGAGAGAGAGAGAGAGAGAGAGAGAGAGAGACTTTATTAGGAACAGATGGGTTCAGGAGGCGGGGTGGCCACCAGGCTGGTGGCGACTAAAGCAGCTCGTGGACACGTTGTATTGATAAAAGACTAACGTGAACGCCAGACGGGACACTTGGCTGGATGACTACATGATGAATACGTTCAGTATGAGTTGCCTTAACACGAAGGGGGTAATCTACCTACTACGGGTCGTAGAACTTGCATAGATCTGATCTATGCAAACTTAGGCTTTTCTCAAATCAATCAATTGTGCCGGCCACTGCCGGTCTACCATAGCAATCACAAGACACTACTACTCAAGATGAAGAGAACGCCTACGTGTAAAAGTACACGACACGACGATGTACTTCCAAGGTTGGCTCCACAACCACCAGTATCACAGGCAATTGAAGTAGTCACCGAGGAAGAACAATTACTTGAAGCTTTTAATGAGACGATCAGTAATAACTTCACTCCATGATGATTAATAAATGCAACTTCAACACACAACGGTGTCGGTGTGGCGAAAATGTACTAATTCGGGAAAGGGTGCCAATCCAAACCGCCATTTGTTAAACTCTCTCCTCGGCATTTTTCCAGCCAGGAAATTCTAATCATTACTTGTGTTTCTCTCCAGCCACATAGCCTACTCCATTCATAACAGTTCTATCCAAGCAAGCGCTATACAGCTTGCGGCGCGTCTTTGTAACTGCTTCGGTCCATACCAAAAGCCAATGCACAGCTGTTACCTCAATTTCTTGTTCTCTCATTTTCTCCTCTCTCTCTCTCTCCATCTCTCTGAGTTATTACAAAAGTGCTGCACAGATTGTTTTCCCGTTTTGTGTCCACAGTCGTTCAAAGCCACGGCATGTCTTCCGGAGACGTGTTCACTTCAATCAATGGTCTACTTTGCTATCACGACGCTCAGCTCCCCACTCTCCCTCAAGTCGTTAGAACCATTCTTCGGCGCCTTCACAATGTGACCAGTGAAACGACAAAGGATACTGTGGTTTTTAAGGACTAATAGGTAGCAGCTTTGTTCTTCATGGCCACGATGTTATTTTTATCGTTTTTTTTCCAGGAGGCACAACTCGGCTTTTAGGCCCTGTGGTGGTCGTTGTTGTTTCATTTGGGTTCGATTTGTACTTCCGGGGGTTGTAGGGTACATGAGGGGTGCCGTATCCGGCACCTCGTCCAGATGGCCCGTACTCAGGAACGATGCTAGATTCACGTACCTTTATTGGAGTGACCTTATACCCCAAGAAAGAGCGGCCCCAAAGAGTCAGTCAAAAATAACGTGAACTGTCAATTGAATGCCGCGGCTTTTGAGCTGCGTGTATATATTTTGACACGCAGTCACTACCAGAAGCATCCTATCGGACTGATTACAATGTCGATGAGACCTGCAGTGGAGACTGACTGCAATATACGGGAAAATATCGAAGTTTTTTTGTCTTGCTGTTCTCTTTCTTATTGAATATCACCCATACCTGATCGGAAGGACTGGCGACGTGCCACGCACTCAAGACATTTGGAACGCGTATGCCGGCATAAAAGGGTCTTTTTAGTAGAAACAATGCATTTGTTTTGTACATCTCTACTTCCCGCGATCTCTTGATGTGTCGTCGTCAACCGCCATTGGGCTTTTCTTTTCTTCAGCTTTGGCCGATACCTGTAGATAAGGATTCGAACAAACATTCAGGTCAAAGAGGGAGACTGACCATAACATAGCCATTCGTCATATTAGGAATAATTGTAATGTTTTCAGTGATGCATTTGGAAGTAGTTGGAACACGAGCTTATGGCTAAGCATATGAACCGTCGTATAAACGCGACATTTACAGACTCGCGCGATGTTCAGCCATAAATCGCGATTCTTAGTACACTATAGTACACACCGTCCATTTTGTGAAAGCAGCTAGGAGAAGAAAAAACCTGTTTTTACCAGAAACCAAGTGGATGCCATACTGCTGCGGGATCAGTGAAACAAGTTCAGGATGAATTTGCCTTGCTTCTCTGAATCCCTTTCAAACGCACTGGAATTAACTGCGCTTGGGTCGTCCCAATTGTGTACATACTCATCTGACCTCAAACCGTTTTGCGATTCAAGGGAAATGATCACATTTTAAAATAATGAAAGCTGTAGTAAGCTGCTCTTGTATTTCCTTGCGGAAGTTCGGCTTCACAGTAGTGATGGATTAAGGCCATAGAAAAAAAAATTTAGTCGTGCTGAGATTCACTGAGAGAAAAAAAGCTCTCCTTGGTTCCTCAAATTATGGTTGGCAAGAGGAGCAGGTATTAGGTTTCGTCGTAGCGGTTGTATCTCAATCTATTTTCAAGGTTTATATAAGCCGATCCCGAAAAGCAACGGCAACTTTCTGCTGATGACGCAAATATATAAAATGCATTTTCGCCTAATGGAAGACCCCCCGGCCAGCCTCCGGCCCCATAAGCACCTTGAAACAGCCCCATCCCCTGAGGCGGCGTCCCAAAAAAACTAAACAGTAGACTTTATTATCCACTGCCGAATTCAGCTTCCTCCCGAAATCTGGCACGGCGCGGTACGTTCTGCATTTCCGCAGGGGGGGCCGCCCTTTACTACGTCATACGTCCGAGGAAGACATCTGCTTGTCCCACTAGCGAGTAGTCTTTAGTTATTTTTCTAAATAAGGAGGGTATTTCCACCTCAGTGGCAGGTGGTGAGTAAAGATACCTCAAAATACGACCTCGGCGTAACGTTGAAACGCGAACAGAGCAGTAATTCTAACACAACGGTCATCAACTATGACCTCGAAATGCTTTTATTTCACATAGCGCTGACGCCCTGGGCCTCATGTGCCCCTGCTTCAATCAAATCTGCTCAGAAAAAAAAATGCAGTCATGACTTAGCGAATCGAGGAAGCTGAACCGGCGGTAAAAGGGCTTCGTGGTGGCGCTGTCAGTTACATCGGTCGATTCGACCCCGACTAACAAGAATAGGTCGCAGAAGAAACAACGTTTTTGGCTTTTATTGCTCTACATGCCGAAGACACAAACTTGTTCGACTATATCCGGCTTCCTGAAACTGACAGCGAGGCAGCCCAAGACCCAATTTCAGGCCACGGAAAATTGGATCCGCGTATCCTGGAGCGGCTGCCAATCCGCTACCCTTACAACGTTTTCTTGACCCGGCTTACTTTACCATCCACCCTTCAAAGTTCAGCAAGACAGGTAAACCAGATGGGTAGAAAGCTGCTGTGTTAGGCCTGCGTTGATACTGTGACCCACATTTAGGAGGTAAATCTTCTGTTGTGCTCAGTGCATAAGCTGAATGCGTAAGTGAACTGTGACCACCTCGTTTTTAGAGGAAATAAACTTACCGAGGAAAACGCCAATGTACAAGTTAAAAATGAACCAGGTAAAACCGATGGAGAGATGGAACTAACTATAAACGAACAACGCGATATTCCATTGAAAATACCGTCGCTGGTTTCCACATGCATTGCCGTAACGCTTGCTGCTATGCCCAGTTGTTGTCGTCGTAAGGGCCTGTGGTGGCTCTGGAAAGGGTCAGTAAAGGTCATCACAGGCTAGGAATAAGTCGTGACAAAACCCTGTGCAGCGGCGCGACAGGATCTGAGCGTGTCACCGGCGGCGCGAGACACTGAAACGATATTTCCAACCCCTACAGATTAACGCAATATTCGGCGCATTGGTTTACCATGTCGAAGAACACAGCGGGCCGCTTAAGGTAACCTGGATGGCGGACTTTGAAGTGTAGATTGTGGGATAAAACGGCATTGAATGTTCAACCAAGAGTTGCTTGAGATGGGGCGTGTGGCGCGAAAGATGCTCTTACCTTAAGGGGCCATGAACATAAATACGACTTTGCTTATTTTGAAAGAACCAGGCTTCAGTACCTCACTCAGCACCAGCCGTTGCAGCCACGAAAAGCGTTTTTGTAACCAAAAAACGCAAGAAGTATTGAAAAAAATTCGAAGCATCAAGCTAAAGTGACGTGTAATGGGCAGGAGGGAAATCGTATGGGCCAGCACTAGAAATATAATTTTGGTGTGTCATCTGCACGTTTTATTTCAAGAAAGGCGATCAAACATAACTAGAGGCCACCTTACAATTATCCAGTCATGTCATGTGTCTTAGAGATGGTTTAGGTCGATGGCCTCCAGTCACACTAACAGGATTCGTCACGTCACTAAAAGTTGCTGGAAAGTGGCTAGGGAATCGCCACTGCGCCGCATGTTTTCAGTACCATCTTAATCATTCTTTCGAAGTTTACAATAAAATTGGTATCATTGTTATTGGAACAAGGAAGGATTTTGAAGGAACAATACTTGTATATTGTCTTCGCAGACCTATAAAATTGGACACTCTCAGAAATTGCGTTCACGGGGGGTGTCATAAGATTCCTCATGCTTGGTAAAGCTGCAGTGGCGGTACTGTATTGCGCTATTTCCTTCGTTTGTTTAGAAGTGGCGGCGTCCTCATCGCAGCAACAACCAACGTATGCAGGCTCAGTTGAGCCTATCAGCAACGATTTCTTTATTTTCATGGCGGCTTGCGTCCACAACTGTTTGTTGCCTCAAAGCGCCACGTACCTCGAAACATTCGTGAAACGATTACACCCCTTGCGGGGTTTTAAATCACCATCTTTGCATGTACAGCCCACATCTTTTCTCCCACTTTCTTTTCAGTGTTTCCCTCCTCAATGATCCGACGGCCGCTCAACAACACGTAGGACGTGAAGAAATTAAAAAGTAAAAAGACACAAGACACGCTATCTTCACTTTGCCTGTTTACCACTATCACAAGCTGGGTATACAACCCCACTAACAGGGTTGGATGGAGAAAACAGGGGTACACAGGGCAGGGCCCAGAAGGCTGCATCACCTCATGCCTCATCCTGTATTCACAAAGCCGCCTGCATTTTATGGGAATGCAGGGAGTCTGGATAAAAAACCCAGCATCCCCAGAAAAGTCGTCCTGCTATCTCGGCTTTCGCCGCATATGCAAAAATGGCCTCTTAAGATTTTGTTGCCTTCTTCTTTGGCATCCGTCCTTCTACGCCTTTATAGCTCGGAGCCGCTATTTCCGGAAACCTTCGCATCCTACGGAATCCCGGCACAACCGAATTCGAACAGCGTGCTGTGGATGTCGTTTGCATAATACATTCCCTTTGCGACTCGGCCAGGAGGTGCAGAATTTGAAGTTTCCTTTTAATGGCTTTCAGCTGGTAGCGATAGTTTTCAAAATCTTATTATGGTTGTCAGTTTTGTTGCACACTCTCCGTTCACCATTGTTTAACTACCGCTCAAGATAGTTTTCCTTCCACACAAACCACTGACCGTCATTAGAAGCAAGCTTCTGCCAGTTTTTGTTTACACGAAACAACTTAGTTTCGCACTATTTGCAAAATTGCAGCTCCGCGCCCTATCTTTGTTCCCCACTATTCCGTGGTTTCACACCACCGGAGCTGAATTCTTGTACCATTGGTTTGCAGAAAAGGCTGTTTGTTGTACGTGCTCCATTGAGAGCGAGCAATATCTTATGATATGAGAATGAATGAGCACTCCTTCTCACTGCGTTATGGCGTAGAGTTTTATACTTGTTTAAGCTCCGTGGAGATTTGTGCAGCTTAGTTTACTGTAGCACCAAACTGAGCGACATGGCACAAAGGCGCAAACCCCAGTGCCGCTTCATGCCTGCGCAAAGTATTACGATGTAGCAGAAACGCTAATCTCTTTGCATATTTTTTCGTTCCCTCTACGTTACCAGGACAAAGGGTCTTGGCATCACCCCTTCTGAAGCGCATACCATTAGGCTAAAGGTTTAAATACGTTAGGCCTAATATTCACATAATACATCTAAGTTTAGTAGGGTGCCAGGCAACATCAAACATCCTGCACATCAAGCTGCGGGAATCGGTTCACGAGTTGGAGCGTGAGGCACGCTGTATGGAGCAAAGTCGGGCTGTCGAGCGCCAATTTTTGCTGCCTCTCTGTGATGCGCTGGTTGTTCAGCTGGTTAAACTTTATAGTCGATTCATCGCCCTTTTCTTGCACGCCAAATGACAAGTAGAAGACAATGGGGGTGCCCCGTCACCGCATGGCCGCGTTCGCCGAAAATGCGCAATAGAATTTCATACTAAGATAGTGTCGATGCAAATCACGTTTCAACGATCCTGCCGTCGAGTACCGGGTAAAAACGTTACCCTCCTCCCTGGCATTGCATATGAATAGGCTTAAAAGTTATGTGTTGCTGAAAACAGCACAAAAATACTTTAAAAGCTTTCCTAAATTGTTTCATCGACAGAAAAGTGGAGCTCAGAAAGAATAATTTGTCAGAGAATATTTAGAAGCCCAATGAAAGGTAAACAATTACAAACGTCACCCTTTTTTGTCTTCAAGACCGAAAAGATTTCATGCGGCTAGCAAAGCCAAGTAGCAGTTAAACGTTGCTGGGAGCTATGGCGGCGCCCATGGCGGCACACGATTGCAGCAAGCTCCCATTCAGGATATGTTAGCATGAAACTGTATGCAATACATTTTCCAATCGGGAAATCGGGTGCTCGGCCAATCGGGACGCTTGGCCGAGCGCATGCGTGGATCTGAGGACGACGCTCCATTTGCCAAGTGAGCAAAGCGAAGGGTGAATGATAAACTTGTGCATTAAATTTTGTAAAGGTACGTCGCAGTTACATGAACAGTGTTTGTGCCGCGCCCAGCCTGATAAAAAAAATAAAACTATTTAGGAAATTGGGTTTTATGCTTCATTCCACACTTACGCATACAAAAAACTGGCAGCTCTACAATTTTGGAATTTTTGTAGTTGAACATTTTAAGCATGCCAAAAAAACAAGCGGGAAATGGGTTTAATTCCCACCACGCGACCAGTTTCGTTTTACCGCCATGAAGCAAGTATGAGGAAGTCAAGGCTTTTCAGTTTAAATACAGGGTGTCCCAGCTATCATGCACCAAGATTTAAAAAAACAGCAATGGCGTTGCTCGAACAAAACCTAGCGCATCATGTTTCGAGTACAGTGGAGTAGCGGTCAGTAATTTTTTCGTTAATGAGAGTTTATTAAATAATTAGAAAATATTATGTAACTCGAAAAGTACTGCCTTAATCATTGAAGTGTCAATGAGACACCTGTAGATACCCACGAGAGGAATCTAACTGTGGCATTTCCAGCGACGAACTAATTGCGTACTCATTTATTTTGACTGATAAAGAACCACGCGAAATATGAAAAATACCACGTGATGGCGCCCCCACGTGCATCATAGACCAGCGCGCTCAAATAAGCTGATTGAAAGCAACTGCTTTGTCCGTCACACGTCCGAAAAGACAGCGCATCACTTTGATAAGGATATGCATGGAAGTAGCAGCAACAGAACGTTTTGCTGGTGGCATGTGGCAGATAACGCGCAAACTTGGTCGCGATTGCGTTCTTCCTTTCCTTTATTTCGTTCTCGCTAAGTGAGAGGCAGCCTGTTTTAGGGCACTGCTTTACAAGGCGCGCGCGAGCGCCGTCACGTGGTATTTTACATATTTCGCGGGATTTCTTTATCAGTCACAATACATGGGTACGCAATTACTTCCTCGCTGAAAATGCCGCAGTTAGATTCCTCTCATGGGTTCCTACAAGTGTCTCACTGACAACTCAATAAGTAGGACATAACATCTTGAGTTTTGATAATTATTTTAAAATTATTAAATCTCAGTACTGAAATTACTGACCGCCGCTCCACTGTACTGGAAACATTATGCGCTAGGTTTTGTGCGAGTAACGCAATTGCTGTTGTTTTAAAGCTTGGTACATGATAGCTGGAACACCCTGTATATGCTCTTTGTTGGATAGAGTGGACGTGACAAGCACAAGGCCTAGTCTTTGAAGACTGAATTATGCTTTTCACATGCTTCCTTCCCAAAAAAATAGTGAAGGACCTTATGGTGATAATGAACTGTGGTGTAATTCTGACTTCCGATAGCGCGGAGCTCCGCTACATCGACTGTGAACGATGAGGGGTGCTTTTTTGTTCGTAGTCACTGGAGTTATTCCTGTCAACTGTCAGTATGGCTTAATCTTCTGGTCGCAGAGGAATTTTATGTTGGGGTTACCGGTTTTTGGACAGCCAGGTATTATAAAAAGCAGTCCTGCACGCATAGAAAGGGCGCATAAACCTTCCAAGAAATAAGCATAACTACGTCCATCAAATTAACAATAAGTTATTAGCAACACTCGGGTTAATATTATCTTGGCTAATGGATGTGCATTTAACTTATCCTAACTTACAGTTAAAAGAGCGCCGCTGGGCTTCATCTACCAAAAAAGGGACAGTATATGAGATTCTCTGTGGATTCCCTCGTGAAAATGTACTTTTCCCTGCAAACATTCAGTTCCCTCCCAAAGCGAATTATTTCCGCATGTCAAATGTACGTGTTGCGCTGATGAATGGTATCCGACCCTTCCATTTTCCCTAAGCACTGACTCAGTTCAGTGCCGTTTTTATTCGTGCATCGAGAGGTGGTTCATTAATTATTTCTCATTTGAGCCGAGCACTTGGATTCGGGTTTGCCCTAACCCGAACAATTTACATATATAATACTTGGGCGGCGCTTTTTGTTGTCTAAACGCTCTTTCTTTGCATTCTGAAAAGTGCGGATTACCTTCCCGTTTCTCTTTGCAGGTGACTACTTTGCAGAGAATATCTGGATGCCGGTCTAGCTGTGGGGAATCAAAAGCTTAGTCTTGCATATAAACAGCTTTCCTCCCAACTTCTCATGATATACCACATTTGTTTGTTTGCATTGCAGGTAAAACACTACATTAGTCAGAAGGATTGTAAGAACAAAAGCTTGCTGAAGTGCACTATATAACAATGCCACGTTGGTTTACCACTGCTGCTTGTCCTTTCAAACGTTGAACTGAGTCATTGCTTTGGGCACGGGAACGTTGCCCCTGATATCGGACTGTGAAGGCATGGAAGTGTTGAACTTTGTATTGAAGCTACTCAGACGAGTTCGGTAGGCCTTGATGATCGTGAGCGAAATATATGTGGGTGGTGTCTTTCTGAGGATCAGCGCTTAAACAGCAGTTGTGGGGGCTTCTAGTTTGAAGGTCGGGCTTCATAGCAGTTGGGCTTGCTCTTGTGCTCATAACAGTCCGGCTTGCTGTTCGTATATAAATAAACTACGCATACAGTTTTAATCAATGTTTCAATAGAAAACCAAAACTTCCGGTACGTTTCCAGAAATCACTGCTGTAACTGCTGAAGGTTTTCCAATGTGAATGTACTTTAGATACCCATTAGGTATCTGTTACACCTCGACGTCAAATAGTTTGGAATGTTTGCCCGAGAAACAAGCAAGCTATAAAAATTCAAGTCGTATAAAATTGTCATGTCGTAGTATAGAAGATGCTGCAGTTCCTCCAAAGCCTACATATCTTCCACCACTAAAAATAGCATGACACAAACTAAGAGTTGTTTGCTACGCCACAAAAGAATCCTTGAACGGGCACCTTTTTGTTTTTCAAAAAATGACTCAGAATCAAGTGCAAGCTTGGCATAACAAATTTAGCCTGTAGTACCTTCAATGCAAAACGTTGTTCGCGGTTATTCCTTTTCATCAAAGCAAACGAGGCCCACACCGCCGTCATTAGTGTAAGCGCTCACGATGTAGCTAAGCGGAAAAAGAATGCGAGTTCCAACTGCGCTTCTGATGACAAATTCCTTTACTGCACGAATGCCGTCCTCACTGAGTGCACTGGGACGCCTTTATCACTCGTACTCAGCAGTACACTCGGGGCTGTTCACAAGAAAGAAAAAGAGTTCCCGTTTTTTGCCAGTGGCCGCCATGACAAATGCTTCCATTGCAAGCTAGCTATTTTGTACCACAACGCAGAGGCAAGGATATATGACTGAGACTGAGAGCGACGGCGAACGCCCAGAAGTGCCTACGACAGTGAGCAGCAAATTTGTACTCGGGAACCTAGCTCCCACCATTCGCGGGATGTATCTGCCGTCCGGTGCTGAAAATAGCACGTGTTAAGAACACAGCCGCCACTGCGTTTTTTTCTCATGCGAAATTTATCTTGCAGATTCTGGGAAGAGAGCGTAAGACGGCAACGGTCCGAGACAGCGATCATTTGTTTCGGGTAACTTCCTTGGCGTTCAGCACCAACGACTGGATGCTGTCCTCTCTCTCTACGTGCCCGGCGTGAATCTGGCTCACAATACCTTGGCTAAGGGAAAGGTACTGCCGAGCTTCGCAGAATACTTGCAACGTAGAATACGTGCTGAGCTACCGAGAATACCTGCGTAGAATACTGCTGAGCTACGTAGAATACCTGACACGTAATTTTTCTCCTCGAATGAATGTAATATCGACCTAATTATGAGGGCTGTCGAACAGTACGCTGTAGTCGCCCGGAAACCGGCCTCAACAGTGGCGCGAACCATACCCTCTGCTTTGATGATTTATGTGTGTTTCCAGTGTGTAGTTGTGCTTTGTTATACCGTCGACTCGCGTAATTTAAAATTCCATGAGTACCACAACACGCCTCTAATTAACCGCACTTTTGTTAGACCACAGATGACAAGAACATCATTGTGATTAGTTCGCACCAGGTCTACCTGTTTGATTTTGTTCAGAACATAGACTTTCGTCATGAAATCGAGCGTGAAACGCGGGTTACTATGAAAGCCGAAACTTACCCTTAAATTTAGAACAGAGTTAAGCGCACCCCAGAATACTAAGAATGTAACAAAATACACCATCTTCCCACGTTTGAACCCTGAGGGGATGCGAAGCCGTCGAGTAGTAGCCTGTTATTGGTTGTTAGAGTAAAGACACGTGTAGAAGCGTAATTAATGTCTTCTTTATTTATCGAGTAGTGGGGAACGTTTTCGGCTTCTCATTCTCGAAGCGAGGAATCCGCTGTTCGACGCTGGCGTTTCGAAGCGTTGTCACATTGCCGAACGCCATCTGGATCAGCTTCTCGCCGCTGGCGTTTCAAAGCGGCTTCTCGTTCTCGAAGCGAGGAATCCGCTGCTCGACGTAGCCGTTTACGTTCGGCGTCGCGAGCACTCCTTTGTGCAGCCTTGTCTTCGGAGGTGCTCGCGGTTCTGACAGTGTGCTGGCTGGCGTTAGTTGAAGGTGTGCCAGCCAGTTCACTGACGAAATCGTTGGCGTCCATTTGCAGTCATCGGACTGCGCAGTACCAAAGAAGCAACTGAGCGGAGCACGGACGGGCTTATTTGCAGAGCAGAGGGAGTAGAGAGGAGGAGCAGCGTGCGCTAGCGCACAAGTGGTGTGGAGTGGAGGAGGGGAGCGAGAGCGGCGTTATCACAGCTGTTGTGGAGAGGAGGAGAGGTGCGGACGCCGGACGACGAAGGGTCGACTAAGAGATGTTTTGCATCTAAGAAGAAGGACCGGCGCTCAACTGAGTTTTATTCACAAGAAAAGGAAAGGACATATGAACAGAAAAGCAAGAACGCGCTCACATGGTCATTAGGGGTTTATCACGCCACTGCGCAGGCCCCCCACGCACCCCTTCATACACACTATGTGTCAAGAACATCCACCCAAAATTCAAGCTCCTTCCAGGTCAAAGATAGGGACGTCGTGCTTACGCAGTCACTAAACCGCTGCATTTACGCAGCGGTCGACTATCTCTCGCGTGCGTTGATCAGCGCCTGGAAACATCACGGGTACACACATCGTACAGAGGCTCGCACTCATCGCACTTTTGGCAAAGCGCCGGTCCTTGTCTTCTAGGTCCTTCGTATTCTTTGCTGCTCCTAACGTTGTTCTGAATAGAGTACCAACTAGGTCGTACCCGTAAGTTTTTAAAATATAGCTAAAGACGAAACCTAAACCGTCCACCACACTAACTGCTCACACGGCGCAGGGCGCAAACAAAAAACTTGAGGATCTACAAAGCAAAAAAAGCGTTTGCTAGCACGCGTCTCAACTGGCCTGCCGCTTTACCAATTGCGCATGATTCAGTTGAATATCGGGTACATGAGTGGAGTACGTCGCACTGTTTTTGCGTTTGAAAATTTTGAATGTTATCTAAATATTGCAGTCACGTCCATGATTTTCATTCAAAATCACTTCACGGAACAGACATAATGGTATTTAGCTTAAAAGTAGGAAGCACATTGTGTCATTGGTTTACGTATAAAATTAGCTGAACAAACACATGACATCTAATACGCCGGATATTCAGATTAAGCGAGTTGAAATCATAGATAGTCCACTGTACTGCGTTTAATGCGGAGTGCGCATTTTCATATATCACATCCACACAGGAAATCTCGTCTGATAGAGAAAGGGTGTAACTAACTGAAATTCGAAACTACCCCAAATCTCCGTTCTAACGCAGGAAAGGGTGTAGCTTTGGGGTGACTATCATAGAGGGTCCTTGATTTATCCACTGTGTTCTCGTTCTAATTTAATGCCTATAGAAGCGAGGCCGCTCCAGATAAATGCGTGGAGAGGCAACGCCGCGGTACACTCTTCACCGACGCTCGACGGTGCAAGCCACTTTGTTAACTGCTTCTTTGCCGCTTGTGCTGCCGTCTCGTTCAATACGGGAGAACGATATTTTCCAAATAAATGTATATTTCTACAGGATGTTGTTTTGTTCATCACTGCGTGACAATAATCACTCATCTACGATCCCTACTTACACGCAACAGACTGGAATGCGTTGCTTTAACAGGGACGAGGAAAGGTTCTTAACGTGAGATTCCTCTCATACAATCTGCACCGCATAGCGTTAACTTGCATTGTATGTTTTAAAGAGACATTTTAGGTGAGAAAACAACCGCGACACATATAGCTATATTTCAGTTCTGTGAGCAAAAATATGGCAATCGGGGAAGGAGCTGGTTTATTAAATACGTAAATGACTGAAGCCTGAAAATAGGCGTCGCTACGCAAGCTTTTTCTTGCTGTAGGATCTACGGCGTCACCAATCACGAATTTAAATGGAACTGGCAGAACTCTCCTTGGTGTTCTTTCTCAAGAAGGGAGAGCACTCCCGAGACATTTAAACGTCATGCACACACAGGCATCTTCCAAGTAAAGGCTTTTGAAGACATAAACGAGAGTTTTTAAACATTAGTAGACAAACTCTGTCAATGCAACTACTGGCAAGCTTCTTTTCAGTTTTGACTTTCGCAAAATGAATGTTTAGGTATGGTGGTTGTAGTTGCGTTCAGTCGACATCCATATTTAAGGTGCTGCAGGTAACACAGCGGGCACATTTCGCAACCATTATTTTTATTTTGTAGCCACTTACTTAACAACAAAGAGATGAATGTTTGCTTTGTGTGCACCTTATATTGTACTGATTGTCAAATACGTTAATACAAGGTTAACTATTTAACGTATTGAAGAAAGCTTTTATACTTATTTGTTTTATGTTTATTCATGTATTTACATAGAAGTTTCATGCAACGTGAGTCAACGTCCCAAATCTAAACTGCTTCGCCCGTGTCGGGATGCTGCTACTAGAAAGACGTGGGCTGCCGTCTGACCACGGAAAGCATTTTTTATTTGGTTTCAGTCGCTTGATATGCCTTTGTGGAAACCCAACATCATTTTGTCCTCTCTCATTGTTTAAAGTTGTTTTCGCTGCAGTGCTTTTTTGCTTTTCGCATATGGTCTCCATCAGTGAGGCAAAGAAAGTTTCGCTTTATAATTGGGAGTCGGGACAACTGCGTTCGCCAGTAGCAAGTTGTCAGCTTTCGTATGTGTACAGGTATAAAGAGCGTCTACAACAATTTCTGGTGCGGATCTACTCGACCCTATTGTCAACCCTACGGTCATATTGCACGAATAGTTTGCTACTGACGCAGTAGAGGGTCAGTCGGATCCCGACGAACGACCGGTCTGCCTCTCCACAGTTTCCTTGGAATGGCTTCCCCACATCTATTGTCTTGCTTTGGAGAAGCAGCCTTTACAGGCACGTTCACAGCAATGGTTCATTTCCTCACACCTGGTCAGAGAAACCCGTGTGCGGTTTTCATTTCCGCGGCAACATTTCCAAACAATCAGCTCAGCTTAAAGCCGTTTTTTTATGATAATATTTACAGCTATAAACGCAAGAATTGTGATTATAGTTTTTGTCCAAGTTGACTAGCGGAGAGGTGTTTGTTGCCTACTTTTTTCAAAAGACACTGCAGAGATTTATTTTCTATGCGTTTTTGCCTGTCATGCTTAAACGTTTCATCGAAAGAAAAACAAAACTATGAAATTGGGGGCGACAATTCAAAACAAATTAGCAGTGGCTTAGCTCGGCTAGGCTAGGATATATGTAGCGTGAGCTAAAACTAAGAACTGCTGCTTCAATTTGGTGACACATGTGACGACGCATTAAAAGGTGCACGCCGGTGTTGTTGACGCACGGGCCATCGGTTCACACCCGGCCACCCCTCGCATGTGGACCCGACCGCCACGTGCGGAACGGAGGTCGGCGAAGACGCTGGGCGCGTGGGGTGTGTGCAACGTTCTGTGCGCCGTGTGACGTCACTGTCGCGCATCACGGCGGCGAAACTGCTGAACCTGCCAGTGTAGCTCACGCTACAAAACTTTTTCAGAGTGATATATAGATTTAGTTGAAAACTGTACCGCGGTGACTCTGTGGCCGCAATATTTTCCAGACAGATGGTAACTCACCCGAGATGCTTCACGGAACCCATTCCACTATAAAAGCTTCATTGAAAACTGTTTTAGTCTACAGAACCTCGACCATGTTGCAATGCATAGAAAAAACAAATAGCATTTTCTTTTCTTTCGTTTGTCTGTTTTTGTATACACTTCTGTGCTCCTTAAAGGAAAATGACAAAAAATCGCTAGTTATTCTACTCTCTGAATGGGTATGACTATACGACTTTGAGGTGCCAGTTTATATGAAAGGCATAAGCAAATTTTATTTCTCTTCAGCATTGACGGGCGCCGTACGTCACTAAGAAAGACACTTTACTACACTCACTCATTAATATTTTGGCTGTACAGATTAGATAATGGCGCCCATTGATAACTAAACCAGTCGAAATGCAAATCGCAGTAAAAATCGGGTTAAGCATGAGGTCCAAATTAATGTGTTGGAGGGCGTGCGAATTTTCATGATAACCGCGTGATAATTACACACAAACTAAGGCGGTTTCGCGCCGTTTTCGTGCTCGGACATCAAAAATACATGTAACCTTAGCCATAAAAGTTTCGGTTAAACAGCTACGAAGCGTGCAAAAATGCGGCCAAAATAATGGAGTGCCTGTAATAAAAACTGCAGAATGGTTTCAGCAACACCGCAAAAGACGTAAAAAATGGGCAAAGCGTAATGCCCGAAAGTTTTCTTTTTTTTCGGGGAGGGGGGGGGGGTGTTGGAAGGAGGAAGGATCATCAAAAGGACTCACACAGCTCACACAGGGCCCTAAAAAGGTACCACTCACTGGCTGGACTGTTTCGCAAGCAGGCCTCTTTTGAATATGAAATGTGCTGAGTTGGTGTCGGCAAATTGGAAGAGCCTTCTGACCTGGCTTTATATACAGGGGGTAGCATATCGTCAAGAAAGCACTTGTTAGCCTTGGAATATCGACGAAGACATACAAAACCCGCTTAGTACCGCAAAAAAATAAGGGTTTTTCAAGGAGCACTGAGCAGCCGAATTTAAATGAGCGTTCCGGATCGTGGATGCAAATCTACAGTAATGCAGAGCCTGGGGTATTCATTCGTTAGGTCTGGCTGTTCCTTTTCTGAATAGAAAGGCCAGCGTATTGGCTCTAAGAAGAGCCCAGGTAAAATATCGGTGACGACAGCAAAAAAAAAAAAGGAAAATCACATCTACTCACGTTACCGCAAAAAGGAGTGTATTAGTACAGTCAAAGGGCGCCCCTTTTCATACCGAACGACTGTGGTATGTTCGCTTTGTAGTAAGCTTAAAATATTTATGAAAGGGCAGAAAGCAATTTAAGGTTAATTCTATAAAGATGTATTCAGACAAAACTGTCTAAGTTGGGGAAATGCAAAAGACAAATGCTTTTTGCACCCAGAACCACGGGCATAAGTAACAGCCATAAAAACGTCGTGTTTTTCACGTGGGCCATTCTGGAGACAATGAGGCATCGCTACTCGGATGCTTACTAATCCAGTAGAGCGTTCAGCAACTGTTTTCACAGCATTTCCCCTGCGTATTGCTTCAGCCTGATGACTTCCAGTGTCTGCTGAAGTCCTGACAGCCATTTTACAATTACCGTTGCAGGCTTGGTTATCCGCGCTGAACTCATTTGTGGCGTATTTTGAATTGCTGGCTTCAGAACAGAGCGTGCACCTTCAGCATGCTGGCCGCTCGTCGTGGTAAACACGTGGATAGTGCATGGGCGGGCAATGAAGAAGCAGATTGGGACCTCAACTCCTCTCACACCATGAGAACAGAAATAACGGTTTCCACTGCATTGTTCGCGATAATAGGTATAGCTCTCGCAGTTTACAGTGTGTTTGAGCCCAGTGTGTTTGAAGTCGACGACAAGAAAGCGAGTCAATTACCAAATATTGTGACACAAGATGGAATTTAAACGTGCTAAATTATATACAGGGGGCTGTCTGGTTATTGAAGACAGCTATGCATATAACAAGTTCTGTTTACAAGGCGAATAAGTATTTTTTGCAGAACTTTGTACCTAAATTGTAAAGACCTCCCTTGAAGCAGGAAATATGCTTCGCTTCATGCTTGCTTTAGCACAAACGATTTTTTTGTACGCGACATTCTTCGCGTTTTTTTTCTTTATGTGGCTCCGTTCCCTGCAGGAAGTAAATCAGTAAGCACCTTGAATTAAAGAGTACCTGAGTATTCTGTTCAGACATTTTAAATAAAATTTCTTGCTAAGTGCACCGAAACAAAACAAGCCATAAATTGGCGGTGGGACAGCCCGAGTTCTATATATATGGCATGAGAAATCGTTAGGGACCTAACACACTGCACGAGGGAGCACATTGTCAGCATGTCTTATCCGGTGTAATACTGCGAAGTGCGAAGAATGTCATACAAGGGAGGCTAGCGCTTCAAAAAACACGACACCAGACAGAAAATGGACAGGGCTGGCGCTACTTCTACGGATTTATTTAATAATTGATTTATTTATTGTGATAATCATGAGCCCAGCAGAAAGTTTTATTATGTGAAGGATGTGCTGGAGAAACGTCTCCCACCCCTGTGCAACCTAAAATGTTGAGTCCGGCCGACCATGGAAAAAACCACCTCCAATTCTGAAATAAAAGCTTTCAGGAAGCGCTGCCTGGTTTAAATCGGAGGTGTAATAATCTTTTTTTCGTTCACGGCACCTTTATTATAAGTATTCTTTTTGGTGAAAACGGACGCCTTCCATCCGAGGCTCTAATTTATCTACCGTATTAGTGGCAGCAGTAAGCGGGGCAGGACATACCTCCATGGTGAAGTTACACTTAGCGCGCCCAACCAAGAGGGCCATGATGGATGAAGTAAGGACGGTGTTTGCTGGTGCTATGCCCATCCAATTTTTGTGAAGCTGCGCAGAGAAAACACTAATTTCCGGTCGTTGCCGCAAGATATGCTTCATCGACGTACTTTAAGGATAAACTCCTTGTGAAGTTATCTTGACAATAAACCATTCTCACTTAAAGAGATTTCTCTAAATGTGTCCCAGTTACCATCGACCGCTATTTTATAATACAGAAATGGTGTTACTTGAAAAAAACCGAGTGCACAATGTTTCCAGTACAGTGTAACATCGGCCACTAAATGTTTGGTCAATTGTATTTAATTAGGTATGTGTAATAAATTAATTATGTCGAGAAGTACTTCCTAAAAGTTAGAAGGTTAATGAAGCCCTTGTAGGTAGCCACGAGGGGATTTAACTGCGGTATTTTCAACGAAGAACTAATTGCGCGTTCATTTATTCTTACTTGCAAAATATGAAAAATACCACTTCACGGTGCTTCCTTCACACCTTAAAGCAGTGCCTTCGAACAGGCTGCATCTGAGTTAGCCAGAATGAAAAAAAGAAAAGAAGAACACAAGAAATCGGGACAAAGTTTCCACATAACGTGCCACATGCGCCGACGAAACTTGCTGTTGCTGCTGCTTCCATGCATGCAATTATCAAGGTGATGCGCTGTTGTTACGGCGTGTGACAGGCTCAGAAGTTGCTTTCAATCCGCTTAATTTATGACGCCATTAACGAAGCGTGAGGAAACGCCCTCACGTGGAAGTTTTAATAATTCGCGGAGTTTCTTCATCAGTCAGAATGAATGAGTACGCAATTAGTGCGTCGCTAAAAAAAGCGCAGTTAGATGCCTCTCGTGGGTACCTACAAATGTGTCATTGGCACTTTAATGATTATAACAGGACTTCTCGAGTTAAATAATTATTACAAAAATTAATTAAGGGTCATTACGAACAAATTACCGGCTACTACTCTACTGTGTTGGAAACATTTCGCACAAGGTTTTCTTCGAATAAAGCCATTGCTCTTTTTTTAAATCTTTGTGAATGATAGCTAGGGCACCGTGTATATGTCCGTATACATTATCAATTCTTGTACAAAGTTTCAAATAAAGAAAGAATAAAAAAACTTTGGGGAAAGTATTGGTATTTAAAAATGAATTTCGCCATGACCGAAGACTAACGTATGGCTATGGGAAAGTCGTCTATTTAAACACACAAAATACTGCGGTTGCGAACGTTAAACTCACTGCGAACTAGTAATTCATCAATTGATATATTTTTGTTTGTGTGGCGATCACCTTTGAGCGTGAGCGTAATGAGAAAATATATGCTGGCCATATTGCTTAAAATTCGCAGAAATTGGGAGCACGTAAAAAGGACAATGCTCTTGCAAGCCGGCAGTTCGGCATTCTTGTTATTACAGAAAGGAGGAGATGCGGAGGCGTTGCGTGACGTTGTAGATGTATTTACAAAACGGGAAACAATTAGACACTTCCTGTTACAATGCAAAACATGTGTATAGCATGCCTCATACATAAAATAGTGATTAAAGGAGGGCCCAAAACTTTTACAAAAACATCCAACGTATGAAACGTGAACCTGTGTTTACAAACGATTAGGCTAACACCTTGAAACCGAGCTCTTGCACCCACCTCCTGTAAATACACATAACCTTATGAATAGACCATAGTCTGTTCATGACATTTTCGTTGTATAAAGAGTATATTCTTTTCAGTGTTATAGTTGGTATAGTCTAATAGACACTTCGTCTGTTCATTACACACGACATTTTTGATATCTTGTGCTTCAGTTCAATATCTAAAACATTAAAATAGTGTGCACAACTTCTTGTGTAATGTGTACCATCTACGCAACGCGACAAAACGTCAAGATTTTCCGGTATTGCTGCTACCTCCCCCCAACGCGACCCTCCATAGACTTCAACACTACACAGTGAACCTTTTAACATTGTCCGCTTTAATTATGGATATCTTCACCACAGCGTCATCTGCATCTAAAAATACTGATCACCATTCCCCTCCGAGACACGGGTTAACCCAAAAATATAAATCGCCTGACCATCTCAGCTGAACAGAGATTGGCCAATAGAATAAATACGAATTTACGTTTGCGCCAATGTCGACGCGGAAAGGATGTCGATTGTGCTTCAGTGTCAACAGAACACAATAAAATGCGTTGTCAGTGGTTTTCGCCTATCAAAGTGTAGTAGTAAGTTCCTTTACAGGGCGAGGGAAGACCATGAGGCCAGAGTGGGAAATGGGTGTAGCAGGAAGGAAAAAGGAAGTCTTGCATCTTAGCAGGGGGTAATGTGAGCAGTTTCTAATGGAGGAAGGGGTGTGCAATCGGATGTACCGAGCTCGGTGTAGATCGCGACTCACACTGGTCGTGCCAAACCACTCTCTGGGAAAAAGGTACGTGGCGCATGGAGAAACATTGAAGTCTTGGAAAGAGAGGGAAGGTCACGCGGGCTACAACCAGGGTGTATATTGGTGATCGGTGAACGCACCGTAACACCGAAACAAATAATGTGATTCCGCGAATGAGTCATCCCAAGATAAGTTTGTGTCACAACGTGTACTGGCTGCTTGTGTGTAAGACAAAATCTAGAACTAAAGTTTCACTTCAGATTATTTTGTTTCGATTCCATAGTTTATAGTCTCCAAAAGACGAAGCAGCTGATCCGGAAATGTTAGCTTTCCGTTTCCGTTGACGGTACGCTCGACATCAGGGCATTGAAAGGTATTTTGAAAAGCACATGAACGTTCTCTTCCTTTCAGAGAGATCACTTTAGAGTTCAAATCATGCTTCTATTAGAATGAAAACGTTTTTTCAGGTTCACCCCGATTCAATGTCTTAAAACAAGAACTTACAACCCCATATACCGAAAAAAAACTTCAAAAACGCGAGAAAAATGTGTAGTGCTCAAACCATTCCTATGTTTTTTACTAACTTCTACTGTCACCAACCCGCAAGCGCTGCTTTTGGCAAAGTGTACGAAAGTGGTAGTCCGGCACGACTGACTATCACGGGAAGCTAGTGAACACGTAGCTAACCATTTGTCACTTACTAGACTACAAATCCAGATCACCCTCAGCGGATGTTAAGTGAGACATACCAGCATGTCGGGACTGTTGCATCAACGTCACCTCTGCAAAGTGTCCTGTAGCTGCGTCGCAGCGTAACCCGCCTAGACATCGCTGCATCACTATCCCTATATTTTATTACACGACCGTGTTGCTTAAGGTCACTCTACCTCGCCGTTGGTAAACATGCAATGTATTATGACTTTGTTGAGCACAGTAGAGAAAACAAAGGACCAGAGATACAATGACGAACGCTCCTACAAAGTTATAATGGATTACTCGCTCGTACCCGCACGTTTGTAAACGTACAAGCTACGGAAAATGTTGGGTTCACGACGGGCGTGTGTTATAACCACAAATGTTAATTTTTAAAGTATCGCAATGCACTTTCTTCTACGGCATCATTGATTACTGCATTCTTGGAGATCCTGACATCTCCAGCGATGGCATTCAGCCACCTCCTCCTCCCCCTCCGCTCTCTTCTAGACTTTTCTCACGGAAACGGGTGCGAACTTGTATCATTAGGACTTTTTCAATTATGCTAAAGGGCATAGTACCGCAAAAAAGTGCGCCGACCTTTTTCCCCTATATTTGGCGACAGTTTCACAATCACTTTTTTAAAACTCGCCCTCTAAGAAGCGACAAATCAAAATTGCCGAACCGTGACTTTTATTTAAAGCCAATCGGGTACCGTTGAAATGCTTAGTCAGTGACTTTAGATGACATTTTTGTTGAATTTGAACACTTTTCTTGATTTTTAGTGCATTAACGTGCCAGGTCCGCATGGATAAACGGCAAACTCTACACAGCCTGACAAACAACTTTAGCTCCTCAAACTCCCTTGCACTCGACATGAGGTTATCACCATCAATCCAAATGCAATATTTTGACACAGCCCTGAGGCGTCATGAGCCCCACGTTGTTTAACCTAACACTCATCGGCCTGTCAAATTCGCTTCCAATAATGGTTCATCTGTCGATTTACGCGGATGATATTTGCATATGGGCAGATGGAGTGATACGACGGCACGTGCGCACGCGCCTGCAAAAGGCTGCAGACTTGACCACTCCCTATCTGCACACAAAGAGGTTGGAAGTGTCTACCAACAAATGCGCAGTGCTTTCGTTTCACGGAAGCCAATATATGTATACCATTCGTCAATTATTGGCGAAAGGGTCTCTTATGTGAAATGTCACAAGATTCTCGGCGTGATTGTCGATAGACACCTTTCTTTGAGCCCCCACGTACGTTGTGTGAAGAAGCCGCTGTCTGCAGTGACCCATATTATTCAGTTTATTGGCAGCAAGAGGTGGGGTACACCCATGAAATCAATGTTGCAGCTATATAATGCACTATTCCTGGGCCCCCCGTGGTACAGCCTTCCCGCACTTTCAGGTACGTGCCGCAGAAATATTCAAGAACAGCAAGAAATACAAGCACAGGCCCTCCGAACTTCCCTAGCCTACTAAGGTGCACCTCAACAGCTGCAACCACTGATGTGGCCCGTAATCACCCTTTGTCCATGACAAGTGATACACCCAGGCGCATTTTAGGCACTTAACCAGACTGCCTGATCATCACCTTGAAAGTATGCCATCGTAACACCCCCATGCATCTTTCGCAAAGGTTATAGCTGCCCAAATCACTAGCAAGCCATCCAACTATACGCTTTCGACGAGGACGCTGCTACCACTTTGGTGTACGATGCAGCTACGAGCATGCCTTACTATTTAAGGCTGAACAAAGAAGCGAGATTGTCCACCGCTAGCAGTACACCAGCTAACATTCATTTATCTACACGAGCGATACTGTGGCCGCACCCATATTTACACCGATGGCTCTCTGACAACCTCTGGTTCTGCCGGAGCCACGGTTATACCACGATTGTCGATGGCCACAGAACTCAAGATAGCCCATCCCCCACTTCCACGGCTACAGAACTTACCAGCTATCCGTTGCGGCTTCACACCACTGAGCAAATCTCATGTCGAAGATGGGCGATCTTCTGTGACTCCAGGCCTGCGCTCCAATCGCTACAGTCAGCCCTGTGCCGTGGACCTCATGAACAACAGCTAGCCGAGATAAGACTATTGTATGACCACGCTGCTCAAGCGGGTCATGAAATTGCTTTCCAGTGGCTTCCCAGTCACTGCGGCATTGTTGGCAATGAAAGTGTGGACGCTGCCACCCGCTTGGCACAACAAAAGACGGGGACCATATCCATTCCATTAATCATGACGGACGCCGCTAGGACTCTCCGCAAACTTGCCCGGGAGACCACGATAGCCAAATGGACTACCCAAGAGTTCACGAGCTCTCGTATTCATGCCCTGGACCCGCATCTTTAGCGTCCTCTTCAATTAAGCCTCCCACGGACTAATGCAATCGTTCCTTGCCGTGTCTGGCTTAGAGTCACCTTCACAAGTACTCACTCCCAGCTGAGTGGAATGGCAGGCAGTAAGGCGTGTGAAGTCTGTGACACGCCGGAGACCATACGCCATCCTCTAGGCGAATGTCCGCGTTTTTCATCGGCTAGAAGGCCACTCTGCTCAACTTTACGGAAGCTCGATTTTCGGCGGCCGTTCTTGCAGGAGAAAATCCTGGGCCACTGGCCTTCTCCGCCATCTACGCACAAATCGACAGAAGCGCTCCTGCGCTTCCTAAAAATAACAAACTTGCACAGAAGACTGTAGCTCTCTATGAAGTAAATGAACTCTATCGTCTATAGTGTCGTAACTCTGGCCACACCTCTTTGCGCTCTGCCCGTACCTTCCCCTTGTTTTACTGTTTTCATCTTTTTTCCAATGTTCCCCTACCCCACGTGTAGGATGGCAAACTAGGTCACAGCCTGGTTGACATTCCTGCGTTTCCTTTACCTTTATTCCTTCCTTCCTTGACACAGACTTCGGAAGTTTTTCTACTATAGAAAAGATCCTAAATCGAAGCATTGCCGGATGCAGCATTAGGGCGATTAGGCCTGCTTCTCTCATACGCTTTCCCAACTGCCTCCATGGCCTTTCAAAGCGGATAGCAACAAGTTCATAAACTCCTTTTCCTGTTCCCACGAGGTTCAGTTCGCTTGCAGTGTACCATTTTCCCAGAATCAATATGGATGAAGTCGGTATTTAAATATTAGCGGGACCTTGTGTTTCTTTTACCGGAAGCTTGTGCTTCGCAGAACCTGAACTGCCCGTATTCATTTATTCCAATTATGCAGTCGCGTAGATATCACTATTCAAATTACCATGCGTCGGGTCTTTTATCAACATTAGCGGAGTCTTGCACTTTGGACAAAGTGAACTGCCGCATGTATTTATCCATCGGCAAAAACTTTCACAATAAATAAAAACAAAATCTTCCCGCGGCTATGGAAATCACTGATCGCAATAACGTTCCTTCGTTCAAGCAGCTGTAATTTTTTTCTATCTACGGTAAATATTAGACGATCCAAAAGCTCATGGGGGAAATGTAATGAAGACTACTTAAATGGCGCTACAGAGAAGCGAGAGAAATCATACAGGTTCCAGGAAAGAGGGCCGGCCCACAAAAGACGGAAATTTTCTGTTGCGGGTGTATTGGCCTTCCCGATGTTCGGATTTTCTGTCATTAATGTCGCAGTACTAAGGACATATTAGTAGAAATTAAGAAGAATAAATGGACGTGGGCAGGGCATGTAATGCGAAGGCAAGATAACCGTTGGTCATTAAGGGTAACAGAGTGGATCCCAAGAGAAGGCAAGCGCTGCAGGGGGCGGCAGCACGTTAGATGGCCGATGAGATCAATAAATTTGCGGGGATAAATTCGTCGCAGTTAGCACAGGACCGGGATAATTGGAAAATAATGGGAGCGGCCTTTGCCCAGCAGTGGGTGTAGATGGGCTAGTGTGATGGTGATGATGATAATGATGATGACTAACTCGATGATTAAGTTTCAGAACCGCCGGGTGAGCAGACAAAACTCCACGTGTAAATTACTTTCCAAGCCTGCGGAATCGAGACCCAGGAACAAGCTGGGTATAGAGCACGAAATGAAGTTTCCATACTTATGATTTCAGTGGCCAATGAGCAAAGTACCTTAGAAGTGTGGTCGGGTGCACGACCGGCCACCCTCGGCCTGCAGTTCGGTCGTGTCTGTTGAGCTGTGGTGGGCTGGCCTAAACAAAGAGTAAAACCGGTGCGTTAAGCCCTACAAACTATATAAACAAAGGAGAGCCCTTTGGGCGACCTTCGAATGTACACAAATATTTGCACTCCCGTTTTTTCTTTTGATATTCTTTCACTAGATATGTGATCCTCGTAACCTTTGTTTCTCTTTTATGGCCTGCAGGTGACAAGTACGCATACATAACCACCATTTTAGTAACGCCACCCATCATTTCTATCGTTCAAAGCTAGGCCGATAGAAAAAACAATATTAAATTGCAAGAAGGCATCGTGCGCAAGCATCGGGTTGGTGCAGGAAAATATATTTTTCAAGAGTTTTATTCGAATTAACGTTAAATTTTCTGGACTCGATCAGATGAGCGGCCATTTCTGCCGAAATGCATCGAAATCTGTGTTGCTTTGTACTCGGTTTTGTGGGCTCTTAGGTCTCTACATGCAAGTGTGCATCTGTGTATGCACATAGGCGTTCAATGGATTTAGTTGAAAAAAAGGGCTGTGGAGCTACTTTTGTCTTAAACCCTCAATCTCGAGTGGACGACTCAAATATATAAAAGTGTCGATTTTTTCTCACTAGTATTGATTGACATTGGTTTTTATTTCCTCCACTCCTGGTTTACCAGTGCCTTGCGTCATGAATATTCACATTCTGCGTGCACTAACTATTGCAACTGTTTTTTCTGACATGTTAAGTTCATGTTTACCTGCTGTTTATGTTTTCTCTGGGTCTCAACTAGCCTCGGCTATAAGCCCAACCTCTTGTTGCAGATTTGTAAGGCACAAAACTCCCTAATCAATGTGAAGTGAAATGAAATGCCACCTCTTGACAAGTAGGACTACACGGTCGAGTAACAGCATGGGCGATAAAAAGTCTCCTGCATCCCGACTGGCTGCGCAGAGCTTATTACCCCCCACCCTCCTTCTGCAAGCTACGACAAACTTGGGTTCATATAGATACACCGGAGCGTGGCACTGAATACAGACCCACGTAACTAAATTCCAAAAACACCGGAGGTGATAGGCGAAGGTCCTGATTTCGGGGCCCTAATGGTGCATATGTAATTTTTCATTTTTGCTCTTGGTAACATTTCAAAATTTAATAGCAGAAGTAACTCGGCTTTTTCTAGGGTAAAACAAAATTTTTGTGGTACAAAATAAGTGGCCATGTTTCGCCCTATTTTCTCCCCATGTTTCTCCCCAGAAGACGATAGTCTTCTGCCTCCTCTGCCGCGTAAATGTATCTTTCCTCTCCCTGGTCCACCTTTCACGCTCTTCTCCTTCCGTCTCACTGCTAAAGCAGTCAATTAAATTTCCTGCGGTCCATTGCTCAAGCCATCAGCTGGAACCTTTTTTTACCGCCACAAGGTAGGCCCCCACGTGAACTCGTTAATTTTTGGTTGAAAATAAATTTTTCAAGGCCTCTTTCTTTCTTTGCTATTGCACATACCGAACAAAGATTTATTTTCACATAAAAGAGCACTACGAGTACCACTTATGTATTAACTTTGTGCCTCAAATAAGCCTAATGTGTTCTCTTTGCTCAACATTGTTGGAGAGTATGAAGTAAGCTTCACCCGCCGCGGTAGCTCAGTGGCTAAGGCGTTGCGCTGCTGAGCACGAGGTCGCGGGTTCGATTCCCGGCCGCGGCGGTCGCTTTTCTGATGGAGGCGAAAAGCAAAAACGCCCGTGTGTACGAGATTTCGGCGCACGATAAAGATCCCCAGGTGGTCAAAATTAATCCGGAGCCCTCCACTACGGCGCGCCTCATCGCCTGCGTTGCGTCGGCGCGTTAAACCCTACAATCATTCAATCAATCAATGAAGTAAGCTTCCAGATTTGGTGGTTCGGAAAGGTTTTGCCTTTAGAGATGTCTTGTTTACGAATTCTTATCACTTTTGGCCAGGTAGCTTAATCCAGGTACATACAGACAGACAACAGACCACATTTGTCTGATTTCCTTAGCCCAAGTAAGACCATCATCTTTAAACATTTGCTCCAGGTGACATCCGAACTTCTACATAACGTCTCAGATGCTCTACAAATAGTGCGGCAGGTTTGGCTAAATTCCTCTGTGTTTTTTTCGCACTTGTGTCTATGTGTGTGTTTTCTCCGTTCAGAGCTAATAGCCAGCGCCGCTCCCACCATTTCGGGTTGATAAAAGCCTATATACTCTTGCAAGGACAAATATTCTGCGCGTGTCCTCGGTCCCAGAAATTCGCGATAGTGTTTTTTACGCGTCAACTGAGCTGTCCGGTTTGCTTCTATTTCAATGCCCCAAAATCGATATGGGTCTTCATTGGCAAAAGGGAAGAGTCAACTCAATTATATGAGGAGTACGCAATTTTGCTTTGGATTTCAGAAAGTCTTATTTTGAAACAGGGGATTCGGATGGTATTTGAGCTGTCCGGTTTGCTTCTATTTAAATGGCTTAGAGTCGATATGGGAAGTCAATGACAAAAGAGAAGACGCAACTCAATTATATGAGCCTCCCTCAATTTTGCTTTGGATTTCAGAGAGTCTTATTTTGAAACAGGGGATTCCGATGGTATTTGTACTTGTCAACGCCTCCTCTTTCCAGAATGGAATCTTTGGCTTCACGAACATCCTTGAAGCTAAACCTCTAGATATAGGTAAAAGGGGGCGTAACTGCTTCCAAGGATCATCTCCCCTTCAAATAAAGAAAAGTTAGTTACAGCCCTCTTTTTACAGGAGGGACGTGGCCATAAGCCTCCGTTTTGTCTTTTTTTTACCCAAACGTCAACAACTTCCTTCTGCCATGAAAGAACAAATTCTGGAATGATCACTTTCAATCATAATACAAGTAAAAGTTATATGCAAAGTGGCTCACCACGACACACGCCAAAGGAGCACATATACAATTTCCTTCCTTTTTTATGTTTCGAAGAGGAAATTAAGCAAAAGCATAAAAGAGGCGAGAATAACTTTCCATGCTTTCAAATAGAATGAGTCATCTCTCAAATAAAAGCCGTCACTTCGATGGGTTTTGCTTTTATATCGTTAGAAAGATGTAGAGCGTAGTACGATTGCACTAAAAAAAGTTGAAGCAAAGTCAAATTCGTCCCGCGCCGTCTGTAAAGACGAATTCTCGGAAAAGGTTCAGAATGCATTGCCTTGGTAGAGAAATGTTTCGTCAGAAAGCGGAATCGAATTTGTTGCTAAAGCACCAGCAGTTGCTATTTCCTGCTGCATAATAAGGGTGGAAATTGGCTTAAATATTACGGTAAGACGCCAAAATGAAGGCAGATGACGGAATTAGTGCCTAACGACGCAAATGTGCAGGTGCCGTCAAAAGTAAATGGAGCACTGGAGCTGCGACCGCGCAGCATAGGAGCGCCGTGTAGCTGCACCGGTTCTAAACAAAAGCATCAGAACACGATTGCGCGCCTGCCGACGGTGATAGCCTATCTATACTTCTCAACCCACTTATTTTAACGCTGCTTGGAGCGTCATTCGCAGCATACTGGTCTCAGCGATGGCGATGATAACAGAGGCGGCATCTAGCAGCGTCGCTCACACACTTTCCGCGCACAAGAGCTGCTGGAGAAGAGTCGCAATTGCAGGGATCTAGAGTTACAATTTTTTTCTTCTCTTTTATTTTATGTGGGTCTGCCATCAGTGCCATCGCCGATACCAGTATACTGCGAAAAACGCTCGGAACCGTGTTAGGAGATGTGGTTTAAGTAAAGAGGGGCTTTCGGCGTCTTTCGGCACGTATGCGTGTTCTGCTCCTTTAGCTTACCGCCTGTGCAGCTACACGGCCCTCCTATGCAGTTCGGTCACAGCTCCCGTGTTCCCATTACTTGTGACGGCACCTGTACACCTGTCAGGTTGAAGTGCAGGGTCTTTCAAACACTCTCAAGAGGTTGCGCGGCTTGCCTAATAAAACAATATTACAGAAGCATTGTTGAAACTCTTTAATGTCTCATTTTGATGCCGTTTTAACAAATCGTGGCTATAAAGAACTGAAAATATAACGTTCTTTTCACACAGGACAGCGTTTTCGCATTAGAGTTCTACACGTGTCCTGCGTACACGGGAATATACTTTATTTGTGCAGGATAACCATATAGGTGAAAGAAATAGAATAGTCAAAAGCAAATAACCTAAAACAGAACCCTGCACAACTTATCCGAATTTCATTCGATGCAACATTATTACCACGGCGTATAACTCAGGTACCAACCGAAAAGATAAGTTTGCCATTGTGACAATATTCCGAGCAGTACATTTTATTCAAGCTGAAAAAAGGTTTTTTTTAATACACATTTAAAACAGCTATTAAAATCCTCGTGACTGTAGGGATTTTCCGTGCTACGCTAACCTGAAAATTCAAGTTTTTGGCGTTACAACGCGCCGGAGCTACATCTTTGTTATGAGGTGCGCAGTAGTGGGAGGCTTCGGAATATTTAAGACCAACTGGGCTCCTTTAACGTACGCCGAAATCTCGACAAACTGGCCATTTCTTTTTCCCCCTCAATTTAAAAAGCAGCACACAATGGCCCCGATCCAACCGTGCCCTTTGGCATAGCAGCACAACACCATAACCACTGAAGCATCGGTGGTGTGTGACAAACCACCATTCTTTCTTGCAAATGATGCACAGGCACGAGTTTAAGTGGTGCCACGTAATGACCTGTTCTTTCGCCCTCAACCATACTGCGAATGTTAGTGCACCATTTTGTCCTGATATTAGAAATAATTACTCCAAAACTAGTGGAGGCAACTGCTGAGCGACGCAGCAGATTAGCTTGTGAGCACTTGGTGGCTAACCTCGAAGTAAAAAGCTCAGGCCCGACATCGTCCATCAGCAAAAGTGTCTCGCTCTTTTTAACGAAAAGATGACTACCGCAAACTTCCCCGCTTCACGTAAGGCCCATGTATTAGTGCCAATATAAAAAGTTAATTTTTGCGGGGTCAGTTTTCTAGGTCCTTACCGTAAGGCGATCCTACTTCTGTTTTTAGCCAGATATTCCGTGTGCTGCGCACGATCCAATCCTTGCCGCGTGCGTCCTTTCTGATACCGTGATTTAGTAACAGCGTACTAAATAATTAACGCATTATTGCAGAACGTTACAGCTCCATAATGAATTTCTTCCCCACTCGACCCCAAGAGGGCCCGCGGCTCAGAGGGGCGATAAGCCATTTTTTATTTAATCTGTTGGCGTCAGGGAGTAACAAGTATTTAGGAGTATAAGACTTCTAAGCACTCCTTGTTCTCACGAAATTTCCTGCAACTCCATCCAAAAAGCTTCAACGCTCCCGTGTCTACTACCTTAACCATGGCGGCTAGCAAGGACCCATTCTCTAGTACCTGAAGGGCTCGAATTTCTGCATGCCTAAAATTAAGCGCTGCCCTTATTCTTTTTGCCTTGTTGCATTGTTCCATTCATTTATGTTTGCTCTTATCATCCTAATATATTTTTTTATTTGAAGTGGCTAGCTAGGCAATCAGTAGAGCTACTCCGACCTCACTAAACACTTTGATTGATATCTGTACGTCTATCCCTACTCACCCTAAGTAGAGTGAAGCAAGCGAAGTAGAAAACGTTCTATGTTCCCGGGGTTTCGGGTCATATTTAAAATCATGGGGAGTTTCTGGGGTTCTATAGAGAGACCTCACAGTGCAGATTCAGCAAGCGACGTGGCGGCCTAGACAGCGGTGCGGATTTTGGTGCCTTATCCCAATCATCTTCATCATCGGGTTTTTTTTTTTTACATAAAGCGGCCCTTGAACCTACCAGTTACATTCAGGTCTAGCTAAGTCTAGGAAATGGGCATGCAGGGAATGATTAACTGCGATGGATGCAAAACGTTCTTACAAAACGAAGGTTTCATGGAGACGTCTGAAGGGCGTAGTCTCGAGAACGTTCTCTGACAGGCGTCCTCCCCACAGGATAGGGGAACCTCAATCATTTCCGTTTTAATTTCTTCACAGGGGAAACTTACCACGGCCGACTGCCACCAGGGGTTAGCAGTATTTTCCATTTAGGCTGACAGTGTCTGCATAGAGGCCGACGGGTGCCTAATGCGCTTTCCCTTCAATCCATCTTACAAGATGGTTGAAATAGCGTACGGAACTTCCTAGAAGAGTGAGAGGTGATGTTATTATATGCTAAAAACAGCGGTGTTGCTTTTCACGATAAAGCACTTGAAAACCTTCGGCCTCTTCCTCGCTGCTCAACCAATTACGACTGAAAAAGCGCATCGTTTTCTGAAGGACAATTCACCTACAACTATTCATGTTCTTCACAGGCTTATAATCCCATATAGGGGCGATCTACATCATCTCCACTAAAGGTTCAGCCTACGCTAGTCAAACAGAAATTTCTTATTGAGAGCCACCTTTTTCATGGGCTCTCAAACAGCGCTGAGGAAAAACTTCAAAGACTGTTGGCTAGGAGCCTGCGGGTTTGCTTAAGTGCTCCTAGAGCATCGTTGAAGCCTCTCGTAATTGCTTAAAGCTCGTCAACCTCCCGTCCCAGCGGTGCGAACCGTAGAAACGTGTCGGCACTTTTTTCGAACATCAACTTAGCATGAGGGTCATCCTTTTAAACAGGCTCTTCTTGGAAGAAATGGTTGTCCAAAGCGGAGAACGCTTGAAGTTCGTGAAAACTGCTTACCTATGCATGAAGTTTGGCCAGGTGACCCTGCATATTCTGCGTGAATTCTTTCATCTCACATCATTGAGGTGTCTGTGAACGGTCTATTCCGAAAAGGGGTTATGCCTAGGGTCCCCGCGCATCAATTGGCTTTTTATAAAATATACTTTGACTAACCCAGCTTCACTCGGCCAAGTAAATTCCTCTATGTCTGCGTTTGTTATACCGACATCGAATAAGGAACACAAACGTCTGCTGTACATTGCACCCTGTCAACTACTGCGGAACATTATGCCGTTTTGTTGCCTCTGCGTCTCATTTGCAGCGGCGCAGTTCCTCAATCCTGGCTGTTTCTCTCCCACTCCCAGCGCGATTCAGTTCTTTGAAAGCTTTCTAAAGCCTTTCTTATTGTTTTTCAATGGATTCCCGGTCATTGTAATATTCCCGGAAACGCAGTGGCAGATGTGGCAGCTCGCCAAGCACATAAAATAGTAATCATTTTCAACTTGCCCCTGTACACGGAAGAATTGTGACACCTTCTAATGAAAGCTTCTAATAGCCTTCGTCCAGCTACGTAGTTCGCCGGACAAGCATAAAGCAGCCTACTATTTGATGTTGATCATTTGTTTAGGTTTAAAATTCTGAAAACCATATCTGGACGCCAAGGGATGCTTATACACCGCCTGCTTATTGGCACCGCTTACACGAAAAATGTCCTGCACAAAATGCCAACGTTCGAAGCGCATGCTGTTAATGTGGTCATCCTGATAAAGCTACTGTTTACGCCATTTCCGAATATCTCCGTCAAGACACTTTGCAGCGGAATGTCAAAAATGTCCTCAAGTCTTTAGAAAAGGCCGTTCAACCTTTCCAAAGTCCTGGGCGCATGGCCAAAATCGAGCCAGCAAAGGCCCTCATTTCTTGCCCTTAAATATTCGTAGAGTACAAGCAAATTGTGAGGTTTTAGTAGTTTTTAGATGCGAAGCATCTCATGGTCGGGGCTATGTCCCTCCCTTGTCGTTGTCGTTGTCGTTGTTGCGCCGTCCACACCCCCACTGTGCATGCTCGGCTGGCTGAACGCCCGGTGGTGTCTTACCCTTCTATGGCTCCTGGAGCGACAGTGTTGCCAGTGTCTTCCTGGGCCGGCACTAGACGAGCACGCTTCCATTTTAAGGGCTCCTGGAACGACAGTGTTGCCGGTGTCTTCCTAAGCCGGCACGAGACGAGCACGCTTCACGCGCCTTCGACGTTTCATCGTCGTCGGCAGCGGCGTGCGTCGGCGAGTCTCGGCGGGCCGTCATTACAAGCAGCCCACGACCATCCGGGGAACGTGCACCGACCTAACCTTCAGCAACTTTAGCGTTCATCCACTACAACAGCCCTTGACTTTACATTTCACAGACCATAAGGCGGTCATAATCATAATCATGATCAAACGCCAACCACAAGACAAGGTAAATAGTCGAGCCGGCCGAATTAGCACACCTGGGGGATCGTTCCGTGTCCGCACCATCCGTGCCCTTGTCCGATAAGCAGATTGCCTGTCTGAGTGGGGGGTGGGTGCCACATTAGTCGATGCCTCGTGCTGCCTTTTGTTCGACGTCACAGCGTTGTGCGAATCATTTTGTGCCCAAAATTTTGTCATGACCTGCTTTTTTCTGTTCTTTCCTATCTTTGGTTCTTTATGATAATGTCCCGCCCCAGTGTTTTAAATTGACGCATTTTTTAATAAACTCAGTTGGAAGTTAGCGCTTGTGCCGGTCGTCTCCCTTTGTCCTCTGCCGTTTTTTTTTTGCGCTACACGAAGTCATGGATTACCGCTATCAACTAGCCCAAACCTAAACTCTTGTGTGAACTTCGGTGTAGTTTGGTATCCTTTCTAACACTCTTTATAACTGAGTTAACTTGGTAATGTCTTCATAAGAAATATACACCTTACGTGAAAAGGCGTAGCCGGTGCTCATAGCTGGCATCCACCTCTCCTTTTTTGTAACGCAATAAAAAAAGATGAATGAAGAGATTATGCTCCTGCTCATCATCAGCAGCCCATTTGAGATCTGTGCAGAACGGAGGCCTCTCAGACTGCTAACTTCTCCTAGGGATATCGCCATATTACTTGTTTTCAAACCGTGGACGTTATTGTTGAGTACATATATAAACTTTGATGTATTCCGCAGCAAGCCTATGAACGTGCCGTATTAGACCAACCTGACACGCCTCATATACTTTCTAACGCTGGAGTTACACCGTTATAGTGGGAGCTATTGACTACTACAGGAGCTAATGTACTTCAAAGCTGTCAATCGAAAGAGAATTTACGAATATGGGTGATACATGCCCACGTGGTTAAAAACTTTACTCTCCCTTCCTAACGAAGTTGAGAGAAGCGCAAAAGCTAAAAGTTCGTCCAACCTTCGCTCAAAGTGCGTCCAATTTCACCGTAAACATCCAAAGACCCGAATTTGAAACGGAGAACGAACCCACGCGACGAGTTTTTGCGCACTAAACAAAAGCACCTACGAGCGGCATAAATGTATTGAGATAAAAATATTCTATTGCATTCCTTCTTCATGATCGATGCGTATATTGTGTTATCAAGAACCTTTCCTTGTCCGTGGTTTTCTATTTTCAGACAACGGAAGCCCGGTTCCCTGCGCGCGTAGTATGTCCAGAGCTTTTATCAGAACTTTTCGGGCGACCAACAGGTGAGGAAGCACATTAGTTCATTTTACTTTTTGACAGAAGCTCCACCGGTCCCACTAAGAAAGCTTTCGCTCTAAAATTTGAAAGTAGCAAGTGTAAGTTGCATTTCACGCGTAAAGTTTACTTATTTAGTTTCTCCGCGAGCCTTTACGGGTGAGCCAAAATGAGCATAATGCCAACTTCAATGAATGAAGGACTTTAGAATGGTGTTATTTGTTTCCATGATCAGCTTAAATTATGTTTACAAACTTGTGCTATGGTACAAAAAAAATTTCAGGAATTTCTGAGGGGATTTTACGTATAAATGCTTAAGCCGCCCTCGTATACACCGAGCCAATTTAAAATAAGCTTGACGACTTAACGCAAAGGCATTGCTGTGAAGGCATTTTAGGGACAATGTAAGATGTCTGATAATAATGTATGAAGGCCCTAGCACCCATTGATAAACACCCATACCATACTTCATTTATATCACGAAGCGCTATACACTGGCTTCTATAAAGTCGGCTTCACTATTAAACCCTACTCTATTTCTCGGAAAATACTTTACTGTGGCCATATAAGGAGTCTGATATCAAATTTTGAAGGTATAACGTCTTTTAATAAATACTTCGTCAGACCCTGGTTTACCCCTAGAATCTGCTATATATTTCGCCCCCTTTAAGTCGTCTTCACTGCTATGAACAAGGGCGTTGCCAGGAAAGTAGTTTTTTGGGTGAGAAAGAGGGTAGTGGGCGCTTTTGTATTAGGAGATAAAAACCTCAGCGTATTTCATTAAGAATCATTTCCTACGTGGTAAAAGGTGCGGCATTTCGGCCAGGTAATGCGCAAGGGGCGATACTCCCACTGGGTAACGCAGGCATTATAATCGTGGCCTTGAGGGCCACATACTAAATGCTTATCCCATTTGAAAACTCTGTAGGCGGTGCTTTAGAAGGCGAAGATGAATGTGCAATCAATGGCCCTGTTTGATGACACTCGACCCAATGAAACACGTAATAGAAAACAATTGGCTCCAATCCACGATGCGAAGGTGGTTGGTGAGCAAAGCTGTGAACGACTTCCTAACCCCTCGCTTCCCACCCCCCCCAAAAAATTCCACATACGACGTCACTGAAATTCACACACGTAGCTCTAGAGCAGAGTGAAACCAGGATTCTGCCAAGCGTTACCCTGAGGATTTCGCAGTGGGCGCCGTCCCGAACGCAGCAGTGCGGCCACGGCCGGGCTCGAGCGGCGGACGCCGCTGCTCTAGCCCGGCCGTGAGTTGGGGAAAAGAAAACGGAGAGGAGTGCGTTTCGAAGGGTGAGGTAGCGGAACCTAGCCATCCTGATGCGCTAGCTCGGGGCTACACCACCGCGTGACACAAGCGCAGACACCGAAACAGTCCGTCATGTGAGCTTAGTGATGCACATTTATACAGATTTAAACTAAATAGACTTGTAAGTTTGGGAATTGCGAGTAAGCTGACAGAACTCTTATAATGGATATTTATCAGTTGCTCCATTCGTCTATTGTATTACCTGCTAAAGCACAACTGAAATAGTATTCAGCAATTCAGAAAACGCAGTTTCATTCGTGACAAGCAGTGCGTAAAATTAGGCGTTTCTCTAGCGGCCAGATGTGTGTAAGTGGTCTCCACATTTTGTTTTCTCACTCTGCAAACCAATTCTTCACGTATCTATGCCGTACGACCACTTAATTTCATCGGGTCCGTGTTATCAGGGAGGTGCACTCGAATAACGTAATGAAGCCGTGCGAAGTAATCGCGCAATGGACGCGAAGCTGCGCCAGAACAGGCCTAAAGCAGACGACAAAGCCGACGGAAGAGTCCCGCCGATCGCCCCCCGGGGTGAGCATTGGGAGTGGTGGGTAATACTGCCCTATCGGCGCGCCATCTACACTGCGCTCGGTGAGTGAAAAGCGCCCTCCGCCTCTACAGCCGCGTTGTGAGTTTCTTGTCCTGCACGCACACGAAAGAACCACTGGCTGGTAGTGGTAGAAAGCTTTGCTTTAAAAATAGGTCAAACTCCCTGTTAAGGAATTGTCATTTAGTGCGTAAGGCACATCGTTACATTGTCTTTGTCCAACTTTATTTTCAGGTGTTCGCACCTATTGAGCAAGAAACATGGGTTTGAAATCATCCAAATGTAGTTGAAGACGCGAGATTCTGTTTCGGGCCGGTTTTCTTAGGCAATACCGCAATCAAACCGTCTTCACATCAGATTGAAATGCGAATATGGTAACATTTAAGGCGATACACAAAACAAAACAAAGAATATCCCGATTTTCATTGGCAATTCATTTTACAGTGGGTTTAGCCGTCTACATCATGTCACCTTAATGTCAGCTTCCATCGTATACACAAATTCATTTCGGAAATCTCTCTCCGGACACAATAGAAAAAATAGTACCAGAAATGAAGATCTGGGTTTTTTGACATCTATTTTATTGGTGTTAGTGCCGCATACGTTGCTACATCGTGCAACGCTGCACAATAAGCACGGGCGCACGGTATATCGAGAAATAGCCCTAGAAGCCTACGATTACAAAGCTTGCATAAAAAATTATTCGTACTGGTATTGCCGCGACTGCAAAAGAAAACAAAAACCTCTCGCAAGATTTTGGACTGCACGCCAGACCAAACTCTTATAGAAAAAAACATTCCATCTTTATGTTAGTGTTGCTCAAAAACGTTTGACGTGAAGGATGTAGAAGTAAATATTATATTCAGAACTTCAAATTTTCGAGCTCCAGTTCCCTGATTGCGTGGGGGGGGGGGGGTTGAAGAGAGATGCACCTTGTTTATTGACGGCTTTTCAAGGTATCGATGCTTACCAACTGGGAACCTACCTGGTAAGCATCGAAACTGAACTCCTGTATTTCACATTTGGCATATTGTGGAAGTGGAGAAAAGTTTGCAGAGTTAGGTATTCCTTTGAATTTGTTTTCTTTCTTTTTCTTACTAACGAGCACATGCCAGTGACCCGAAGATTCTTCTCTTGGAAAAATTGTTGCAAGATGTTTTTTTAGGAGCACTTACAGCTCTGCGGGAAAAAAAGCGCAAAAAAAGACAAAGGAAAGAACTGGAAGGACGTCCTCGCTGTTCTTTTTTTCTCGTGTTTTGCTGTTCTGTTACTTCCTATTTTTTTCATCGTTCTCATCGTGTATTTTGCGAAGGTGCAATCTGCCGTCCCTGTGCCGGTAGACACAGTGATAAATAGAGCTTGTGCATTCAGTTGTCAGCCTTACACGCGTCATTATTTATCGTAGTTGTATTTTTGCGTTCATTTAGTATTCTGTTTTCGAACTCTTCACCGTACTGAAAGGACGAATGAGTTGGGATTGAGCCAACGACGAATGTAACCGTAACTACACCACTGGAACGACTTTTTTAAGCAGTGCTGTCTCCGTGCTCTCTTGTATCTGTGCTCGAGTGCCCATGTTTGGGATAGAGGTTGGCTACCATCCATCAGCTGAATTAAATGAACTCGGTAGTTGCGCTAAAAAGTTGGGCTACAATCACGGTGTACCTTCTTGTAGTGTCGAAAGGAGCAGATATTTGAGTCCTTGCTAGATACCGTTATAAAAAGCTTACCCCGGCCCAACGACCCTTTGAAAGAATAATGAAGGCCGAAAACTTACGCACAAGCAGACTCCGTAATGTAATACGATCAAACTGGGCAAAAACCTTTCTAGTTCCAAACGGGCGAAACAGCTGAGGCAGGTGATGCAATCCTAATGATGGACATCAGGTTTGGCATTCGTTTAACTGGTGCCTACTCATGGACGGCAAACTAAATGGGCAGAGAGAAAACCCGCTGTAAAAAAAAACGTTTGCCGCCATAGAAAGCACTCGGAAAGTCCGCCACACAAGTAATTAGAAATCAGTGCATGACGCCTTTTTTGTGGTCAACACCAAGTAACGTTGGATGATAATGTGGACATAGCTAATATGATTGAGAAATCTTCACAGCTGAACACAAGTAATAGAAAATATTGAACGAGGCCTTTGTCCGGTAACCACCAAAGAGCGGTCGATGGTAATGGGGACCTAGCTAATATGGCCGACGAAATATTGACAGCTTCGATAAACAACAGATCTCCTGAAGCCAGTCGACTCTCTTGAACCGATGGTGTAGCTGTTATAAAAACCGTATAATATATTACACACGTCGACGCTGTATTCTTGAGCCATCATATAAAGCTGTCCCCTTCAAGTCAATATTGGTGTTGGGCTAGTTGGAGGAACACCATTTGTAACGGTTGCGCTAGGGAGATATCACAGAAACGAGATAAAAAAAGATAAATGGCGCAGTCAATGTTTTTTTCCCGTTTCTGGGAAAAGTCCCTCGCGCAACCATTTCAAATGATTTTCATTTCACCTGCCGTCCAATTTATATAGTTGGTGCATTATACAATGCTTCCCTTCTGGTTTTTATTCTCAAGCCTTTTAAGAGACAGAATACGTTCGTCTATTCTTGATTTATACTTTCGTTTTTTTTTTAATTATTGTCGTGTTAGTACAAGGTATCTCTTAGTTATCATTATGACGGATATCAAAACGGAGTTTCTTCAATGCTGCTCCGTTTAGAAAAGTCATATACTCATATATTGAGTAGAAAACATTGACGAAGAAAAAATAAAACGTCCATAACAAGAACAATCCGAAGACACACAGACAATCGCAAACCGTCCCGTCCAAGCACTTTGTCTGCCGACCTCTGCCATACCCACTACTGACGAAACGTCTGCCCGTCTGTTGGTCCAAGTAATCCGTCCACAAAAGTGAATTTCGTGCGTCAGCTGTCAAAAATAATCTTTTTAGAGAAGAAAGATAACATCTTTTCACTGTGTGAAAAAAATGCCAAAAAAAAACAACTAAATGTATTCGGAGAGGGTCCCCAAGCCTCGTTTCGAAATCTGAGACAAGAAAGGCTTTCGGGCGTGTTGATGTTTTGGCCACTCTTTACCCACCCAGAGATTTAAAAAAAAATTAGCAAACGTGCGCACCTTGAGCTGTGAAGCTAGTGGATAACGCTGGAGGTAGAGTGCTTTCGCAACTACTGATGGAGGTAACGACGTGGCGATCACGGATTGCTCAACTACGAGTAGAGCTTTGCAAGATTGGACCGAACAACCCTTAAAATGAGGTTACACAGCTTACCTCACGCGACACACCATTTGAAAAACAGGTAACGACTGGCAGCTGTCGACTGCGATTATAATGCTTGCGTAACCGAATCGGATATTGCCCCTAGAACGTTGAAACGCAGGTAAACCGTTGGAAGAATTAACACCGGTTGAGCTTGGTAACCTGTACTGCGTCTACATCCTAAATGGGTCGCTTCACTAATCATGCAATTGAAACAATCCACAAATATGAAAAACATGGAATTAATAAGGGGAAGAGTGCAAAGGGTGTGTATATTGGGTTGTTGATTTTCGCAAAGTCGTATGTTTTACGTGAGACAAAATATAATATGTTTCCGAGCGTTATGACATGGTCAAGACGTTCGAAGAATGCCTTCTCTTACTAGCCCCGCGTATAAACTTAAAATCCGGGCAAAAAAATTACTTTTACTTCCTTTGATATACTGAATGCCCTGCCTTTCCGACTCGGAATTCTCTAAAAAACAAGAAAATCTTCACCGATACCAATACCGTGAGAGCAGCTTTTTGGGGGCATTGAAAGGTAGGAAACATTGTTTGGCGTCTCCAAAAAAAAAAAAACAAGAAACGTCCAGGCTCTTGATTTATTGCGCAATTACTTTGAAGAGGATTACTTTGAAGGAGACAGCGCAAACCAGGAATTATGGTCCCCGTCTTTTTTTTGGGGGGTGGGGGGGGGGGGGGGGGGGGGGGGAGACATTTCCAAACTTTTGAGTAGCATCCCCGAGAAATAAGTGGGAAACCGGCACGTTATAAATGTCCTGAAGTACCGACCCGCATAGTACTCACCGCCCTATCGCTTTCGGGAGTACACTGCGATTCAATTTATATACTGCGCAGAAGAAAGCGATTCTGTTTGGTGCTCAAGTGGCCCTTACCAGGCGTTTTTTTGCTATTTCACGGGCTTTTGATTATTTGGCGAAAAAAACTCTCTCGAATGTAGTCGAGTAGGGAACTCATGCAAATCGGATCTTTTTATGACGCTCGACAACCTTCTACGTAGCGATTTTGCTTTTGAAATAGTAGTTAGGAAATTAGAAATATTTATTCATGCAGTGGTCAACAGAAGTATGCCCGACAGTTCACACAATTTACCGAGGACACTGGCCTAATTCTTAGCACCCTGGTTAAATTGTTAGATAATTAGGTGTTACATGGTTATATGGTTTGATGGTTAGATGTTTAGGGATGGTTAGATGCAAGCTAAGGATGAATCTCAAAAGGAAAAAAGGAAGCTCGGGAAAAATAGCTATCCAACCCCGCATAGCCAGATCGCAGGAGTTTAAACTCTTCAAAAATTCGCTCTTCTGAACGAGCAGAACGAGTTGCGTGCAGACAGGCTAAATGGCAACCTAACAGCGGCACTCAGTGAATCAGCAGCAGCTGTGTGAGACGCAACCTGTAGAGAACAAACTGGAAAACTAACAAAAAATGAATAAATCAATTTTCAAACGTTAGAACATGAACGTGTCAAATACGGCCGATTGGGTTGAATTAGCGGAGCCTTCCAAAATTATCACCAGAAGTAAAACAAACGACATTTGTGCGAATAGCATAGCAGTGATCGAGGAAATGGTGCTAATAAGGCGAAGCCTGAAAGAAACTAAGAAAAAGTTAGCCATCGGCAAAGACAGGACTTACGCACTCAATGACGGGCTGAATAACACTAGCACAACTTAGGGAGATAATACAGGTAGCAGAATGATTATGCATCAGGTTGCATGCCAGCGACGTTAGACCTAGGAAAGCTGATGAGAGTACAAGCTCAACTCGCGATTTCCCATGAATAACTAAAGAGGAAGTTGGGAAGGCTCTCAAAGGCATGAAAATAAGAAAAGGTGCAGGGGACGACGTCATAACCGTGGATCTTATGAAGGAGGGAGGAAATATTGTTCTGGAAAAGCTTGCTGTACTATTTTATAAATGCTTGAAGAATAAAAAGGTGCCCATAGCCGGAAAATACGCCAACGTAATCCAGATTCGTAAGAAGGGAGATCCCAAACACCTCAAGAATTACAGACCCATCAGCCTACTCTTAGTTTTTTACCAGTGGTTTACAAAAGTGATTGTTATCCGCATAGGTGACAGCAAGGATTCCCAACAGCCCACAGAGCAGTCTGGGTTCAGGAAATGGTACTCAACCATTGATCACACCCATGTCGTCAATCAAGTGATAAAAAATTTCGCACAGTACACTAAACCTTTTACATGACATTTATTGATGATAAGAAAGCGTTTGACTCAGTACTCACTGCAGCGGTGCTGGAAGCACTAGCAGACCAGGGGATAGAGGAAACCTAAGATAGAATTTAAAAGGCTTCCCCGTAAAAATATATAAGGAATGTACGGGCAGGATGATCCTCCTCAAGCAAACCGATACATGCTTGATTCAAAAGGGTAGTAAGACAGCGAGATACCATCTTGTCGAAACTATTCACGTCATGTTTGGAGGGGGTATTTAGACAGCTTGACTGGGGACAATATAGAATTAAGGATAAACGGGGAATACTTGAACCATTTTGAGGTTGCGGACGACATAGAGTCTTGCTGCGTGAGAGGGAAGAACACATGCAAGCAATGCTCGAGGAACTGCAACCAGAAAACACGGTGGTGAGGCTGGAAATAATTACGAAGTAAATATCAAACGTAATCAGGAAATAAGCATGCAAAAAACGTCCTCTTAAGCTTAGGAAAGAAAACGCTAAAAGAAATAAAAGAATATAACGACCAACAGACAGATAGGTTAGTGCTGCGACCACCCACGGGAGAAAAATCTGCGCAGAATAGGTATGGGTTAGGGAGCACTCGGCAAGCACTCCCAAATAATGAAAAGTAAGCTGCCTCTGTCACTTCAAAAGAAAAATCTACAACCAGTGAATACTGCCGGCGGATGGCAAATGGAGCTGAAACTTGTCACCTTACCATACAGCTAGAAAGCAAACTAGTGTAGGCTCAGCGGGCCACCGAAAGAATAATGTTAGGAACAACACTCAGGGACAGAAAACGAGCTGCCTGGATCAGAGAACAAACTAGAATAGGATATATCACAGTTCAAATAAGAAAAAGAAATGAACGTGGGCTGGCAACGTAGTGAGACGAACCGACAACCGATGGACAATTAAGGTAACAGAGTGGACACCAAGAGATTGGTGTAGACGAAGGGGAAGCCATTAACCGCATTTCTGGAGTTAATTTTGGATTCGAGCAGCGCAGAACAGGAGCAGCTGGAGGTGAAAGGGAGAGGCTCTGTCCTACAGAAGACCTGAGCAGGCTGCTGCAGCTGCTGATAATGATGATGGTGATGATGATGCCTTATTTAGTTCAGATCCTTAAAATAGCGGTTAATATTTAAATATAATCATTCTTAGGTGGATCCTTAAAATTAGCTTAAATGATAGCATGAACATCCTCCAATGTGCAGTGTAGTGTGTGTGTGTGTGTGTGTGTGTGTGTGTGCGTGTGTGTGTGTGCAATGTGTGTGTGTGTGGTGTCGTGTGGTGTGTGTGTGTGTGTGTGTGTGTGTGTGTGTGTGTGTGTGTGTGTGTGTGTGTGTTTCTTGTGTGTGTGTGTGTGTGTGTGTGTGTGCTGTGTGTGTGTGTGTGTGGAATGATCCTTGTTGCTGCTTCGCGTGATATGCATACCAACGCCAACATGCGAAGAATATTATTCCTTTTTATTCGACTGAGCCTTGTCTATAGGTGGGACGTATTTTAAACCGCAACTGGCTTTTCGCTTTATGGGGCGGTTCTCCCTCCCTAGGACATTTGCTCCCACTGATATTGCGGTAGATTGACACCGCGGTGTCAAATCATAGTAGGACATGGTGCGGATTGCAAGGGTTGAGAGTTACAAGAAAAGAGACACGAATTACATCTCAGGAGTGGAGAAGCGAGGGGTTTTGTATTAACGGCCCCCACCCTGCAGTGGATTCTTTGGCCACGACCTCACATCGGTGCATCAGAATATCCGCGCCTCTCCTATTTGTATTTTCCGATATTTTATTCCACTTCCTGTGTGCGCTAGAAATGTTGAATGTGAAGTGCAGAGCCCTGAGTTGGCGTTGCGCCTACGTTTCCAGATCTATCGTTCCGAGAACACAAGATGCAGGAAAAATACCTTACAAAATTGAGAGGGTTCGACTGGTCTAGAGCGCTGATGCGCTTCTTGTACCCTACATTTTATGCCTGTATTTCCTTAGACATTAGGGTCGAGAAGAAGAAGCTGTCAAGAGCGAATTCATTTTTGTGTGCTCGCTTTGATTTACTTGCAGCAATGAAGATGCCAAGAAGAGGTAAAGAATAGAGCGAGTGCCATAACGTTTTTTTAGAAGCAATCAAAGAGGTCGCTGGCGTAAATCTAATGCGGTCTTTCAAAAAAAAAGGTCAATACACCGCTTCCCAGGCTAACATGCTCAAGCACTTCCCTCCAGGAAGGCAGCGGTATAAGGCATGTAAGGTCGTCTGGACAAGCTGGTTTGTCCCAAAGGGGGTCTTTCCTCTTGTTTCTTCCTTCCCGAGCCTGGTGGCTGGGAGGGTCAAGTGAAAAAACACAGGCTCCTCGGGAATGTCAAGCGAAAAAGGAAAGCGGCAGCTCGCGACACCTGTGGAAGAAATGTTGTGCTTAAAGTGCGTGTTCTGGGGTACAAGAACGAAAGTGCAAATTCGAAATACAATAGTGAGGAAGCAACTAGTAGAGAGATGGAATAAAATTGTGAACGGATACGTTTTTCACTTTGTTTACACTGCCTCGGCCCCCAAATAGAAAGCGATGATGTTCTCTTACTAGACTGAGAAGGAATCCTTTCCTGTGGGAAATGTGGGCGTGTCGGACTTCGTGAAACGGAAATCCGCCAGGACGAATTTAAAAGTTCTTCGAAAAATTGGGTTAGATAGTGGCGAGCTTCACGCACTCAATAGGAAAAATACAGGGTGCTCGATCAACATTTCGAGAAAATATCCACGTTGCGCGGGAGGCAATGCAAACTAACATATCGCGTCCACGCGCACTATATCGATACACCGATAATAACAATGTTGTTCAACATCCAAAAAATAGCCTAGCCTTGAATGTTGCATGGCGAGCCCTGAATGGCACCTCCAGAGAGTTAAAATTTTTTCCAAAACGTCTTTATTGCAGCCGACTTGCAGTGTTACTCCATAGTAGCTCTTTTGAAAAGTCCACCTGATTGCGTTTATTGAGAGCGGAAAAGCAACTTTTTGATTGTTTAAACACCTGCTCCTTCTAATTGAAAAAAATAATCCCTTATTTTTTTACACCGCTTTTCAAATTCGAAAATGTTCTTAGATTCCCAGGTTTGACTGATGTCCTTGAACAATAGCCCGCATAGCCTAACTTGTCATTCTCAAGTCACGCCGCCTTCTTACATTTATTAGCTTGATTTGATCACATAGTCAGAATTGCAGGTGCTGCAACGTCCTAAAACGTAACAAGCACTGCTGTACTAGTTAAACAATAAGTTTAGAAAAGAAACAGACAAGATTTAGCACCCCGCCAGTGACATGCAAATGATTGAACGGCAAGAAATCATCGCCAAAACAAAGCGTTGTTTATCACATCGCCTATATATCCATATATCGTAGCTCACGAGCGTCAACAATATAGCATCACAAGCCAAGCGTGGTAACTCGGGAGTACAGTCAGGACATATGTATGAGTTCTTCTGTGTACAATATTTAAGAGAAAGATAGTATGATGATAAGAAAGGTTTTTTGATGAAAACAGTACTTAAACTGTGCGGCTCTTTACATAGTAATGTTGTCCGGAGGCCGTTTAAGCCACCATACGTGTCGGGCTTTCACTTCTCTTTATTCGTCTTTGGGCTAAAAACCACAATCGTTATGGCACCTAAAATAAAAAGATCGAGGCCATTTTGGCAATATATCTGCCGAGCCCACTGTTTGAGCTCCCCTTCGTTTTGACCAGTGGGCACTAGGATAGTTCAGGAAAAAATGTTTTAGTTTTCGCTCCTACTTCGGTCTTTTTACTTCGCTATTGCGTTAATGAAGCCCTGGCGGTGACCACGCGAGCTCGCAGCAGTTGTCAGGAAGTTAATTCCTCCACATAAAGCTGTGGATTATCAGCTGATGGTGCCTAAAGAATTCATTCATTGTAGTGTTTAACGCACCGGCGCAACGCAGGAGTGTTAAAAATTACGCGTTTAACACTAAGGGTTAATTCTGACCGCCTGGGTATCTTTAACGTGCGCGGTAATCTCGTACACACGGGCGTTTTTGCTTTTCACCTCCACGAGAAAAGCCCACCTTAATCACATGATTATCTTGGTGCGTTGAGGCCCATACCACACCGATGTCTGTGAAAATTTATCCGTAAATAGGCATCACCAAAGAACCACACATTTGATGAAGGACGTGTGTTGAGCACCGTTAAAACTACTCGCAGATTGGCTTCACCACTATGCTCCACAACAACTATTCAGTGTGGCCAAGTGTGCGAATTTGTCGGATCACGAAGCCAAGCCTGCGATTAGAGTAAAACAATAGAATATGCCTAGGGACTAGTGCCTAAATGCATACCATGCCAGGTTGTCCCGGCGCAGATTGCATTTATTTGTTCGCCATCTAGATTTGTCGGTTCGTGTTGCCTTCGTCCCTGCCTGTTCAGCGTCCGACATGTTCGTTTTAGCTAATACATCAGCTAGTTCAGCAACACATATCCTTAGAAAGAATATTCGGCGCTGCACCCGTTCTGTGAGATACGCTGTTTTTGCCCCCGATTCACGCATTCATCTGTCCTACAACAAATAAAAGCCGATAGTTTGGTCAGCGCAGCCTAATCATGTTATTCCGCAGAGCGACATCGAAATAACAAGGTCACGTGAACACCATAGATCCACCTTCGCCAAAAAGTAGCGCCACGAAATGCATACATTGGGCAGTATCGTACAAAAGTGCAAAGCTCAGTCGAAAGCAGGATTCGTTCCCGCACGTGTGATTGCTCACCGAGCGCAGACTCTGCATTTCAGGATTCAGAGCAATGCTCCTCTCAGCTCGAATGTCACGGAAAAGCTGCTAGTGCGACGAGAAGCGTCGGACGGTGTTTTACTATATGGGGAGGAGTAGGAGACTGAGGAGAAGTACACGAGGGAGAGCACAGCGGTTTGACAAAAGTGGGGAGGCCAGGCAAATGGTAAACAAATATATGTAATTAGGCCAAGTAGTGACCCCTGTTTCTAACCATGAGTAAGAGATAATTAAAATGACGAGAATGGGGTGGAGTGCATTCGGCAGTCATTCTCAGGTAATGAATGGCCGCCTACAATTGTCCCTAAGAAGGAAGTGTATGACAGCTTCATCTTACCGGTACTCAACTACGGGGCTGAAAGTTGGATGCTCACGAGGGTTCAACATAAATTCAGGACGACTCAGCGAGCAATGGAACGGAAGATGATAGGTGTAATATGAAAGAACAAGATTAGAGCAGAGTGGGTTAGGGAGCAAACGTGGGTTAAAGATATATTACTAGAACTTAAGAAGAAGAAATGGGTGTGGCCCGGGAATGTATTGCGAAGGCAAGATAATCGTTGGTCATTAAGGGAAACAGAGTGGAAACCTAGAGAAGTCAAGCGTGCAGGGGGCGGCAGAAAAAAATGGATGGGCAGATGACATCAAGAGTTTGCGGGGATAAGTTGTCGCAGTTGGCACAGGACCGGGATAATTGCAGATTTATGGGCCTTTGCCCTGAAGTCAGCGTAGATAGGCTGGTGGCGGTGGGGATGATTGTAAAGGTGATTATGAAGAAGCTTTATTTGGAGAGACTTAGGTGCTGATGTCTGGGCCCCCGCCTGGTGTGGGGTTTCCCGTAGTGTGGGATACCCAGTCCTGCACTGTCCACCCGGGCCGTCTCAACCAGGCCACGCTGGGCGGAGAAAAGAAATGACAGGGGCAACACTGTCCTCACACCACGAATACTGCGGCATTCTGCTGAATGTGTCAGCTAATTGCATCCCTGGTAGTGACACAGTAACAGTTTCGACTATCCATAGTCCCTACCACATTTTTGAGAGCGTTTATGTTGTGCGTTATAAGAACAAACCCGCACAAGTTGGAGCAATTCTCATTCTGCTAATTCTAAATAAAGCTCCATAATTCTTCTCGTACTACCTTTGTAGAGTTAAGCGGCTCTATAAATAACACTCTCTGCATTAAACAGAAATGCTCACATTGCATAAAATAGTTTGTCTTTTATTGCCGTGTAGATAGAGTGGGCGATTTTTGCTTGAAGCCGAAGTTTTTAGCGAGTAGTTCTTAGGAGGCACGAGTTTTTAGCTAGAAACAGCTACGAATGGGAATGTTGAGTGTTTGACCTCTGACGAGAATCACGAGTGCGCAACCACCATTGCTAGCTACGTTGTATACCCGAAGAAATCGACAGGTCATTCAAAAGTGCGATGTAAGCCTCAAGACAGGCTATGTATATACTAACTCTTCTGTCATGGAGTGAACCTTGATTCGAGTACTTTTATTTATCGGATTTTTGTACAGGCTTTTCTTCCCTCTGTTTCTAGTACAGTGTTCACCACAGTTCGCTTCCCTTGTTTAAAATACATTCTTGTGTTTATCTCAACGTCCATCCCGATGCGACGTTCTTGTTACTTCGATGCTCTACTTTGGACCACGTCGTAAATGGGTCTGTTCCCGAAAGCTTTTGCAATGGTTTCCAGAAAGCAATTGCAGCCGCTTCCAAAGACTTAATACCGCTACGTAGCACTGTTCGTATTCCCCTGAACGTGCCGAATCCTTCACAAGCACATTCCGGGCAAACTCTCACGAGCCAAAAAAAGCTGATTTTGAATTCCACGAACAAGCGCCCATTGAAAGACCTTTTTATTGGTGGCTGACGAAAGCAAACACAAAACAACTGCAAACGCTGAAACGTGGATAAAGAAGAAGGCCGTGAACCCAGATTAGCATTGACGTTTCCTTTTAAGACGCCTTGGTTCAACGTGGCAGGTCAAACCCGCGTGGGTTAGTGTTTTCGAATTTTCAAGCAGCAAAGATAGACTTGGAACAAGGAATGAAGGAGCAGAAAAAAGGGCAGGAAGCCGTCGAACACAAAAGCGAGGTTTGTAAGTAGGGGGGATTAGGGAAAATTCTAAAGCGTACGGTTCATGTGTTTCATGGAAACTACACCAGGCAAACGCAGAAACTGCACCTGTGAAAAAGCAAGACAGACTTGTACAGGAGGAAACTGTACGTGCCGTAGAACAAAAAAGAAACCGGGAGAAGCCGAAAGCAAAGATCTGAAAGAAAGAAACTGAATTCAGAGGAAGAGATGTCCAGCAGTTTCCCGCGATTCAGATCATAACGTTGCCGGCCCATCTCATTCATTCGTATGCTACGTGGGATATTCGCCTGATCGATGGCGAATTCCACTGAGCGAGTGCCCCTTGGGTGGGCCAAGAACCGGATTTGTAGTGCCTGCGTTGCGCGCTGTCAGGCGTTAACGATTTTGCGAGGGAGCATCAGCAGCCAAGAAGGAAAAACGCGCTCGGAATGCCATCTATTGAGCAATCTACACGGTTGCGAAGGAAGAAAACTAATACAGCAAATACCAGAGGGAGAGAGCCAAAAACACAAGAGTGCACCTGGGTGGTTCGTTGCGTTCAAGGACAATCGTGGAGAAAATTAGCTCCACGCTTCGCTAGGTAATTATGCACTGGCCCTCTGGCCTTTTACGTCTTACACACGCGCGCGCGCGCAAGCCCACGCACACATGCATGCCCTCACGCATGCACTTACGCACGCATGCACGCACCCACAACAGCACGCACATGCACGCACGCACGCACACACACACACACACACAGGACAAACACGCACGCACACCCACACGCGCACGCACCACACACACACACACACGCACACACACACACGCTACACTCACACAGACTCAGACACGCAGACAAATACACGCACACACACACACATGCACACACCCACACACGCTCACACGCACACACGCACCCACACGCGCACACACACACACACTCGCACACAGGCGCGTGCACACGCAACACACACACACAGACATGTGCTCACACACGCGCACACACACCCGCACACATGCGCACACACACGCACGCACGCACACAACACGCGCGCGTGTACTCACACGCACACGCGCACACACACACACACAAACACGCGCGCGCACACGCACACGCACATGCACACGCACGCTGGCTTCACTACTATCGCCCAACCATGTTTCTTGCTGGTGACTTACGTCGGTGGCTGCCAATCGCAGAAACAAGATTCTGTGAAGTCGTGGAAAAATTTCCGGAACGTTTCCTTGAAGTTTCCACTGGCACACGTGTTCTCTCATATCTTTGTTATTTCTTTGAAGCTTGCAAAACCATTGCTACCCTTGTTATTGAGTCGAAACAATCCCTTTGATGATGGAATATTGTAATTTGTGTTCATGACTGCTTTAATAAGATACGTTGTTGGGCTAGATGGTCTACCTTACTTAAGGGATGTATACAGCAACGAAAGGACAGCGGAAAGGAACGAAAGGATGAAAGGATGAAGGAAGAAAAAAAATGAACAAGGACAAAGCGCTAGCGCTTTGTCCTTGTGAATTCTTTTAGTCCTTCCCCGATCCTTTAGATGCGGTATACGTCCTTTAAGGCTCCTTAACAATTCTGCAAATGCTAACCTCTGTGTCTTTGTTCGGTCATTTGCCTTATAACGTGTTTTGCTGCTGCTATCACATAACAAAAAAACTTGGCATGTTAAGGTTTCTTTGAATTCTTCATGAATCAGGCGGATCGGTCGATGCGTATGTTCTGTCCGTATCGAGTTTACTTCTCATTATGGAAGAACGACGTTCAAAAAGTTTCGTCATTTTACTCAATTGCTTTAATGTGATCATAAAGAACAGCTGTATACGCCTATCATTAGAAAGTACCACTGTGGAACAGAGCAGAAACGGAGGAACAAGAGTGGAAAACTATCATTCTTCCTGTTTTTGCTTCATCCGTATCCTAGTGTAGAAAGAGCAAAACAATCCATTACGCACTGGCATTATGTGTCGACGCGTCCATGCACGGCGTGATTAAGCACAGCAGTTGTAGTCTCCTGGGGCATACGTTGTTTCTGGCCAACGTCACTTAATCACTATACGAGGGGACGTATAGACAAAGTTTTCTGTACTACTTTTTCTAAGAGACAAGGTTTTATGTACTACTACGCGCCCATGCACGGCGTGATTAAGCGCAATAGTTGTACTCTCGTGGGACATACATTGTTTGTGGCCAACACCACTTAATCACTATACGGAGGGGAAAAAGAGAAACGTTTCCTGTACTAAGTTTCCTGTTGCTGCGAGTCATGCTCGCACGCTCAATGGGTAATGTTGATGTACTTCTCACGCCAAACAACTCCCAACTTTCAAAGGAAAATGTAATAGAAACCACAACTGCACGAACGCAGAATGTTGCAGTTGGGGAATGTTTAGCGCCGGATCCAAATCCCAGGCGAAGGGTAGTTTGGGAGTAAATAGAGTTAATACTATTATCTTCTTTAGTATATGTGGGTACGTTTGTTCCGTTAATCATAAGGTATCAAGCTCAGTGGGAGCAAGCTTAGCTGAAAAAGTACACTTGCGATGTAATGAGTTCTTCGGAGAAATGCTCTAAACTATTAGTTTTTGTTTGCACTGCTTTCCTAGAACTTGGCCGCTGACAAAACCCGACTAGCTCTCTGTTTAATAAGATTTTTGTTTCAGAAAATTGTTTCTTACGTCCTGCTCGGAAGCACCGCCATAATGGACGAACTCCGGGTAATAGAATACAGCGTTTAAGTAAAAGAATTTATTCATTTATCAAACGCCGTGAATCCATGTGTCCGTTATTTTGTTTGTTGCTTGTAACGTTAGAATAAAGTATGCTTTCAAGTACTAGATTAGTCGTGAAATGAATGGTAAGCCCTCACGGTATTCTAATGTCGATTTGATTATGAGGTTTAACGCGCCGACGCTACACAGGCTGTGAGGCACGCCGTAGTGGAGGAGGGCTCCGGATTAACTCTCACCACCTGAGGATGTCTAACGTGCGAACAAATCACGAGCACACGGTTGTTTCCGCTTTCCGCCTCAATGAGGCTATGCTAATGCATTTTCTTGGTACATGATTTAGGAATATTTATGTTTCACCGGGGAAGGCATTTCAACTGTATACGCGTTGCGAACGGTGCACCCGGGATTCAGGAAATTCGTTTATTATTTGCGATGAAAGACGCGATTCTTAATTACTTTTGAATGTTGTTGATAGGTAATCAGTTATGACATTCCTTTGTGTGACTAAACATGCTCAAGTGAAAGCGAGTTTCACGTATTTGTACGCATTGCGCCGTAATATTTGGAAGTTTTTCTTCCATGTCGTAACGGCCGCAGTGCAGACAGAAAACACCTGCCCATCACTTCGAGTTGTTGATCCATTCCCTCCCGCCCTAGCAGCCGCTAGACTCCGTTTAGTGGAGTCGGTACAGCGACTGCCTTGGATAGGCGGTGGTCCCGCTTCGAATCGTCGACCAGGAGGAATTTCTTTTCAATTGCTAAGTTTCAAAGAAAGATGTATAGCTGTCGCTGTAACCGTACCGCAGCATTTCAGGTGGATGTAAAGTTTTCGCGGCCATAGACCTACTCCACTTTTGGGGTTTTTTCTAAATCTTGTCGTTTAACACGTAGAAAGTGTCCGTCAAACTCAAGTATAATATTTTCACCAGCAGGGAAGAGGCGTAGATGCAAGAATTGCGCCATAAATGCAGAAGCTTTCAAGAAAGGCCTGTAGAAAAAAGCGGTGTCAAATTCTGTACCTCTTTGTGGTGTTTTCAATGTCTTCAAAAGAGGGCACTAACGCAACTGAAAAGATGGGCAAAGAGGAAATAAGATGGCTAGGAGAGACACGCACCAACAGCGTCTGTGTTTTTGTCTCGTGGTATAATCAAGGGCAACAGCGGCCCACTGCGAAACGTCGATGTCGTTTTTTTTTTTTTTTCTAGAAATCAGATTAACGAGTGACATTATTCAAAGGTGCTTGGAAACGTGGTGGTATAAAACGGGCGCGCATTTTTAAGTTTGAATTTTCCCTGTAATTGTTTCAACCGACTAAATTTGAAAATGATACAAAGGCATTTTTCGATATTTCGCTGTAATTTTTTCTGCCCAGTAAACTTGAAAATGATGCAAAGTGTAACGGAGGCATTTTGCATTTTTTGCCTTCGCCATGATGGATATTGTGATGTCGCTTCTAATTATATTTCTCCCATTAGCGAGAAGCGGGTTTACGCTGATCTGAACTAAATCACCCTGATGCGAAGTCGACTGAGATCCGGGATATGCCTCCATATGAGACGCAGACAAGTCCTGCGGAAAGAAGCACGCCTGGTAATTAATAGAATGCAATGCCGCAATCGTGTACGGCAGAAGACTGACTTGCAAGAAATTCTACGTAGACAGACGGGCATTTGCATAGATGGCCATCTGCGTGAGCACCCTAATTTGCGCAAAGGGTCCGCTGGCAGCCACCTCGCTGTGCGTTGCCTCAGATGTTCCTCCACTCCGTTCTTTCACGAAAGGCTGTATATAAAGCCGCTCACGGGAGCGAAAGGCACGCGAAATTTATGAAGCGTTTTGCGTATTACACTAGGGTGGCGATTGGATGTGTGTTCTAGTGTCTCGCCTCGAAAGAAGGGAAAATCTGTCAAATTGAAGCGCGTGTTTCGTTATCACTAGATATGTTTCCTGATCCAAATTTTTGCGGTTATTGCCCTTCTCCTTTTTTCTTTTTATATTGGGTTTTACCTGCCTATAAAAAGTTGGCCTCCCGATCCACTAACATTATTTCGTTGTTACTGAGAACAAGTGTTTTTCTATTTCGCCTCTCGTTTATGTCTCGACCCGCTGTTCTTTTTTTTTTTTTCAAACGGTCTGTGTCGTCTCTTGCCATTCTGTGAATCAAGGGGGAGTTGAATAAAGCTTTATTAACCGCAGTACAAACTTTTCTTGTCACCGCACTCATCATCCCTCATACAAAACGGCCCTCAGTCGTTATGCTTCTCCACAATGCTACATATAGGTGAAGAGCGCGATTGCCCTTAATGGAACGCAGCTTAATCAGCGCATCTTTTCACAGCGGAGCTGTTGTACAAGCCGTAAATTCGCCGTTGCAAGAAAAAATACAAAGGATACCTAGGGCCCTCGTGAGGGCGTGCCTCGCCGCAAACGCCGATTTCCTTGCTCGCGCAGTGGATTTAGCAAATAAAAAACTCCAGCCCTATCATTAGGCGCTAACGCGCATGCAAAAAAGACCTCCTAGCGCTAATCCTATAGGTCACTGCGACCGCCGCATTCTCTAGAGCCATTATGGATAATTGGAGACATGGCTACGAGTGTGCCAATCCTTCCGGAGACAAATTGCAGATTCCACAACCACTACGTCGGGTCAATGACGAAGAGCTGGTGGAAGTCTACAATGCTGAGGATGAGTTTGCAGCCACCACTCGCCGAAAGAAGACGATGACCCCGTCGATGCTGTAGACGATTACAAGCACCGCAGCTATGCAAATAAAGAATGATACTTAAATTAAACAACGTGTCCGGGAATGCTCACCTACAACCGCTTCGCCATATCAGACTTGCGGGTTAGTGCAAGCTTCCATAATTTTTTTAATATTCCGACATTTTCAGGCTACTCAGAAACACTGTAAGATACCGCAGGCTCAAAGGGAGCTTTTGGGGCACAAAGGAGAAGGAGGGAATGATTACCTACATAAACACCGTGTAAATCTACCAGCCTTTCACTTACCCATATCTCTACAACTACCAATAGACAATCTGTTGCGCGCTTCCGCCTTTTTACGTCGCTGAACAACTCTGTTCGTGTGGCTAAGGTCACACAGTGCAATGATGTACGTAAAGGAAGCAAGCAGAATTAAAATCCGCGTTGATGTTCCCACTCAATATTTTTTCTCATCGGCCTGCCCTTGTTGAAACCTTTCGTATCTACGGAATTATGGTAATATGTTATTCATACAGAGTATTACGCAACCAGGCGTAACCAGTGCAGGTAGTCTTTCCAAAAAAAAACAATCAAATTATTTGTCTAAACTAAAACGTTTGAGACAGATTTAGTGTCTTCCGTAGGTTTTTCATATGAATTTCGCATATACCGAATTCCTACGGACCATGAATTGATGTTTCTGGAGATCGTATAGAGATATAACCTGTGTCTAAAATATCAACGTAGTTTCTTATTCTATTATGTATTGCGGTCACATATCAGTTTTTTTTCAGCGGTGTGTCAGGAAATGTAAAAAGTTTGTATTCCCATAATTCTATGCTAAGTGAGGGTTTCATATCAAATCATCATCAATCATCAATCAATCAATCAATCAATCGATCAATCAAAGCAATCAAGTCAGATCAATCAATCAATCAATCAATCATCAATCAACATCAAATTGGGTTTTATTTTCGCTACTTATAAACTTACAGCCCACAAGCAGGGCCGGAGAAAAAGCCGCTGATTTGCGGCTTGACGGGGCTCCGGACACCCATCGGCAGTGGTGACAATGCAGTCACACAAGCAAAGATATATTAAAACATTAAAATATACATTTAAAAGCATACGTAAGCATTTTGATACAGCATTGAAATAAAACGCCCTAAAAACAAAAATAGTCACAAGCACTATTTAAACGAACATATCGACAGTTTTCTTTCGGTTCAGTTTCATAATGTCGACTTCTTTTGAATGAAAATAATTTAATATTGTAGGCAATGCGTGCTGTAATCTTTCTTTCCCATAATTTGTGCTGGAAAAGGAAACTTGCCATGGTGACTGTTTACGGAACGGATATGTGTATGTGGTTTGCTTTAGGTGAGCTAGGTTTAAAACAAATTTAATTTACCCACTGCAGGACTAAAGCCTCTCCCAAACAATTCCAGTAACTTCTATTGTGAATTTGTAAGTCAATTCTTTGCCCCGAATTCTCTTATCCCCCTCCTCCATCGAGCTCTTGCGTTTACACATTTCGTTTACCATCCCTCAGCGGCCAGTTTGTGAAACGCTTGGTGCACCTATTGTCCCTCATACCGCCTTTTACTAAAAACGAACGCACTATACGACCCTTTTTCCTCCATCTGTTGTTGATCTGCAAAGAGAGGGACAAATCGATACTTCGATGGACATGTGCTGGCTGATAAGACGCCTCCCTGGTGACTGAGTTGCCCGCTTCGGTGGTTTCGATAACCTTATTGCTCTGTGGCTTACAGGAGACTGTCGGCAAGCTGTTGCGTTCTCGGTCGATCATTCAGCACCGAGTTCTTCGTAATCTTTTGCCTCTTCACTATAGCTTTGCCAGGAAACGACTGACCGGAAGACTAGTCGACAATGCAAAAGGATCTGTGAATCAGAAAAAATAAGGAGTAAGGGGGAATGAAACAGCATGTGTTTGAGCTGGTTGGTATTCCATGATAAGACTTTCAAGCGACAGAATATTTACATGAAGGACGGAAGGGACAGAGACATGCGCTACTTGAAGCTGAAATTTTATTTTCAAAATGACACATATGTAGGCAACAGCGCTACCAAAAATATGAAAGTAGCTGCACAGTGTACAAGCATGCACAAGTTATGTCATGCGTGCACTAAGAATCACCCCCAGCTCCCTCCCTGCAGCCCCAATCAGCGCACACGAGTGAATGTGCAAGTAGCTGAAATGCATTGTGAGAAAAAGATTGTGTCATACCGAACTTGTTATCTTTGACTAATGAAAAAGCAGGCCATCCTGGGTGTGCGCATGGCCTAGGGTATGAGGAACGAGTGCGCGCCTGTACACTGAGCAGCTACGCTGTATAGATTTTGTTATTGCTGTTGCCCATATATGTCTCGTGCTTAAAATAAAATTCTAGTTGGAAGTACCGCATATATCTGCGCTTTACGTCCTTCGTTGAATATTGTGGCGCTTGAGAGTCTTACTAAGAGAGAGAGCGGACTAAACAGTATGCAAATACCACCGGCGGGCGACCAAGTATCCAAGCAATTTTTGTGCTTTCGTCGTGAAAAGATTTCATTTTTATAGACGACGAATCGAGTGCTGAAATCTTCTGAGCCAAGGTCAAAACAAAGGTCAGTTAGATCCCACGATTGCTTTTGGCTCTTTCTTTCTAGGACCCTCTGGTCTCGGCCCCAAAATTTTCTCGGTGCCTTTTCTGCGCACGTTTTTCATTTACCAGCGCACATCAGGAGTACGATCATGCAAACGTTGCGAAGGCCATATACACAACTGTTATCGCAAGCATATGACCCTCTGGGTACGCGCAATAAACCGGCGCCTGTTCCTTCGACATGATCGACTATTCTTCAGGATACCAGAAGCTCATCAAGGCCGCATTCGATAATGATGCTCGCGGATGTACTCTAAACCGGGATAAGATGGAACATAAGTCCTCGTCGGCCCTATACTCCGCTATATCTACGTTTTGGCTGCATGATATCAGATATTATTCCTTAACTCCCTGAGTAGTTCTAATGCCCTCCAAGGTTAGAAGTTGTTTGTCGAACTAGCTTTGGTATGATGGCAAAACATCAGCCCTCGTCCGAGTTACTGCTTCTATTTTTTCTTCATATATGGAGACAGGAATACGACCCGGCGGAAATGAGATGAGAATTGAAGTGAACCTGCTATTAGTATTGCCACCTCTTATTCTTGTGCACGACTATTTTCACTGACTTTCATTACCCGCATTTGCGGCCGGTTTATGGCGACGGTATTTACTGAGCTACAATGAAAAATAGTCATTATGGTGTTTTTTCCCCGAGTACTATGGGCGCTTCCGTTATGTAGCCTCGAAAACATTCATGAACCTTTGGTATACCACAAGTATTGTCTACGGTTAGACTTGACTTTCATAAGCATGGACATATATTTTATATTTAGGCACGCTAGGAAAGACTTCTGGCTTAAAAACGACGCTGTTTAAGGTGCACGGTCTATTCGTGCCTGTATTTGTTACGAAGCGAAGGATTCTTCGCGACCTCACCACATCCCGCATTTGTTTCTTTATTTTTCATATCCTGCCATGGAAGTGGTTCTGAGGCTCCCAACTGGACTTTCAAACCAAACCCTGTTTGTAAGTCATATGTTGGGGCAAGGGGAACGAAGCGAGAAGAGAGGGGGAGACGAAATGAGTTCAGTTCACCTGGACAAATATGTCCCGCACGTCAATCTATTTGCTTCTTTTCCGCCAAGAACACTATCTGAGAAAGCTGCTCACCAAGACTGAGAGTCAGCGTCAGAATAATAAACTTTGAGGCCCGGGGCTAACTTTTTTTAAGTAATAATCGTTTTTTATTATCAAAGAGTACATACAGAAGCAAAAATGGGGCCGCCAAAGCCTACAGGTGGGCTTGTGCGGCGTCGCCAGGCAGCAACGGCCTTCACTTGTGTAAAAAACACTCATTGACAGTGGTAACTGAATAGGAAGGTAAAAAAAAGACAATCAAAAAAAGAGAACAAGAGAATAAGAAAAAAAGCGAGAAGACGAAAACCTAAAGGGAGGAAAGAAAAAAGGAAAGCAAACAACAACCAACAAACAGAAGAGACGAAGACAAATAGACAAACAAAAATACAATAAATCAACATGGATCTCAGCTACATGGATGGGATTTTCCTCGTCACAAGAAAACAATTAGAGAACAAAGAAATAGCTACCAATCACCGCATACACATACATACTTCAGCATGTTTCTAATGCCAGCTATAGCAGCACGCAAGTGTTTCCGTGTTGTTAAAGAGAACAATTCATCAGGCAATTCGTTGAAGATAGCAGGAACATAATATGGCCGCGCAGCCATTCCATAATGGGTACGGACCCTTGGCGTCATATATCGAGGTATGTGCCGCAGAGGTATAGGTTTAACATTGGAGAGTTCGGTAATCCGTACACCAAAAATATTTTAGCACGACGATTTGCTTTAACAATGTATCGAATGACGGTAAACCATTTGCCTTAAATACCCTGTCCGAATCCGGCACGTGTGACTTATAAAGAACACTTTTGGCTATGTTTTTTAAATACTGTTAACTCTCTTTTTCCAGGTAGCGGAGCAGTTGAAAAAAAAAACAGCACATGCCATAACGAAGAACACTATAACCCAAAGTTTGAGCTAGTATTTTTCGAACAGAGAAAGGCAGAAACACTTTTAAGTTGTACAGCATACAGGCAGTAGTTTTAAGCTTTTTACATATGTGAGCCATGTGTGTGTTCCACAAAAAATCCCCATCAAAATGTACACATAGGTATTTAACAGACTCGAATACGGGCACAGGAGAAAGATGCGCAATTTGATGAGTGTATTGTAATGAATCAGTCGTTCGGCACTATTTTCTGTCGATTCCGGAAACAAACTAGCCGAATTTTTACAGGGTTGATTGTTATTTAATTTGCTTCGAACCGATCCGCTACCCTTCTGGCATTGTCTTGAAGATTTGAGAGAGCGAGAGAATAACCAGAGTTGCCAGATACCATCAAGGTGTCATCAGCGTATTGATAAATTTTCGAATTTTTAACAACAGTAGCTAAGTTATTAACATACAAATTAAAAAGAAGAGGTGACAAGTTAGACCCATGCGCGACACCTCTGAAGTCTGATACTATCACTCAGCACCGAACCAAGTCACACCACTTGAGAACGATCCCGACGGTAATTTTGAAGCAGAGATAGAAATGTTCCGCGGAATCCATAACGGTATAATTTAGTACAGAGTATACCTTGGTTTACATTATTAAACTCTTAAGATCAAGAAATAATCCAAACGAAACCTCATTCTGATCTATGGTGTTATAGATCAGAACTGCATCCTTGAGGCCGTAACGGTGCTGAAGAAGGTTATCATGACGACTTATTTACATAGGAGAAGAGAAGCAACGTTGATTTGAGACGATATTTCAGAAAAGAAAGGTGGATGCCATCTTCGCATTGCAATAAGCCTCTGGCAACCACGGCTGCTGGGGCCTGGTTGACCAGAAATTTCCTTTCAATCAGGCTCGAGCAGCGGTTGCTGCCAGCGGCATAATAAAATCAATCAATCAATCAATCAATCAATCAATCAATCAATCAATCAATCAATCAATCAATCAATCAATCAATCAATCAATCAATCAATCAATCAAATGTTGTGAGAGCGATCACTTGGAGGTTCAAACATATGTAATCTGTTACTGCGTCTCCATCCTGTGTGTGTACTTTAACGCTTACCAAAGTGGCCTACTCACAACGTTGCACATATCTGCAGTGCGGTATTTGCCAACGTGCGTATATGCAGAAATGTACCATCTTGATCACAGTTATGCTGAACACGGGAGCGGGTGTCATTCCGTGCGCGGGAGCCACCTGTCGGGGTTCCGGGTAACTTCGCACGCGCATCACATAGCCTTATTGCAAACGAACTGCGCATGCGTGCGAAGTTACCCGGACCGCCGAGACGCGGCTCCCGCGCACGGAATAACACGCGCTCCTGTGTTAACCCTAACTGTTGATCAAGATAGTATGTAGCCATCGCGCGCTATTTTGCAACTGGCGCAGCCAAGCCATTTTAACGTTTTTTTCACCATGTTTCTGCATTCACTTTTGTACCCTTTCTTTACGTCATGCCATTGTCCACGTCCGTTAGGATATACACCCAAATTTTCACGTACTCAGACGCTTACTGGAGACGTTGGGCTGGCAGCTTTGAAAGAAAGCTATTGAGACCCACCTGACCCGACTTAGCAATGAAGGCTCGGCCCAAATTAATTCGGCAACAAAAAAGGAGAGGACGCCACTATGTACAGAGGAGTTGACCGCCTTCTGCGTCCCCGCCTGCGGCCATATTAGTTCGCAACTTCAGCCGAAGTGTCAGCGTGGCGGTTTCCTACTCTACTAATTACATTACCAGACGCCAAACACAGCGGATTTCCCGGCTCGGTATCCGAGGTTCCTCCTACTGAGGTGGAAGGCGTAAACGTGCACCTAATTTTTCTTTGTGCCCTCGGCCACCTAATTAAACTACTAAAGCGGTCGTGAGAGTACGGGAACGCTGGCCTGAGTAGTCTATGGGTAGCTAACACGGAACCGGAAGTTAAATACAGGGCGCAGTTGCACGGCAGATGGCATGCGACAGAGAAAAGTTACCGGCTCCCAGAGAGTAAACACGAAAACGTCACTGCTGGGGCGCTGGCATGGGTAACCAAAGTCCTTGGCCCTATTTTCGCACATTTACTTGGCCATAATATGAAAACCCCGCATGCCGAAAGACGCAATATTAACAGTTTCCTTTGAAATAGAAATGTGAGAAACATAGTAGAGAGACGTTTTTGCACCAGATCATTTGCCCCTCATAAAAAGAATTGTGCGTCTTCGCTATACAACATTGCATTACAACATTACTTAAGACATTCCTTTACAACATTGCTTTACAATGTTAACACAGCCGCGGTCGGGTGTAGTTTTCCTTTGCTGTTGCACAAAGCCCCATGAAAAGATATGCTGGCCTCACGTTTTCAAATATGTTCTATATGGGAAACGTGGGTACTGACGTGGCACCGGGATGAGTTTTTATCATAGAAACTCAGCCCATCCCCCTTACTCAAGCGCTGAAATATCCCCCTCAGCAGCAATGCTACGCACGAAAGCATTCAGGAAATGTCTGTAAATGTTGGCGTTTCTTTGGATTGCAGCGCTTCACGCTTTGGAAAGTTTCATAAAACAGATGGGAACGCTGACACGTGCATAAATAGAATGGCTATTTCAATGAGTTGTTCCATTGTTTCGAGGCATTCTTTGCATTGCTTTGGTCGTTATACTCTTCCGTCGGTTCAGGGGCGGGGCGCAGCCTATGACTTCATTTATTTGACGTTCTGACCCACGTAAGAAGCCCCGTTCTTGCATCTACATGAAAACGGTACGTCGTCGCTAGGAATGCTGGCGTCTTCTCCTCAAAGTTTTCCAACTTGAACTAGATAAGTGCTTCTGGTCTGCTTCGGAGATTTTATACTGAGGTTCACCGACGACTATAACCAGAGAGCGTTGATTCCTTTTTCACCCGAGGAGAGTGCGTGCTCACGTATTTCTCGGCACCAGCTTTGGGTGTGCGTGGAGCATGCTCAAGAACCAGATCAGGACTCCGTTTTTTTCCGCACTCTATTTAAGGCGTCTTCACTACAATGCTTCAAAATAACCAATCGAACTGGCCTTGGGTGCAAATTCGGCGAACGACGAAATGACGTAGGTGAGCATTCTATTTAAAAAAAGCCATTTGTGCATCTACATTGCGTGATACAAAATGCCATTCACGCCTTGCGTGTCGTCCCTGCGCACATGCACTTCTTTCTTTAATAAATCATATGTTGGGCACCGCCGTTCACCGAATTCACACACTCGGTCACTTCAATTGATTATTCTGGAGCGCTGGGGTGAGGACAACGTACGAGGGCTTGAGAGTGTACTCCCCACAGATGTCCGTGGTCGCGGGAATTGTTCTCTGCACATTGATGTAATTAGGTGTCAAGGGTTTGTGCCATGCCTACCCAGCTTCACTGTCCATTCACCTTCAAAGTGTGGAATAACTGCTCAATATTTTTTCACAGCTTGCAAAAAAGTTCAGTTTGAAATTTTACACGGGAAGGTACTCGCTTTGGCTTGAGGGTGTACCGAAATTTTTACTCATGGTAAATACGTTCCCGCGTGTGCCTTGACAGCCCTTATAATTGGGCGGAAATGAATTGCAAAAGCAATATTTGTTTCTAGTTCCGGATAAAAATCATGCACCTGAATCATGAACACATTAAATCATGAACGACGCTTTGTCGCTGGGTGATTCATTGGCTTTCGTGTGAGTTTGGCCTTTGACTCGCAGACTGTTTGGCCTTTTACTCGCGCGCGGTTTGTTTTTTTTTATTCCAGCGGCTTTGATTATGACCCTTCTCTACTTCATTTCGTACGAAAACAGCTCCGCGTGCATCCATCGTCACCGTGGTGCATGATTTTTGTACTTTTCACGTCCGTGCACCCTTCTGCTCATCCAAACTGCTTGGGTTAGCAAACTGTCGTAAACAGGCGCAATACCGCAGCCGTGGCCGAGTGGTCTCGGGCGTCCGTCACGACTGCGGGAGGTGGTTGGTTCAAAACCCACCGCTGGACACCAGCTGGTAAAAATAGGTACGAGAGTACCCCGGCCTGGCGCCCGGCTTCTCAGGGGTGGGCGCTGCAAGGAAGTCCCGTAAACACGCTGCATCCTTAGGGGCAACCCCGCTTCGAACGATAAACCAGCAGTGGTGGTTCCTACGGCACGTGGTTACACGTCGTTCGGAGAATTCAGCTGCCGCTCCGCGGCAAGAAAAAAATAAGTTAAACGGGGAAGTCGGATAGACATCGCCTTCATAACGCGAGTCACTCACTACACCGGAAGAGTTTTTTTCGTTCACGTTAACCGACGATCATTATCATCGTTATAGAAAGTTGGCTTTCGTGCACAGCGTTTTCCTCTGTCTAATTTTGTGCGTCTATGCACCCCTCTCAAAATACAAACTGCTCCCGCTTCGAAAGCTTGCAGAACGCCGACGAGGCAGTATTTCCGTGAGAGTGTACAGCGCATTTTGAAAATGTGGAAAAATCTATAATGTAATGCATGAATTGTAAAACTGTTTTGTCGATACCCCAGCTTTAGTAATGTTACGGTGGCTAAGGCAAAGCCAGCGTATAATATATGTAACCTACCGATCCGGGGGGATGTCTAAACGTGCACTAAAATTAAGTGTCTGATTCCCGGAATTCTATAGACGTCTGCTTGATAACGCGAGGGGCCAAAGTTCGACTCCGACCGCGAAAAGAGTTTTTCTTTTTTCACTGCACCCACGATCATCATCATCGTAAAAAAAAAGCTGGCATTCCTGCTGTGCGCTTTCGACACGACATACGCCAACGTGAGACATAGAAAGCTTCAGCTTAGAAAAAAGAGTCGAAACTTTTTGCATCGTAAAGAAATATTATAAAAAATAGAACCCTGCACAACAGTAAAAAACAAACAGATCTGAAAAATCACCTCCGCCATGGCGTCTAAAAGTTTTCCTGAAGACCGACCGAATTCTGCGCTCATGCCAGATCCCGTTATATCGGCCCTTCTGGGATGAATTATGAAGGCCTTCCAAACGAAGGCACAAAACTTGGCCAGCACGCGCGTCACTAGGGTGCCGGTCAATAAAGGAACACCACCTGCGCGATGGTGGTAATCGAGGGAGCAACGCAACCAGAGATAGGGAGACTCGGTGTGGAAGGAAAGGACATGGGAAGCGGTCCGTTGCAGCGCGTTTCCGGTTCATTAGCCCTCGTCCTGGTTCTGAGAGTGGCGCAAGCCTACGCCGCGAATCGAACACGACCGGCCAACTTCTCGCCGATCGAACGGAGGCTTCTAAATCGATCGGTGTTTCTCTAGTGTAGCCTACCTCTCACTAGCAGCGCGCGTTTGTTTCAAGAAGTTTTCACCTTCTCTGACCCCACTCATCCTCTAAATCAATTTCATTGGGGGTGCCTCACATCCTGCATTTTGTCTTTACAATTTCTTAGTTTTCTGGAAGCGCACGCTCATTTTCACGGCGGCGGCGGGGGGATTACCAGACGCATGCGGAAAATGAGACATGCTAATTGGCTCGTGCGTCGTCTCGGCCATGGTTTCGATAATCCTATGCTTGGGGTAGTTGTGAGGAAATTGGCGCGGTCGGATACCTGGCCGCTGCTAGAGTAATTGTAAAGTAGCGCCCGTGAGGGTTCCTATTCAATTACTCATGCGACTAGGGCAGAAGGCTGTTGCGGCTATCATGCAACGCTGGTGGGGTATGAAGTGGTGCATGCCGCCAGCTGGCTCAACTTCCCCAATGAGCGCTTTCGTGAACCTCCTCTGTGACTCCATTGTTGTGCCGCATGTGTGTTCAGTGTTTCCTCGCCCTCACAGTAACACAACATTTGTATTCAATTCGCCGTGGTTGCTCTAGTTTCGCGACTGCAGTTATCCGGTGGACTTAACACAGAGGTAGCCTCCAAAAATAGGCTGACAATTCGAAAAGAGCTGTCTGGAGACAGACAGACGGACGGACGGACGGACGGACAGACGGACGGACGGACGACAGACAGACAGACAGACAGACAGACAGACAGACAGACAGACAGACAGACAGACAGACAGACGGACGGACGGATGGACGGACGGACGGACGGACGGACCCCAAATTTCGCGTTCGCATAGCCCGCATTAGACTACCGCCTTTATTATACAAATAAAACCACTGAGCTTGCTAGTCTACCCTGGGCAACGAAGATAGCAGAGAGAGAGCACGAAGTAGCCAAGACTACCGACCAGCTTGAAAATTAGCACGCAAGTAATCTGTGAAAAATATCACAAATATTGGTAAACTTGTACATTTTCTGCTACTCAATATCAACGGGGACGAGATATTGAATATTCCTCAAACAAAATGAGCACCATGTTGAACACCACGCTAGCACTGAAGGGGTGGACACAACGGAACGTTACGCATCAGTAAAACTTCGCCTATCATATAGATTCGCACTACTCTTTGTCGGTCCCTGTGACGTCACACGACCTGGCACCTGGGACGTCGCAGAGGCTGTAAGAGAAAGTGGATGGTTGGTTCGCCCACTCTCTTTATCTAGGATAATTTTTACAGTGGAACTGTATTACGCCAGTTTAACGGTGATCGATGCGTGCGCAGAAGACAGCGCGTAGCCCAGAAAACCTCGTAAACCCGATACAGCTAAAAATAGCCATAGGTGTACCCGCGCCATACACCACCTGGGCGTCGTCGGACGGGGTTCACAGCTGTAATGTATTCTCTTCGCTTAGCGCCGGTGTGTCATCCTTAGACGACGCTATATTTAAGTCTACGTGCACACGAAATAATTACCATACCTATAATGCAGCAAATCGCCAATTGTGAGTCCTTTTGGGTGGTGACGGTCACAAATATACAGCTCCTGCTAAGTCATCCACCCTCAAAGAGTGAACTGTTACTATTTTTGCAATCTAATTCCAAGATTCCCGCCAACTTATTTGACATACAAATGTATCGTGTATAACCAAGCCTGTATTGAGCCTCCATGAACCGTTCAAGAACTTTGAACATCAGCTCCTCAAATTTGCTGCGCAAGGGTACCAGAATGAGAAATGGTGTTTGATGGTACCAACATGGCGGTACAATGCAAACTAAACATCTAGGAGCCTTAATTTGCTCTTTGACTGTTGTGCGAGCGCTTTTCAACGATTCCAGGTTTCCGGAACAGCTTGGAAAAAAGTGAACGGGATAGATAGAGATGGTCTGACTGGTGAATTGTATCACAAAAAATTGCTTTCACATCACTCTCTCAAACTAGAGCAGGCGGAAATTATCAGTGAACATCGTGTTCTAATGGTTCAGTTACACAACCTTCACCACTGTGCAGCTGTGCAATTTACAGAGATTGCCAGCTCTGTGCTTCAAGGAATGGCATTGGCGGAGGGCCACTTCAGAGATAAGCACGTATCGGAAATAAACAAAATGTCAACGAGGAAAAATTAAGGTAGTGTACTCCTGCGCCACGTGGTAGAATTTCTTTCGTAGCAGATGGCGGAGTAAGGGCGAGGGGTGTGCAAATAAACTTAGCAATGGAATAGTGTCAGCCACAAGAAATTCAACAGACGACGCCCTCACCATTGTCCTTTTACTGCCGTCGACGTGACCCTGGCGCTCGTAGCTCGCGCGAAGCACAGCAACAATGCGGGAGTAACCAAAAGTAGGAGAACAGGCAGGGTGAGAAAAGGAGGAGCGCGGTGGTGGTTCGAAGACATTCCAAACAGCGAAAGCGATAGATTCGCAGAGGGAGGGGCAATATGGCCGCATGTTTTATTCCAGAAGCACAAAGCAGACGGCTTCAGTCGTAGTATTTACCAAGAACCCTGTCAACAAAAGAGCAAGCGCGTGTTGTGCCCAACCTAAGGCCCGTCGAACGTAAGTACCGTGGGAAGGTGAAAGCGTGGGCTACTCGGTGAAATTGAATTTCGTGGAGCTGTTGCACAGATGGAATAAGGTGAGTAGGGATAATAAAGTTCTCGGAGAAAGCACGTCGTTTGTGCCTTCTATTCGGACGGGCCCTGCAGTGAAGGAACGAACTACACGAGTTATTTTTTTTCTGGAAACACTTTAGTCGGCAGAAATGGGCCTTGAAATATTCGGATATAAATTAATAAGACGTGAACGTCAGGACCAACATTCCAGGTTTCTCAGAGAATAAACTACGAAAACGTTCACAGAATTATAGCAAACTTTTACTCTAATTCAAGCAATGGCGACAGCTATCGGTCAGCGGTTGGCGTCTATTTAGACTTTCCAGATACTGTAAGAAAAACTTCTATCATTGCGTTGCCACGTGTGGCTGGTGTGTGGTAGTAGAAAACATAATTAGCTAGAAACCCGAGCCTGGCTGCCAGTCTGACTGGCTACCCCTGTCATTAGCAACTGCATTTAATACCGTTCAAAAATTCCTGAAGGAGCACTTCTGGTAACACCGCGATTTACGGATGGACTGGAGGAAGAGGGCGGACACTCTGGCTGCTCACTGGATTAATATGTCAATGCAGCGACCAATGTAGTGGGCCACCGCATCCCCAACTGACTAGTGATCCCTACGGGTGGCCAATGAGCTATGATCCCGGAGTTGATACCTATTGCAGGAACAACAAGTGATGCCCGACTGGTAAGCCCACAGGAGGGGTGGGGGGGGGGGGGGCTTAGTGGGATGCCGATAGGGCACTAGTAAGTGAGGGTAACAGGAGTCAGTAAATGATCACTGATGGACCCACAGTGACGATTCATGAGTGAATTATGAGTGCTTCATTAGTGGGTCCAGGTGTGTCTATAGGAGTTGGTGGTTACCAGATCACTTGTGGACGAACCTTCGTGATTTCTTTCTAGTGCTTCCTGCAAATTCAACCGGCTATGCAAGTGCCCAAAAATAATCACGTTCAAGTAGAACGCCCTAATAAGATACCACTGTCGTCAGATTCAACTTCTGGACTTAACCGCCGCGGGAAAACCAGCAGTTGTTATGTTCAGTTGCTGAACACGCCGCAGGCGCTATGTTGCCAGCCAAGGGAAGTGTTCTAACGCGAAGGCCTTAAATGACCTACTTAGAGATAAAATCGGCGGCTGCAATATGTAACAAAAAATTCAGTTCTCTTCCACCATGAGAAAAGATGACCAGTGAAGCAGGTTATTTGCGATTTGACACACTTCCTAGTAATTAGCCGAGTGAAACTTGGGAGGGCCACAGTTTTATTCTAGGGGCAGATAAGGGAGTGTTCATTTCCTCCTGCGTCATAGGCCTTTCACTTTCTGCGCTAGACATGATACCAAACCACTCGACCACAGAGGGTAGAAGTCAGTCACATCGGGCCTTGAGAAGCTCAGGATGAAATCCCCCCCATCACAATGGGCCATACCATTGGCGAGCGAGTGAAGCCTGGCTCTGCGTGCACCACCACCCCTCCCCCACGCCTTCTACGCCCCAATCCGGGTACGCGTAAAAGTGCGATTGTTGATGTCCGCGTGTTTAGACATGAAAGACACTGGCAAAACGACGCTCCAGAAGTATTCTCCCCGGTGAACCCGAAACGGTTAAAAGTTGGCAAGCAAGCGTTTCACAGTGACTAAAGCCAGTTCTTATCAAGCCAGCATTCTTGTTTTTGGTAAAGCGCCCACTGTTTCGCTCTAACCATGAAAGCAGAATGTAGAGAACTATTGTAGTGGGGAGCGTATGACAACCCCGCGACTCGCGTCTTGCCAAGCTCCTGGAAACAACGTTCCACTTCACGACAATGCTTTATGACAATCTCTGAGGTCCACATGTGGAACGCGACGACCCCTACTTTGTGCGGAGGTGCGGTGTGGCGGATGCTAACTCTGGAGGGGAACTCTGAGTATGCATTTATTTCGAACTTTATTTCCCAGGAGTTGGCAGTTACCGCGCAAAAATATTTTATTTTATTACCACAGAAAAATTCAGCAAAAAAACACCAGGGGTCGGGAGGGGGAGCTTCTGTGAGGTAAACAGTAAAAAAAAAAACATTTCCAAAACCATCTATCTGTTTTGTGCTATACATACGGAGCACGTTGCATCCTTCTGGCGTTCTTTGTTTACCTAGTTTCGGTTTCCCCCTCAAAAGCCTTGGCTTTGAACATGTTAACAAAAAGCTTCGACTCACTCGTCCTTGTCCTTCTGTTTCCAAGTTGTGTTCCTCACCTACGTTCCCGTTGTCGGTAGATGCCAGTGTATGAATAAGAGAAAAGCAGGGAGGAGAAATATCCGCATAAAAGAAATTACGCAAAACTACCACGCCAGAGCGTGATTTTTTTCACATATTTTGGAGGTGTAATTATATATTAGCCAATGTGGCGTGACACCAGGCAAGTAAGGACCAAACTTCTTCTAGCTTTCGGCTCAGAAACAGCGGGCAGCGGGCCGCTAATTATCACCATTGCTCGGTATTTGTCAGAGTAAACGCTAGTGCGAAATACTTTCAGACGGAGTGTGGGATCCCCTTGTTAACCAGCATCTGCCACGGCAGTTACGTGCTATGATTTGGTTAGCGTTTTGTCTGTGGTCTCCAGTCTGTGGGAACTTGTGCACGGTCCGTCTATACCTGATATATTTATAACCGCCGGTACACTCCTGGTACCAGCTATCGACATTACGATGGTTTAGAGTAAAAAAAGAAGCCGTTTTAGAAACATAAAAGCAAAACCTCGGCCCGTAACTTTGTAGAAGGTGCGCACTCTGAGAGAAAACTGGAAAGCATAGCGCAAAACACAAGACATTAACTAAAACCTTTTTACTCCCTATACCCGTGCGGCAAGTTCAGAAGCTTCAGAGATGAATAATAAAGGCCCTTCAATTTTAATGAGTAACGCTCCTAGTTTGTTTATTCATATCAGCCCCCGCTATGCGCGGAGGGCGGTCCATGAGGAAGTGCTTTATTTGCAAAAACAAAACAATTGCCCGTGGGGAGAATAATGCGGTTATGCAAGAATGCTGGTAGACGTAACGAAAATAAAGCTTCGAAACTTTATACGGCGCATTAATATACATACTCAAACAAAGAAGACGAAGATACAAGGCGAACAAACGAATAAAGGAAATAAACGCACTTACCAAGAAGAAATCAGCCTAAAAGACGAAAAGATGAAAATAAGTGTACTGAAAATATGCGATGCACTTGTGTACACAACAAGAAAAAGACTGGTTACAATAGTATCCAGTGAAGCGTCCTTGGTATCCCACGCTCCAAGCCTCATTTGGTAGTTTTGTAAAGCAATGCTGAGATATATTGCTCACTCATTATTCCTACACGGCGGGCGCCTTTAAATCACTAACAACCAAGGCTGGAAACTGGAGCCCACGAGTACACTCGCGGTAAGGCCTGTTACTTCGGCCTCAAGCATCAGCTTCTTTCTAAGAATTCCCAATGCATCTCTAACCTTTCGCACTCATCAAGAATAACAAATGAAAATAAACGCCGCGTTTCCTGAAAAAAGGTGGCCCTACCGGGCGACGAAAGTAAGTATATGAAGGGCACCATAGGAAGCTCTCGGCCATGTCTTGCCCACATCGTCTTGCCGTCCCGCCTGACAACAGTAGGTTTCTCCTTGTTTAACAGCTTCGCCCGATACAATAGAAAATGCACCACCTGAAACCGAATATGTGAGGAAAGGTGATAGCGGCAAATCATATCGTGGTAACAAGACGTTGCTCCACACCACCTTTTTTTCGTTTGCCGCGCACGATTTGCACAAAGGTATATAAGAGTTAACTAGTGCTGTTACGTTTCAATTATGATCACGAACACTTGTTTTGCCAGGTAACATTAAAATCGCTGTTTGTCACTCCACTCAGAAATGACGTTCGAAACGACACTGCAGACGCACATAAAGTTGTCCCATACTTTTCAGGTCCGTTACTTGATCCTTATAGAAATTCAAAGCATGGTTGTTCCGTTCCTGGTGTACTATTTTTATAGTGACTGTTGGATTTCTTTTGGGTGACAGCCGGTACATATTAATCGAGTACGGGGACCTGAGCTCTCCGGTGCCCTATCCGTTGTTGTCGAACTGGCCGCTTCCGGCGTGGTTATACAATTAACGTTAATGAAGGAAGGATACTGCTAATGCTGCCTCCGGCCCGACCAGTAAACACTGATGACTGGCAGTGGAAGCGACGAACTCTAATCCGCTTTCTTATGTGGTCGTCCAATTGGGCATTCCTACGCTGTGACACATTGACGTTTTTTGGTAGGAGCAATGTGTTGAAGAACTTTAACGCTGAATAATATAAAGTGGAAAGGAGATGATAATAATAAAGGTAATAAGAAGAAGGTGATGTAAAGGTTACAAAATTGAGGTGGAAAGGAGAATAATTATCAGTTTTCTGGCGCTGCTGCCTCCTTCGGTGGCTCGCCTTCTTTTCGGCGCATGCGCTTGGGTGCTGTTGCCGGTGCTAAATTTTTATGAACAAGTCACGTCGGGACGATCCGGCAGCGTCTACCATAAGCACGGTGGTTAGTGTTTCCGCCCCGCCAAAAAATAAAGGTCAGCCTTTGGGAGCCGGAAAAGCGAACGGGGGGAGGGATTCGGTCTGGCCATGGGCGACCGGGCAAAAGAAGACATGCGTGGTGAGGGAATCAACACGAGACAGAGATAGGTATATATTTGCGAAGAAAGAAAGGAAGGACAAAAGAGATGATTTATGGAAAATAATTGTGGTCGTGCCGCGAAAATACATCAAAGGCCAAGTCTACAAACAGTGGGCTTAGAACCGCGTGCTAAGGATTCGTTGTCATGATTTGGCCGGCTGAAGTGCATGGGAACGATGTCACAACAATAGGGTACGAGGAATGCTCTAGTGGGATACACGAAAAATACGAATCAAACTAAGAAAGGGTTCAAATGCGGAACTTTGAAGAATGACTGTGCAGTGTTTTACGGCTATACGGACGTCCTACAGAGAACTTTTAAGTATTTCCTTCACAACAGGTTTAATTCTCTAAACGGTTACACAGTGTTGTAGCGATAAGCATCTTGGACTGGCTTTGTTCGGCTACATAGGCCGCCCGACGAAACCAGCAGCGGCACCTTCGTGTACCGTTACGCCTCTCACACACTTTGCTACAGCTATAGCGTATTGATTTCGGGTCATGTAAAAACCAAAACGCTTTTTTAGTATACGTCGTTCTTTCAGCGTTTAACTTGTATATCATACCCTCTAACAGATCCACCCTCTTTTGGCTTCTGTCAAGCATATCGCATAAATGGTTCCGAGACTGCATATAAACCTTTAAAATTAAAGCAGCAGCAGCGTAGATGCTGTACTGAAGGGCCTCATTCTCTTGCTTATCTCTTCTCACAAGACAGCACAATGTGGATGCGTTGCTATTTTCGCTTGAAAACAAAAACATCACTATCATGTGGTTGATTTTCACTGCAGGCAGTACGAAAACCGCTTGAAAGCGCTGAAACTTCGATCACTAAAGCCCCCTCTGGTTTCAGGTTTTCCATGGTGGTTGCCCGGCTATTCAGAATTCATAGTATACGCCAGAAGACTGACGACGGTCTTCCTGCCACTGTAAAAGCACAAAGACTTACTACCTTTACCTTTCGACTGTAGCGAAAGAGAAAAGAAGATTCCGGAGTGAGGACAAACCTGTCGCACAGATTTGCGTGTCTCGTCTCCGCGCACAGGGGTTTTTGCTCCAATAAATAAAAAAAGCGCCATAATTGGGATGAAAGCTGCCCTTTTGTTATCTCGGCTTGTGGAGTAGTTCACGATTTGCGCCTTAAAACATTCCTTCCAGTAAAATATGAGGCGTTCGCTGTCATGTCCTGCTGTGCTGCAAGTGTCGACTAAGTGCGATAACGCTTCAATAAATACCTTCTCCTTCCCTCTCATTGTTCCTCAAAGAGGCTTCCTCAAGGTATACTCGTGCTGTAATTGGTGGTTTGCATTCTAAGAAGTCCCCGTAGGGCGTCTTCACGACAATTCTTACCTGCCGCGGTGCCTCAGTAGCTAAGGCAGTTGTGCTGCTGAGCACGAGGACGCGGGTTCGAGTCCCGGCCGCAGCGGCCGCTTTTCTTATGGAGGCGAAAAGCGAAAAAACACCCCGTTTGAACGAGATTTCGGAGCGCGTTAAAGATCCACAGGTGGTCAAAATTAATCCGCAGCCCTCCACTACGGCGCGACTCATCGCCTGCGTTGCGTCGGTGATGTTAAACCGTACGATCAATGAACCACAATTCTTCATAATTACCAATAAAAGTGCTCTGCTGTGCCAATTCGGCGAATGGAGAAGCACAACATCACTTTTTCACTAAAGTACTGGCGCAGCTTACACTACTGGTGCATGGCTGGAGAAACAGAAGAGCTGGCCGACCATCTCCCTTCATCGCAGACGCGGCTGTTGCACCTCCACATGGATTCCGACCTTGCCGCTGAAAGTTTCTCCAGAACTGTTCACGGTTCCGGTATCGTCTGTCGGCATGCTCTCACATTTCTCTCCAACGTGAATGTTCCCTGCGCAGGTACAATTTTTCAGTTAGATTGAATTATCAGCCACGTTTTTGACCAAATGTGGCATTCTAGACCACTTCAATTGGTCATTCATGAACATAGTACTGAAGACGCCCTACGAGGACTTCTTAGAGTGCGGGGTTTGAATTGCGCGCCGTGCCGTTTTGATGTGAACGTGCATGGTATCGCGAATATTCTCTTCTGCAAACTTAAAACAGTGGCTATCGAGTTTAACACGTAGGCATCGTTTGTTGTTCCCGTTAGTGTTTACCCCATTTAAACCTGAACGCGCATATGACAAACGGATATACCAAATATTAAATGTTCTACAGGCGCTTCCGGGATTAGAGGTGAAAAAAAATTGTGCTAAAGCTCTGGAAATTGACTTGCGTTTGTTCCAATCAATCAATCCAATATTCAGAGGACGGTCAGCCACAACCAATGCGTGCGCGTGCTCTGGGTCTTGAGAGCATACTCCAAAGCCTGGTGAAGTTTGAAAAAACTTGTTGGGGGGCTAGTTGGTTCACGATTCTTAAAATTATGTTTAGCGCAAAAAACAAAGACAGTACACCAAGAAAGGAGACGGACATGGCGCTGACTTTCAACTGACTTTATTCACCGCCGGGGCCGGTATATATAGAAACAACTGACGCATGCGCAGCATGCGCCACAGTAAGAGTATCATAAGCACGCATATGCGTAAATCACTAGAAGGCTCAAAAAAAGATTTCTAAGATTTAACAGGACCACCCACGTACCGCTGATACAACTTATCGCCTTTTCGGCTTGATATAAAAGGCTTCCAAGAGTTTCCGTGCTGTCGCATCTCTGCTCCTGCCAAGAATCTTAATCTCACCCAGAAGTGGCTCGCACTTGCAGGCATCGCAATGCGCGGGCAAATGCGCATTTCCTTTATTCTTTACCGACAATTCATTTTCCCGTGCTCCGTCGTTGATACCTAGGCCGGTCTGACCAACAGAGGCTTTTCCACATTGAAGTGGAATCTGATATACGACGCCTATAGCGCAGTCCACAAATGGCCTAGTATGCTTCGTGTCGCATCCTCGCTTTTTACGCCCATGGGAATGCGTGGGCGTGTAAAGTCGGGCCAGCTTACATGGCGCCGAAAACAGGATCAGAATCCCGTGCCTGCTTGGCCAGCTTCTTGAGGTGATGGGCGACTTTGGGGATGTATGGCACCACTTCGGGTTTTGCCGTGCTTTGCGCTGGCTCAGGCGTTCTTCCACCGGTGCCTAAGTTAACCTTCTTGAGGAGCGCCACAGCGATCGAGTTCAAAACCATGCACAAAAGCCGGTTGAAAGCATCCTTTGAATTTGTTTATCAAAGATATCCTGCATAGAGTGAGGACACGCCTTAAAGAGAGCCGATTACAGGCTCGAGTGAGCAATTCCTCTTTTCACTGTCTTGGAGGAGCCCTTTCTGTGGAGTCAAAACGGAGGAGCTCTTTCTGTGCCCTTGGGGAATAACGCCAGCAGACATGCTTTGTACCTAAATGGATGTTAATATCTAAAAACGTCAACCAGTTCTGTAAAGCAATCTCGCGCGTAAACATTAAACTCTTCCCATTGCACCGAAAAGCGGATAAAATAAATTCAACATATTCTGCGTGCGTCAGAGAGTTCTGTTTGTTTAAAACCACTAAAAAATCGTCCACATATCTAAAAACTTTTAAAACTACCTTGTCGTCCCATACTTTGTGCAATGCACGGTCTACTGCAGCTAAAAATATAAATATAGTACAGGGGCCACACAGGAACCAATACAAATTCCTTGTCTTTGCCAGAACACATCATTGTCAAGGAGATAATTTAAATAAAACTCAAGCAAAGAAATAAAGTGGTCCACTGATACACCAGGTAAGTTCTGATAACCAACGGCACAATTTTCGTCAATGCATTCTCTAACTGACTCGAACGAAGCACCAGGGGGCACAGATTAATGCAGGTCCTCAGCATCCACAGAAAAAGCGTCACCAATAGGAGCTCCGCTCTGCAAGAAACCGGTCACCTCATTCGAACTTTTCGTAGCAAAAGAATCAGCAATTTCCAGACCGTTCAAGTTCTTTAAGAGGTATTGGCTGAGTAAGTGCTGCCACAAACCCTTTTCACTGACGATTGAGCGGAACGGGAAATTTTGTTTATTGCTTTGGCAGAGAAGGAAGACTTCAAGAGCATGGCACTTACAAACCTTAATGTCCTTGGCCAACTTGGTCGATTCCAGGTCCTTGCAAATTGCAGCGGCTTTTCTGTTTACTCTTGTGGCGCTTGCCTTCACAGGAACGAAATTCTTGTTTATCACTTGGCCCTCCTTCCGGCATGACCACAAAAACACCTTTTTCGCTTCTTGCAGCAGTCTCAGGCTATTGCGTTTGAAGAAAGATATCACTCTGCCCGTAGAAGTCCTGGGGTTAGAAGTGACGGCATGGTTCACTGAATTTGAAAGGACGTCCACAACCTCCAGCAGGCACCTATCTCTATCTTCCTGCAACACGGCGTTACGCCCAAAAGTTCGTGCAACACGGCGATTTACTGCCAAAAGTTCGTGCGCTGGCATACACGGTTGTTCCCTGAATTTGGGCCCTTTTTTCAAGATGCTCGCCACGTTGTCGGGTACAGCCACGTCTCCCAGCACCAGTTTCCCGTTCCGCTCAATCGTCAGTGAAAAGGTTGTGTGGCAGACTTACTCAGCCAATACTTTTTGAACAACCTGAACTGTCTGGAAATTGCTGATCCTTTTGCTACCAAAAGTTCAATTGAGGTGATCGGGTTTTTGCAGAGCGGAGCTCCTATTGGTTACGCTTTTTCTGTGGATGCTGAAGACCTGTTTTATTCCGTGCCCCATGGTGTTTTGTTCGAGTAAGTTAGAGAGAGCATTGATGAAAGTGGTGCCGTTGGTTTTCAGAACTCGGCTGGTGTGTCAGTGGACCACTTCATTTCATTGCTTGAGTTTTATTTAAAGTCTACCTTCATCTCCTCTGAGAATGGTCTGGTTCTGAAAACACAAGAGATTTCTATTGGTTCCTGTGTGACCCCTGTACTCTGTAATATATCTTTAGCCGCAGTTGACCATGCTTTGTACGAAGTATTTGACGACAAGCTAGTTTGAAAGGTTTTAGATCTGTAGACGATTTTTTAGTGGTTTTCAATAAACATAACACTCTGACGCACACAGAATCTGTTGACCTTATTTTAGCCGCTTTCCAGCACCATGGGAAGGGTTTAGTTTTTACGGTCGAGATTCTTTTACCGAACTTGTTGGAGGTTTTAAATATTAACATCCATTTCGGTACCAAGCATGTCTGCTGGCGTTATTCCCCAAAGCACAGAAAGGGCTCCTCCCTGTTGACTCGGTGTACTCCAAGACAGTGAAAAGAGCAATCGCTCACTCTAGCCTGGAATCGGCTCTCTTTAGGTCGTGTCACTACTCTATGCAGGCTAGCATTGAAAAAAAAATTGAAAGGGTGCTTTCAATCGGCTTCCCATGCACGGTTTTGAACTCGGTCGCTGAGGCACTCATCAAGAAGGTTAAAGGAGGCACCGGTAGAAGAACGCCTGGGTCAGCGCAAAGCACAGCAAAACCCGAAGTGGTGCCGTACATCCACAAAGTGGCCCATCACCTCAAGAAGTTGGCCAACAGGCACGGCATTCCGATCGAGTTTTCGGCGCTGCGTAAGCTGGTCCGGCTTTGCGCGAGCACGTCTTTCAATGGCCGCAAAAAGCAAGGATGCGACAAGAAGCATACTAGGCCATTTGTGGACTGCACGATAGGCGTCGTATATCAGATTCCACTTAAATGTGGAAAAGCCAATGTTGGCCAGACCGGCCGATGTATCAACGACCGAGCGCGGGAACATGAATTGTCGGTAAAGAATAAGAGAAATGCGCATTTTCCCCCGCATTGCAATGCCAGCAAGTGTGAGCCACTTCTGGGTGGGATTAACATTCTTGGTAGGAGCAGAGATGCGACAGCACGGGAACTCTTGGAAACGTTTTATATGAAGCAAAAAGGCGATAAGTGTATCAGCGATATGTCGGTGGTCCTGTGTAACTCTGAGAAACCTTTTTTCGGGCGCTTCGGTGATTGACGCTTATGCGTACTTGTGATACTCTTACTGTGCCGCATGCTGCGCATGCTCTAGTTGTTTCTATGTTTACCGGCTCCGCGGTGACTAAATGTCAGCTGAAAGTTCGCGCCTGTCCCGTCTCCTTTCTTGTGTACTGCCTTTAGTGTTTTGCGCTAAACATGTTTTTAAGAAGCCTGACGAAGTGTTACATTCCCACATTAAACAAATCTATATAGGCTCCCCACGCTGTTTTTTAACAGCAGAGCTTTTTAGGATGACACAATTCCGTCAGTCGCACAAAAAAAAAATAACCTCCAAGCTTCAAGACAAAAATGTGGTTAGTGAGATCTCAGGAATTAAACGCAGAACCTTTACGCCATGGAACCGGCATCCTAACCACTGAGCGACCTCGAAGGCCCGAGGCGTACGGGGTGAGCAGGAACGGAGAACAATAATACAAGTGCAGACAATTTGAAAGAAAAAGCAACCGCTTCTCGTTGTTGGAACCGTACCTGGGTCAAGGTCTTATGAAACCGGCGTCTATCTCTTTGAGCTATCATCACATTCTTTGCACACAGCATTTACTTTGGGTTCGTAGCGCGGGCTATGGCTTTAGACTTGACGAGGGTTCTAGTGCGTGCTAACGCAGTGCACTTTGGGAGAGATATGGAAGCCGGCAGACGACACGAAATCGGTGCGGGCCTGCCAGTTATAGAGAACTTTCAGCTGAAAGTTCCGAAATAAATTTCAGGCGCTGACTTCAGGAACGGAAACATGCCGCTTTATGAAACCACTTGCTGCAGTCACCCCAAAGGGCTACGGAGGAATTAGTGATCGTTGTAACACTTAGGCGCAGGCAACGAGCATCCTGTATCAGAAAACAAACTAGAGCAGAACATATCATAGTTTAAGCAATAAAAAAAAAACTGCGGTTGATTCCTCTGTCATGGAAATCAGTAAAACACGAAAGTGAAATGTTCTGCGAGATCTGCAGCTTAGCATGATTTCCGGGTCGGCGGCTGTCTTATGGGTGCGCTTTGCGACCGACGTACTGCTGGCGGGTCGTTGCGGCAAGCGTGTACTGGCGTCATTTCCGAGTACATGACGTTAGTGAAATCTTGGGGTATCGCGGCATAAAACACTGTGGTATTAAAATATAAAACCCGAAAACGAACCATAAGTATAACGTACTCTCTAGAACTAAAGGTTGCTTCCACGCAAGAAGACCTTGTGTGGGGAGGTGCACCCTTTACAGGCCGCTTGCGTCGTTGTACTGGTATTCCGTGATGGATATGCCGTCAGCGAAATCTTGGTGTATCCGGGAATAAAACACTTTCATGTTAAATATTAACTTGGCTGGCTACCTAATAAGGCAAAATGACAATCGGTGGATTACCAGGGTGACAGAGTTGACACCAAGAGACGGGTGTAGAGGCAGAGGAAGGCCAATTACTCGATGCAGGGATGAAATAAGGCAATTCGGATGCAAAAAATGGACTCCAGCGGCGGGGAACAGGAGCGCTTGATCGTGTGCGCTGTTATGGGCTGTTCGGAATTGGCTGTTGATGATAATAATGATGATGATGACGCGACATACGGGTCTCCGACGAACGGAGAGGAGCCACCAGCTTTTTTGTTTCTCCAGCCTTGCACCTCTAATGAAGCTGCGCCAATTTTTCTTCCACACTATATTCTGTAGTTCACGCGGTGAAAGCATCGTTCATTTTGTCCATCAAATATGTTCGCCCAAGAGACTAAAGGATCCCTAAATAGGCGTTTCCTTTGTTAAGGAATCGCAGGCATGGGTATGGCCAGTATACACATAGGTGATATTTTTGCATTTTTCTGTTTCTTTTTGTTGTTTTTATGTGTAGCACTGTTGGGATAGTTCACGCAAGTTTCTAGTTATAGCCAAAGGGGGAGAGGAGGAGCGAGGAGAGGGAGGTAGTTGTAAAGGGAGGCAGAAACCCATCGCCACATTTTGTTTCGAAGCGAGGGCATAACGTTCACTTCAAAAGCGATGCGGAACTTTGGTTAAACATGGTGATAGCCTCCTTCCCGCAACCAAACCAACCTTAAACATACCAAACCTCTGTTATTAACAAAAATAGCGTGTAGTACTGATAAAACGGAGAATTTGCGCAAAAAGAAATCTCGCGAAACTAAAAAAAGGTCGAAATGCAGGGGCTCGAATCCGGGACGTGAGCGTTAGAGTCCTCGACAGTGCCCGCTTTGGCACAGAGGTCGAACAGCAAGTTCGATCAAGTGGTTGGTCGAGAAAATTGCTGTAGTTTTGAAAGCTAACCACTAGACGGCGCTACGTATAACAGGCAGTGCCCGGCCTGGAGTTTCTTTGAATCGAAATATCTCAAGCCTGTCGTCTTTATACCGTCTTTTCGTGAGAAGCAAGAAAATACCCGGCATTTTTTTTATTTTTACAAGATTTATTTACGCCCCATCATCACACGGCTGGGCAACCTGCATGACCAACCCGAACCTAGACTACGTTTTCAGCGTCATCGTCTAGGCTCTGAAAAGAAATGAGCATTGCCGTCCACATATAGCGTTCACGTGAACCAAAAGTTCACAAAGGCGGAGGGTCATAAGAGCCCTAGTAAAAGAAAAAAAAATTGAAAACGAAATGGAAATAAGAGCGTGCTCAGAATTCGGAAGATTTTGCTCGACTTCAGAAGGTCGCGAAAGAAAAACGTGACTACTACTCTTTCTGCATACTTAAAGGCAATTTCAACCGCCGATGCACATTTCCATCTAAGTGGAGATCGAGTTGAGAGTTATAGAACCGGCTGATATAATTATATTTCTCGGAACTGCAGTAGAAGGTGTTGCTAGGCGTAGTCACAGGCAGAAGTGAAGCCTCGGCAACGGAGCATATCATGAAATGGCGATGAAGCAAACAAGAAAGCGAACAAAACATGCAAAGAGCCAGAAAAAAAAAGTACTTCTTGTGCCTATCGTCGCAAATGATTTTGGCAGAACGAAAGTTTCTACATCCCATCTCACGCAGCTCACTCTCATGTCTCCGCCTACCCTTAAGCTGCTCCCGCCAGGTATACAGTAAAAGCTCGTTTATTCGAACTCCGTTTATTGGAATTGATGCCCTGGTCACCGGCACAGCCCTGTATATTTCAATGAGGGAAAACTCCCGATAATTTTAACGCTTTGGTATCCAGAACGGCTACTGTGAACTTCGATACACTGGTTTCCATCGCTCGTCGCAGAAGAAGTCGGCCCACAGTGACTAAAATGTGTTGCAAATCCAACGCAAATCAAATTCACTAGAGATGCAAAACAACGAAGCAGAAAAACAACAGCGAAGCGCGCGCGCTACGCTACTGCGACAGCTTATTTCGCTTCCGCAGCGGGCACCGCCAGCGCCAGTGCTCCGCCGAATGCCGTTGCAGGTTTTCTTTGTGCCGCGGTCGCTGTTCTGGACCTGCGATAATGTGTCGTGCGCAACAAACGCGTAATATACCGCCTAATTCGCGATAATGCGTCGAGAGGTCGATGTTTGCGTTCTGCCTGCGCAGTGTGGCGCGATGTCCATTCCTTCTAGCGCCCGCCCGCTTATTGGAACTCTGCTTAATTCGCACATTTTTGTGGTCCCCTTGGAGTTCGAAATAACCAGCTTTTAGAGTACAACGAAAGAATTTGCAGAGAACTAGTGATTTAGATTGTGTAGTTAGCTGCTTATGAACCGTGCGCTTTTGCAATACCTTTTAAATGGTGTTTTTTACAGGAAAAAACGCAGGTTTCTGATACCGCTGTCGGAGTGGTTACGCTAGAGTGGTTGATGTTACTATGGGGGCTGTATTTTTTCAGGAAGTTTAGTTTGGTTAAAAGTTGGGGTGTTGTGAGCGTTTGGGACCGTATTAGTTGTGGGCATGTTTATTGCAAAAGTAAATCTTAAAATTTAAAGTTGCCAAAGTTATGTCGACATGACGATTTAAATACATATTGTTATCTTTAAACTTTTGATTTTGTAGATGCACGCGATAATTACTTATATCGTTGTCCATCACCCAAGACTTCACATCTGCCTATTCTGATGACACATTATTGATGTATGTGGTTCAGATCGATGCGCCAATGACGTTACACAAACATCGCTTAAAAATTTCCGCGCTTCCGTAGGTGGTGTTGCCGCCATTTTGATGAATTGGTGTTGCTGCACCGGGTAGAGTATTGGTGATCACTCATTACGGTTCTTTTATATAGGGTCTAAAACCTTATTTTCGAAATGAGAGCGGAACGTGCGACAAATTTATGGTTTCACTCAAAGCACGGCAACAAATTTTGGCTCTTTCCGGTGCAAATTACTGGGTCGGCACAAGCTACTATTAAGAAAAGGCGCTTTCAGAGAAGGCTCAATGACTTTGAGTCTGTTCTTTCTTGGCAAATGGCCCTGAAAACCATTATTGCAATACAAAACATACCCATAACGGATATTTAGGTTTTATTGCCCGACATATATTGAAGGAGAAGGAATAACTTATCTGCAATAAATTACTCAGTAAAGCGACTGCACGAAAAACAGATTAGAATAAAATAAGCGAAACTTGTACAACTTGAACCGTACCTTTGAACAGCAGTCCCGTTCTATTTAGCAGAGCACTGTATCGGATTTGGAAGCAAAAGTAACGTGGAAAATTTGAACACAGCACAATACACGAACGTCAAGGAAGCATGGCAAAAACTACAAGCGTAATCTTCGTATGATTGATTGCCTTTATTTGCGGAGCTTTTATTGGTTTGCGCGGATAAGTGATTCTGCATCCTTACTGGAAACGAATACACGTTCGTGCAAATGCTGCGAGTGCAAATAGTGCGAGTAGTGGAAGATAAAATAGTGCGAGTAGTGGAGATAAAATATTGTTTGCTTCCCCGCAATAATACACATTCTGCAGTGGTGCACCCTTTACAGGCAAAGTCTGTGATGTCTCGGGAAACGAGCAGTCCCGTAGCCGGACATCCAGGACCGCTAAGGCAGTGAAGGCGTCATAGAGTGTTTCGTATTGACAGAAACGAGAAGCAAACTCCGAAACTGCGAGGCGAAGTAACGTTCTAGTTAACTTATAGGAGCTTCTACACGTCTAGTATTCGTTCTCCAATTCATAGCTTCAGTGCTCGTCGCAATCGCTTAGGCGACTAACGTCCGTAGGCTGAGCATCCCTACAGTGAGTGTCAAGAATATTATGGAGCGTAAGAGAGTCTATGCGCTTAGAATTGGTATATTATAAGTACCGTAGAATTTCTTTTACATTGACTAATATTGTACCGAGAGAAACTCGGTTGCAGTGAATGCGTTCTTGTATTAAAGGGAAGCTTTACTACTTTCGCCTAGCGGTTTCGCCGCGGACGCGCGTTAGACCTCAGACAAACCCCCTGCGACACACCCCTTAAAGCGCATCACGTGATTGGCCGGGCCTGCTTTCGGCGCTGCGCACAAGGCCCCGTTTTAACTCGTTCTGCTCAGCTAGTGGCGGCGGCCACCATGGTTGCGGGTGCTCAGCTGATTGGCAGCTGACCAACCCTTCCGCCTCCCACGCAGGTGCCGCTGGTTGTCTCACGCTACGTGACTCATCTTGCACCCGCCGAACAGAAACACCGCGTTTGCCGCGAATGAAAGGGAGGCGGGCCTCGTTCTCTGAACGTTGCATGGGACCGAGCGGCGTTGAGCCGTGGTCGGCAACACCGCTACATCAAAGTTAAACCAAGCGAAACCAAGACTCAAGCAGACTAAGCCAAGCTTTTGCTTTGGATATCCAAGGTAATCTGAGCTAAGCCGCAGCCATTTTTAGGGTGTGGAAGGATACATTTATTAGATCGATTCAGTCGCGAATCTTTCATATCCAAGTAGCGATTACTTATAAAAAATTGAGACGAAGAAAGAAAACTGAGCCAGCATCAAAGACTTAACGTCGCAAAGACTGATGAAACAGCAGATCTGTTTGTGCTGCTTTCGTTCACCTAAGCCAACCTCGACAGTACACAAAATTCTGACGCCGCCATCACGCACATCGCCTCTATTTCAGGAGAACCCCTGCACGCTAGTGCTTACGTCATCAGCAAGCTCAGACAATGCCGCACAACGCGGCTCCTCTCCATGGCAGCTGTACGCTGCGCGCTCGTACACAGCTGTCCCCCTGCCCAAATACGCCCCGGCTACTCCTCATACGTCATTCACTGCACGCAAATCGTCCCCCGCGCCACAGGTCGCGCAGCTATTGCTTGCCTCCACCTCGCTCAGCCTTCCCGCTCCCCACTTCGCAGAGCGGAGTTTTCAAGCGCCCGTTGTTTGTGCCAATTCTTCTTCTTCCAGGAGCGGTATGAAGCCTGCTTTTTGTGATTGCTTTTATCTCGCACGCGATGGAGGAACGTTTTCTGTTAACGTACGGCACGGCCAGAGCTCAAGCTTAAGCAACTCTGCTGTTAAAAGTGTTAGTGAGCTGAACGATATTTCTTTACAGCCTTACGGCAGTGAGGAAGTATCGTTAGGTTAACCAATACTTTCTTCGACTTCTCTGATCTTCGCCCTAGTCTCCAAAATTTGCCGTTCTCTTCGAGTCTCCAAAAGAAGCTTGAATGCACAGGCTTCATGACATCCGTTTCAATTTAGCAGCCGCCCACGTTAACACCATCGTATCCAGCTTGCTGTTGCAGCAAATACACAATTCGCGCTTTAGAGCTGTTGTACTTTTCAGCCTTCTCACCTTTTCGGAATCCTCAATCTCATAGACACTACAGAACGCGAAGGAAAAATGGACCGCTATTCCCTACTTCGACTACGTCTGTTATGAAATCGCTCTAAATAAATGCGCCACAGCAGGAAGCAGAACAGTGAAAAAAGGACTATCTTCCTGTGCACATACTTTAGGTTTTCACCCGTTTTTTGTGTGACACTAGGCGCCTCCGAACAATTCTATCTTGATAAGCTGATTGAATGACAAGAAGCTAAATATATAAATAGCTGCGCGTACTATTTATTGAGCTGTTTTTTTTCACCGCGTAAATGTAGTTCACAACTGACAGACTTACACTGTATTACTTACTAAACGCTGCCGGGAAAATTGTTCGCCCTCTTGGGCAAAGGAGTTACATCCTCCCTTCGAAGTGCATCCAGAAGCATCCCTCCCTCCCTCCCTCCCTCCCTCCCTCCCTCCCTTTTCTCTCTCTCTCGCTTGTTGGTTTTCTAGTACGGGGTATTTATTTTTGCAGTGCTAGCTCGCTGTACTACCATCGGTAAGGGAAATGGTACAAGAAACACATGGGCTTCGGAAGAAGTAAAAAAATTGAACATTAAGTCGTCAAAACATATTCGGCTCGCCAACACACGTGAAACGCTAAACCATCATAAACATTCCCACAAAAGAAGTTTCATGGACGCTCAAAGCACTTGAGCTTCCGCAGTCTGCTTGTCTTGCTCTCCAATGGAGGCACATATCTTAAATCCTACATATCCTAAATACTACTTACCATTGGGAGTGACTACGGCTGCTAAGACATCCTGAGAAAAAAAAACTGTGCACTGACGATGGCCGCACAAAGTTTACTTATTTGGGTTACAAAAGAGACCGGGGCAGCTTGCCAGAAGGGCCCACCTTTCTCATTGTTGCTTTCAATGTTATGCTTGTATGCGGATTTCTTGCTTGAATACACTCAATGGCCAATTGTACCTTTTAGGGCCACAAAACACAACTTGAAAGGCGTGGTTAACCCTCGAAGATACGAAGTCAGCACTAGCGATGAGGGCTCACAATAAACGGTGTCGCTCAACTTGTAATGATTACACCTAGATGAGGTTGAATTGCCCGTCGATGCCAACATTATTTGTGACCCATATATTTTATGTGAAATGAAGATAGCCACCTGCACAACTCGGGTCTCAGTGCACACATAAAGCCCGTTGACATGCGGTCTCAGAAAGGAAGCAGAAGCCACAGTGGAGGAATAATAAGGAAAGTTAGGGAGAGGTGTGCGTTCGCTTGACTGAAACACCAACATTAGGAGCAGCGTGGGCGTAGCATCAATGCGCATAGAACCGATTTTATTACACGCAATTAATAGGACGCGAGTTATTCCCGTACCGTATTTTGTATCAATGCCAGAAAAGGCTGATATTTTCGCCGAAACAGAGTGAGCAAAAGGACGTCTATTCGGTATTACTACGCTTCAATATTCGCCCTCTGACAGGAAAAAAAGGTTTTAAGCGTGCGGGCCCATGATTGAAAACAAAATTATGCCATAAAAACGTTGACACTAAATTAAGTGTAACCGGTAAATTGAAGACTCTTGGTCACAGACTGGCGTGTACTGCTGATTTTGCTCTTTATAATAGCTCCCAAATGCAGGAATGGGTGATTTGCGGTGACTTACACTACAGCCCATTGTTTTTGGCCGCTTTTGCATTTTAGACATGCTTTGTAGGAATAAAACTTAACGGTTGCTCTCAGTATCATCTGTCATGCTAACTATGGGCGCGTATAGAACTCCCTTGTTTCTGCTTCCTCCGTAAGCCTGGCCTAGTGGAGCGTAGTGGGCTATATCACTCGGACCACTTCTCCTTTCGATAGACTTTGCATTCTCTATCTCTGCTTTCATGTGAGCGTGAACAGCCATGCAGAATTAACTGCGGTGTAGTCAGACTATTTTTTTAAATATTTTTAGTCATCTAGGATTTCGGTGACGTCCTTTCAAAATCCGCCCTTTGTTATCATCTCTCTTCTCGCGCAGGCGATGCATGTGTGAAGAACGAAGCAAGAAGTGAAAGCGGAGCCGCAGAACCAAGCATAGCAAGCCGAGACGCTGTGTCGTTGCCAGGTGAGGACTCCCGCGTCCTTGTTCCACTGTATCTCACAATGCAGCGCGTTGCGAAGAGGGGCAAAACCAGTGCTCTTGCGATATTCGAGAAGGCAGATCAGGGCCATCTGAGTGGTAGGCCGCAGGGCGATCAGGGTATTGCCGTTTGAAGACGCCGCAGGCATAGAGATTCATAGTAATGCATACTAGACGCAACTCTGTCGCGATAATTATTGACAAATAAATCTTCGGAGCTCCATATTTATTATAATTAAGAAACTAAATATTAATTTACGATATTACTGTTGTGTTTACGCAGCCGCACCCAACTTTTCAGCCTACTCGTCATCCATACCAGGGGATAGTGGAGCGTTCCCACCCGGTCCAAGACGGTACGCTCGCTGAAGCGCGGCTCGCCTAGACACTGGCGCCAGATTTCCCTCTAGTATATATCAGTATGAACCTCAATGGGCTCAGAGACTTTCACAGGATAATGCCGGAAGCTCTGCGCGTATTCACTTCCGCGTTCCCCGCGCCCTCGCTTCCTTCCTTCCGGGCCTGCTCAACACGCGTCGGCGTGTCCAGCACGCTTCACGGCCCAAGTTCATGTGCACAGGCTGTCTTATGTCAAGGACTAGCGTGAATGGCCCCCTCACCACTCGGTTGGCAAGAAAAGGATGAAAATGTTCTGGTGCTTTGGCGATTTGATTGTTGTGTTTTGCCGCTAGTAGTTTTATTTTCAAAACGCTCTTTTGTTTTAATCAGCTAGCCCTCTTTAGAAATGTGCCTGCAAAAGCGTGACGGCAATACCAAAAAGTGTCGAACGCTTTTTGCTGCAGCTGCGCGTGAGAATAAATGAAAAATAAAAACTTTGCGGGGTGGTCACATCCATAGAAACGAGCATTTACAGCTTGCACACGGCCGCGGGCAAAGACGTTTTCCAGCGGCAGATGGTGAGCGGATGTTCGGGGTAGAGAGTGAGGCCTGAACAACAAACAAAGAATAAAGGAATGTTTTATCTCTGGTACCAGTATAGCGTTGTAGCTTACCACAGATGCCCAAAGCAAAGTTTTCGCACAGACCTTTTTATTATTAAAATTTCTCATAAAACAAAGAAGCTGCCCCGGCCTATTTCCGCAATGTATGGGGATCGCCCTTGTTTTTTTTCAAGAAAGACATATCCTACCACCACATTTTGAAACCACCGCAACAGCGATGACAAAAATCTACAATGAGTAGCTGTGATTAAACTCCGCATAATTAATTCAGTAACGTCGATCAGCCAGATATTAGGGCAACAATTTTAATGTCGTCGTGCCGTTTTGACTGGCTTGATGCTCCTTCATTGTTTCTTGAATAGGACGGTGGGTACATTACAGCGATGAAGTTTGAGTTGGATTTATATCTAGACCACGCAAACGAAATGAAATCTTTTCTTTAAACTTGTGCCGTGAGATTTTCTTTCCATCATAAAATTAGGCGTGCTCCTGGGTCAGCCAACAATTCGCTCTTTCGTACGTACGCAGGTGCCTACGTGCATAAGAGAATTTGCAATATCATCATCATCTCAATTAGAGTGAAGATTCCGGAAAAAAATGCCATTCCTTTTAAGTTCATGTTAGAGATGGATTCCCCAATGCTAAGAACCATACTTCGTTCATTTACGGTGTATAGTATTAAGTACTGCAACTGAGGCCAGGGTTTTGGGGAGAACATACACGCGCCTATATCGCGTTGTAAGATTGAAGAAGGCTAAATTTATAAGCGAGGGCGCGTCTGATTGGAACGCTTTCGTTGGCGTACAGTATCAACGAGTATGCCACTACTATAAGCCGCACAGGGGTATATATCTCCGAGACGAATAACCTTGTCCGCGCACACCCTGCAGAATTGCTACTAATACCCCGAAAATACGGATGTTGTCGAAGCTGCTTAATGTGCTCAATTATTATAATACAATTACCTTTGCTTATGTAGGAAAAAGTTTGAAATAAATTAGCTGTGTTTCGTAGGCGCGAATCGTGCTGACAGCTCCTGTTTTACCTCTTTTTTTCCCCACCGTGTTTTTGCCACGCGGCATATGCGAGGGGGTTTCAAGAAGGTAAGAGAGAAAAATGTAGCAAAGCTAGAGAAAGAGAAGGAAGTAGAAAAGCAAGCAAGGTTCATTACTCTAACCATTTCATCTACGGGCGAGGACCCTTTCTCGACTTCTACTGGAATTTATACGTCGACCAATTCAACGATTATCGAGCTGCCACACGGGAGTGGAGCGTGTCTTTATTGCCATGCTCGCGCCAAACAATCTGTGGTTGGACATCGGAGGCGGTGAGATATTTTTATTTCTTTGTACTGCGGGCGCGTGTCGGTGTGTGCATGTTTCCACGTGCACGCACGTGTTTGCGTGCGTGCGTGCGTGCGTGCGTGTGTCTTTTCTTACGCCAACGGAAGCAGTTAGCACGTACTCGACGGAACCGCTGATAGTAGGCTAAGCAACTGCATAAAAAAAAGCCCGGGATTATCAGCCCAACAATATTTGTCAATGAACATGATAGCTGCCCTCCTGTTAGATGAGCGGGAATTTCAGGCAGAACCAGCAATTGAAAACTTTTCGCCACTCTTCGCACCTCTCGACGCCACGACATCACGACAAACATTGTTATTATCTTCTCAATGTTCTCCATGTATGCCAGGCCCGCATAGTTTTGACAGAATCTTTCACATCTCTCCCTAAGTGGACCGCGCTAGAACCCGCGGTAATCGACTTTGCGAATTCAGCGTGTATAGCGCGAAGTCGGTGCTGTACTTCCCGCTTAATACCGAATGCACGTGAACTGGTGAGAAGAACAGCATGCGAGAGTTCACGTCACCAACGTTGGACAGTGTTCTCGAAGGACTAACTAAAGGGCGCCTGGCGTTCCTCACAAGGAGCACGGTCACATGCGCTCTGTATTTGTCTTTGTATTTTTCTGGTAACGTTAGACAGTGGAACCAAAAGCTTAATCAGCTCTGCTATAGAAATTTGCGGCCCTTCAGGGCGTTTGTTGATGTCGTGCCATCATCGAGGTTTCATCAACCACTTCTTGTATGTACGCAGCTGTTTTTGCGTCATAACTAAATTCTTAACATGTAAAAAGAGACTCAAATGAGGTAAAATATGTCGGTTAATGCCACTACAATACATAGGTCGAGTATCTGCAAGCTCCGCGGCAAATGTCGTCTAAAGCACTATAGTTCGCCTTTCTGTTGCCTTTATCCGTTCACGTTTATTTCGCCCCTTCCATGGTTAGTGCCATGGTGATGTAGTGATGTACTTATGTACCAATTTCTTAATGTACTGTTCCGACCACGCGCTGTTTACCGGCAAGCAAAAAAAAAACTGTAGACCAAATCGACTAACTGCTTCGGCATTTCACCAAATTTGAGTGCAATCCTGTACAATTTTGTTAGAAAGGGAATTTGTAAAAATAGAAATTGCGCTTAATGCACTTTGAGGGTCAGCATTACGGTGAAGAATACCTATTTGATTACTAATACATTTACCTGACATTTGGTTCCAACTAAGACAATAGACAGACCTCCATCCGTTAACGTGGCTTAAGAAATAAGTGCTTGACAGCGCAATGTTTTGAACGAATGGAGTAGGTAGCGCGTACTTTTGAGCATCATCGGTTTTTTAAAGTTTTCCAAGAGCTGTTACGTAGACGGCACTTGCCGTGTACCTCTTCAGAAACACAGATTAGCCGCGTATCGGCTTCTTTTCCGCAAATTCCGTAGAATCGTAGAAAGACTGCAGTCTTGTGCCACCCCTACAACGTAACACGCTCCCCTCACCCTGCTCTCATAGTTAACGCAATAGTAATTTCCTCATCTCAATTCAAAATCTGCAGCCATTGCACTTCTCGTGCGCCATCTCGTAAAAGAGCCCGCAACTTCCCTCCCTTTCATAACGCTTTCTTCAACTATTCTGCTGCACACAATCGATCCAACCTCTATTCTCAATTAAATGTTGCTTCTGTCCGTTATGTTACTCACATGTTGCCTCAAGCATGGCTCAGCTTGCATAACGTCAACATGCACGACCAACGCTAGTGGGTTTTGTTGTAAGAGCGCTCGTGCCTAGATGTGCTTCTTCCCGAACACTTGTTCTAATTTTTCGGCCGGGTGGCTGAATTGAGTGACAGCGAGACGGGAGGACGGACGGAAAGATAAAAATTTTCGCGCTTCAGAAAGCCTAAAGAAGACTACCGTCATGTAAAAACCAAGCACCCAATACACCACCCCGACCACCGAGTCAGAGGGCCGCACTCAAAGAGCCACAGCCATCGGCGGGCGCAAAATTAGCGGCCACTCCAAACAAATGCTCCAGATGATTAAGAAGTGTAAAGATCATTTTTTAATTACGCAGATGGCCCCATAATGCATGACTTCGCTTCCCACAGCATTGTAACGTGACGGACGCAATCTTCTACCATTTTCAGACGACGAATCCTGCGTTGGCTGCTATAGAGCGCACATTCACTTTCTGCTGGTATAATATACGTGCTCATTGTACGCACTTCTCTCGTGTTTTCTTACACCCTTGTCTTTTTCTTTATCCTTTTATCTGTCTAATGTATGCGCACTCTAACCTCCCTTTATGGCATTTTTGTTGATATGTGGTCTCTGTGTTGGCACGTGGGACTTAGTTGCGGTACTAATCCGCTTATGCTCATAACATACATTGGTTAAATGAAATAAATTAGCACATTATCCCCATGTCTTCTTTTCACGTAAAAAACCGCAAATAAACGTTACCAGCAAACCCCTGCTCTTCACAACATAGTGGCTTATGGCCCATCGTTAAAACCAGTGCCTCCTCGGCTAACAGTCTTCATATGGGGCTTTATACGTGACATAAGCTGCGTTGGCCGGCTTTAGCTGCCGTGTTTGGCGTCGCCCATTAAGCCACCAGCCGGGTCTTCTACGTGTGGCTTAAAATAACTGCAGCAGCTTACATATCTGAACATATCAATTACAGTTATGGTGGCCATGCTTAAATGTTCTCCCTGAGTATTAAGCACCTCCATTTCATTTCTCACTCTGTCTCGTGGAACTCTTTGAGCGATGTTAATGACTCAGGCCCCGTGAGTCCACCGCGTAACAATGGCCTTTCCTACGTTAAATGGTAAAGGCCATGAATGCTATTTGCGTGCGTCCACTCAAACGAGGATGTTTCGTTTATCTTTTGCAATTTCTGTCGTAGCTGATGCAATTCTTTTGCTGTGCCCGGCCGAGAAAACATAAAAGCAACATCAATATGAATTTAAGGGCGCTACAAAAAGAAGTTCGTGTTCTTTCTGGTATCCCTCGGCATTTCTGTTGGGTTTATACTAGCTGTATATAACACTCACAGAGATTAAAAACTCGGTATTTTCACGGCAGCGCAGCAGTGACAACGCTGAGACATATTCCGCTGCGTGTTATTTTATTTCAACTTTTAGAAACCACGTTAAATTTTGCAGGCGAAGGGGAACACGGTCCTAACTGTAACGTTTGTTGAGGCTTTTGTTGAAAGAAGGAAGGGAAAAACTATTCAATGACGAGTGAAATACCTCAAAATAGCAAGATAACGAGGCCATGGGGAAGAAGAGAGAAAGAAAGAAAAAAGACAATAAAGAAAGAAAGAAAGAAAGAAAGAAAGGAAGAAATGAAAGAAAGAAAAAGAAAGAGAGAAAGAAAAAAGAAAGAAGGGAAAGAGAGAAAGAAAGAAAGAGAGCATGAATGGAAGGAAGGAATGAAGGAAGGAAGGTACGGAAGGAAGGAAGGAAGGGAAGGAAGGAAGGAAGGAGGAAGAAGGAAGAAGACCGAAAAATGAGACAGGGCAGGCGGGCGGGCAAGCAGGCTTGAAAATATTGTGAAGATTTGTGGCCAAAGCTGTGATACTTCCATCAACACATTTGTACGTGAGAAATGCCCCATGATGGGGTAATAATCAAGCAACTTTTTTTTGCTGTGGGTGACACCAATGCAACAAGAAGGCCAACCCGAGAAAAACGCACTGGAGTTTATTTACAAAGACAGGACGTGTCTTGTTTCTACGCTATTGTATTGCTAGAACGCCCGAGACCCTTCAGGGGTGAAAGTTTTCTCCCGCGTATCGAACTACCTCACAGAAGTTTCCTTCGTGCGCCGCCTTGAAATGTAGCCACTTCAGGTAGATGCTGTCAGGCAATCGACGCCAGGCACGCGCCTCAGGCGCGCTGCCTAAAAGAAAGTCCTACTAACAATCGCAGTTGCTGATAACAATCCTGACTTGCATTTTCCCCCTTTCGCCTCCACTTCTTCGCCTCTTCCCAGACTTGCTCTTACAGCTGTGCCCTCCATGCCTACTTTTAGATGCAGCGTCGATCGTAGAAAAGGAGGTCTTCGTAAGCACGTGCTGGGAACAGTCATGCATATTCAACGGCGGCCAGCCAGATTGCTCCCACCCCCAACTCCACCATCGGTAACTCTGATAGATTCTGAAACCATGAACTATTCTCTATATCTCTTTTCTTGGTGTTCTTCTTCGGCCGGTAAGTATTGTTTCATGCCAACGCCACCACGTGGAAACGACCCTTGTTAGCTATTTGTTCGGGTAAACAAACATTCTTTGAAGCAACAGCGTACTGTGTGCTTTAAGGAAAACGAACTCCTTTGTTCCTCGTGGCATTTTTTTTACCGTTCGCATTGATGTTCTACCATCGCAGAAGAGCATCTAGTGTTTCTCCTATTCGTCCATTTATTATTGCGAAAAAAGCACCATTGCTGTTTAAAGTTTGCGTGAATATTACAAGCTTGTTGAGTTATTAAAACGTTAGTGTACAGCAGGGGCTACGACAACTAAAACCTGCCTACAATTGGCTGACGCGAAAGACAGCAACCGGAAAGCAAAAATTCGCTCTCCCACTGATTCAATTCCATTTCATTACCTCTGTTTGAAAGGCTTTCACAGTATTCTTTGCCCTTCTCCACATAGTTCTTGGCTGAAAATTAAGCGGCGTCTAGATTCATGCGAAGAGACAAATTTCACAGGATGATCTAACCTATTCCAAAAAGTTGAGAGTACTTTGTTGTTCTAATGCTGCTTGGGAACAGTTTTGACAAAATCCCGCAATGCTGATTTAAGCTGGATATCATGCTGTGCAGAAAAATGGAGGTTGCTGCAGCTGCCCTAGACGCAGAGGTATTTACGATTTTCGGAGCTTTCATCAGAGGCAAATGTGAAAACATTCAGAAGTCCTGAAATGAATGCATTTAGGTGTACACGAGCGACTACGACTAAAAAAAAGAATGTAGACGTTAGGTATGCGGGAATTTGCAAATGTAACCACCATTTTCTAAGTTCTCGCAATTAATGTGACCCGGTAGGAAAGGAGGAGCGAAACTAAGATTAGGCAAAGCAATTGGGAAACACTAGGAGTGAAAAAGAATGGTAGGTAATAAACTAGAGCGAGAAAAGCCCACAAGCACTGAACGTAATGAAAAAGTTATTACTCAAGTAACAAAGACGAGTATGAAAAATCGTCCTTGTGGCGGGCTTTAATTAAAACAAAAGCCAGTAGCCAAGGAGGGAGGGAGAAGGGCAGGGAATGGCAGTTTACGAAGGTTGTGTGTAGACCGCTGCTAAATTTGCTGTACTGCGCCACTTTTATGTCGCGTAATGACAATGTTGAAGACAGTGCCGCGTGAAGGCAATATGGGGCCAACGGAGATTGCGGTAGAGGGGGAGACCCGCCGTGGTGGCTCAGTGGCTAAGGCGTTGCCGCTGCTGAGCACAAGGTCGCGGGTTCAATTCCCGGCCGCGGCGGCCGCTTTTCTGATGGAGGCGAAAAGCAAAAACGCCCGTGTGTACGAGATTTCGGCGCACGTTAAAGATCCCAGGTGGTCAAAATTAATCCGGAGCCCTCCACTACGGCGCGCCTCATCGCCTGCGTTGCGTCGGCGCGTTAAACCCTACAATCAATCAATCAAGCGGTAGAGGGGAGAAATTTTTTTGCAGGTCTTATCTTCTCCTACGGCTCCTAGAAGTGGTGCATGTTAACAATTGATTATCAGTAGCGCTGCACAGATGAGGTTATCATCATCGACGCCGTCATTACGGCAGAAGCTCTAGCGTTTGCGTCTTCGCCTTTCTCGCATCAACGCATTCAAAACGAAACCACCCCCGTGTCACCGGGAAATCGCGGCCCTTGGTATCTACTCTTATTTTACATTTTAGTGCCAAAAACCGGGATGACGGCCCGTCTGCGATTCGGAATCTTCTGAACTTCGGCCTTTTGAAGGAGTGGGACCCCTGCACTGACAACGACAGAACGCCTTGGTAGACAGATCCACGGTTGTGCTACTGAAAGCTGACCGACGCGATGGGCGAACGATACGATGATGAATTCTCACGTGCGATGGTTCTTCCCAATGAGTTCAGACAGCCATTTTCTAAAGGGTGAGGAGAACGCTACAGTTTATCACTCATTGAAGATGCAGTACCTTTGCAGGACGAATAGATTATTCCTCAGTCTAGGATGCACCTTCATTAACCGAAGACAAAAAAGAGACAAGTTGCGCGTTAATCACTTGAATACTGTGCTGAGATGCGAAAGCAACATTAGACTTGTCCATCACGATCGGTGATGTTTGCGATGTTTCGACCAGCTTTCTGCTCAGCAACAGACAACTCAACTTGAATTAATGTTGTTCAATGAAGAAATTGAGTGCCTTATCTACATCAACCAGTTAGACGACAAGGTTGAAACCAACGTGGAATATGAAGGCAACATTATGCACGTTACGGTTTATTATACTATAGATTGAAAAAAACAGAAATGTGACACCATCGAACAGTGTCACAGCACCGAGAAATTCTATTAGTGGACACACTTTTGTGAGGTTTTTACCATAGCTCAGCCTTTCTCTACACATCCGATTTTATGAAGCCTGAGGAACGTGCCAACCCACGAGAAACGTCGCCTCCGTCCGATTTATTATAACAAGCCGGATGTGAAAATAAGCCCTACGCAGTGGCTACAGCTGACCTTCAATATAAATATTCCTTACTTTCGTGTTCATTTCAATAGTTGCCCCAGATGACGGAAAGAGAAATATGCCGCTCATCGTTCCCGCAACACTGGTACAAGTTTCGTATAAGTATGTGAGAGAAATATTTCTAACGGTCAGTCAAGCGATGTCAGCAGAGATAAAGAGCGGCATCCAGACGTTCTTGCAAGACATGCATGGAAGACTTCAGCTGTACGTACCCGACAACGCACAAAACAGTACAGGGAGGCATCGTTCAAAGTACAGCAGGGCATCTGACAAATACAGTCAAACCATGAAAGTACGCAGCATGAGAAATAAGTTGAATGCTCAAAGAACCTGTCTGCAGGACAGGGTGCATGCATCTCAAGAACTCATATTTGTGTGCAGAACTGTCGAAACTGGCCAACGAATTTTGACATGGCGGCTTCGACTGCGCCGACATTTCTGCAGTGTGTTCAAAAGACGGCACCTTTGAGAGGTTCCCTTTCTGACTGCCTTACCGGATCGACAAGGGCGAACTTACATTGCCGGCTGAACACGGACTGACGAGGGTTTCTGTATGCCCTGGGAAGATATTGACAGTTTATTTTCATCATCACTGCACCAGTCATCATCATCGCTACTGAGCGTACGCACGTGACATGTCTGTTCGCGCGGTGGAGAACTGTGATTTACGTGGTCATTGGGTGTGCCCCAAACTTAAATCGACCTAGACCATACCAAAGCACCATTAGTAACAAGAAGAACTCGTAGATATGAGTTTAGAAAAAAACACATGTAGAAAAAAAGCAATGAAAAAAAATCACCCCACTTCCCGCGAGGGGAACCCTGTGGAGATGCGACGCATCTTGGGGTTCACTTGGTGTTTCCGTTGGGTTGATTCTCTAATTGCGTGAAACGGTGTCAGGAACGCCTATGATGTATTCTTATTTAAAACGCGGCGTAACGTTAACGATGACGGCTTTGTGTTCGCTGAAGTGTACGGGTAGTGCATGGTGAAGTAACGGGACCACCGTGCAATTAGCAGCGAAGATCAAGTCTATGCACGTGCCCGAAATCGGAACGCCGGTGCTGGAACGACCGCGGCTATGACGCAACGTGGCGCGGCTATGACGCAACACAATCCAACACAATCCACTTTAATCCAATCCAAATCAATCCAATCCAATCTAAGCCAAGCAAGCCAAGCCAAGCCCAATCGAATCAAATCCAATGCCCATCGCGAGAGAGTGTTCGCTATCGGAGAGGAGAGGGGGTGAGCGGCGGAGAGCGCAGCTCGCGCGGCGAGGAGAATGGGGGAGGGGTTTGGACGGACAACAACGCCGTATGGAGGAACAATGCGAGTGAATGAAATGAAGTCGCATCTAAAATCTAGGAAAACTTACACCATCTCTCCGTAGGGGAACCCTGAGTAGTATGCGAAGCAGCCATGGGGTCGACTGAATTTCCCATTAGTTTTCAGTTCGTCGTTTCCGTTGACGTTCAGCTTCGCGTGCCTTCGTTGTATCAGTAGCTTCTTGACGTAGTTTGAGTGAGTGAACGACATAAAACGCGTTCGCAGCACATGCTGCCGTCTCGGTTTGTAGCGCAGTGGGAAGAGCGCCACGTACCTCCAGTTGCGGCCAGAGAGTTGTGGGATCGAGACCGGGCGCCGCCTAACTATTTCTTTTTATAGTGAACTGCGCTGACGTCAGCCCAAACGCTGACGGGGCTCAAGAGACGCTCATGCGCAGTATAGTGCGGACGGCGGACAAAGACAACAACAACGAGGGAGAGAGGGACACAGCCCCGAGCATGACATGCTTCGCATCTAAAAGACTTGCTGGGGCTCGAACCCCAGCCTTCAGCGCCAGTACTCAGTACTCTGCATCCAGGCCACAAATACCGAACGGTGGGCCCGTATTAGCAGGCGTGCGGAAGAATAGCGCACGCAGTGACCTCACACTTGTCCCATGGGTGCTATATGTTGCGAAGCGTTTGGAAACAGGCCGCATGTAGCTGTAGCTAGAAGTAATTCATCCTCATTGCATAACCATATTGATAAGAGAAACACCACCATGTCACTGGGACGTCACGGACCATGGGCTCTTCCTATTTTACGCCCTTTACTCTCTAGGTATTTCTTTTATTTAGAATGAAAATTAGCCTAAACGTAAAACACACTGAGTTCGGCCGAAATTTGAACTCCTGTTCGAACTAATTTTGTTTTTTGTGTGCTCTTCGCCACCAGTGGGAGAGGTTCAACAAAACATTAAGCCCAGTTCCACCCAGTGCGAAATCGGCTCAAGCAGGGCGGTTGTGCTGATCCTGTGTCATCTCTAACGTCAGCGGGCTCTCGGCCCCAGGACCGGCAGTACCGTCGCCGCTCAAATTCTACGGTGTGCGCAAAAGAAATCGGCAGGTAAACGTCATCGGCTGGAGGGTCTCTTCTCTCAGCCTCTCATAGTGCGTGGAAGATTTACCCTCCCCGGCGAGACCACTGCGCTCTTTATTGGTGGATCTGGTGACGGGTTTCTGCGAGACCGCCTTCGGGTCTGCGAACCTGCTTCTACCCCTGCGTAACACACCACGTACAGCAGACTTACGAAAATTGTCGACCTAGAACCACTCTACTCTTAAAACGTAGCGCCTGTATGCCGCATTCAAGAATTTGGTGCGTTGTACGGGTTGGTTTTGCTATTTTCTCGGTAATTTTGCTAATGTGGCTACGCAGTCCCATGCAAAAATCTGCATATCCCTGCGAGGTTGCAGCTCTTCTACCAGCGAAAAATGTTAAAAAATGGTAAAGGTGAATTACGCCAAGCAGAAATGCGGACAAATGAATAATCATTATGAATCTTTATGATCATTGTCATCATATTATCATGAGGTCATTGAGGTATCAAATGTTTTATCGGTTTGGGGGAGATGGCTTGTTGGGAAGAGCCTACGAAACATTCCAAGTGGCTAGGGCCAATTACTAGGACTGTGTGCACAATCGAAACGCAATCCTAAGGGCTATGCGTAAAGAAACAAGCTATGAAAGTCCTCTTTGGGAGAAAGTTTGTAATGAGTAGCATTTGTTTCAAAAATGTCCCTACTACCGCATGAGTAGCAGTACTCGCATCTGTGCCGCCAACTCCACGCAGGCACAAACACATAAAAATGTTTCAGGTATTCGGTATCGCTAGAGTATTCCTTGTCGTAGGAAGTAGTAGGAAGTACGTAGAGGAGGAAGTGGTAGTTGGGGTGGGGGAAGGGGAGATAGAGACCGGTAACTGTCTGGCGTTTCACCGACACCTCAACCGGCCGACGTAGGAAGTAGTCTTGCAAACTTGCACTGATATACTCAAGCATGAAAATTATGGGAAGTTTGCACCCTACTGCACATCATTGCGACGTTCACAGCGGGGCATCTGCGCCCCAATTTATATTCTGTCTGGAAGAGGAATTCGACGATCCGGAGTTTGACGTCACGTATCACTGAAAACGCACATAAACATGTGTTAAAATCAAGACGACTGGGGAGAGCCTAAACAAAATAGCAAGATCGGTCATTTGGCGAAGAACATCCAGCAAAGGAGAGGAGCGTCACTGAAAGCGGGCAAACATCTGTATGGCCAAAATGACAAATATACATTCGTGGCAACCTTTTCCGCCCCCTAGAATTCTTTCACTCACATTGAAATTTATCACACAAAAAATCTTAACGTATTTGACAGGCCCCAAAAAATAGACACAAAAAACAGCAGAATATTCTCCTCGGTGCCTGTTTGTAGAAGTGGGCGACATAGTATGCTGCCATGCCTTCACCCCTTGTTTACAGTCTGATCTGTACCGAGAAGTTCCCGATCAAAATTACATTCCGGAGGATGCAGATCGATAGTCTCTTAGGAGTCGACCGGCATCCGAACCTCTTGCCTTGCCGCATACTTCGCAGCAAATTTGTTTGCTCAGAAACGGCTATATGCACAGGGCACGTGCGTGCGCAAAAGTTCCTAGCTCGGGTGCATCCGGTTTTGCTTTGCTTTTTTAGTCAGTCGGCAACATTAGTTGTTATTTTGCAAGAGTTTTTGAGCCCCCGGGGCAGGAGAGTTGTTTTCACTTTAGGAGAACATGCACTCAGTGCAGTTGTTAATATGAGGTCGGCAGACCATGGTCTCGGCAAGCCTTACGCTGGGTTAAACCTTTTCGCGCATTTAAACAGCGGTCCAGGCAAAAGTCTTTTGAAACACAATATTTTACATTTCCTTGAAAATACCCTCGTCCTCTTGAGCCTCCGCATGGTGTCCTACGCGAGTTTAAGAAGAGATAACTATGGGAGATGATAAGTCCGCAACCCACACAAGTGAAAAGTGCCAGATCATTCGGGAATGACGAGATCATGAAGATCATAATGGTGAGTCATGAACAATGTCATATCTTACGTCATGTTTAGTTACGAACTCTTCCTCCTAAAAAAGCATCCGTAAGAGTGGCATAATAAATTCTGCGGTCACTTAAGTCTTCTTACGTGTTTTAAGGCGAAAGCCTAGCAATTACCAGAGACTTCTGCACTGCTGCATCGTGTTTCCGCCTCTGTCCTCACTTGTGCTTCCTCTTCTATTAATGCGAATTGCTCCGACAAGAAGAGGGGCTGCAATTGGCGTTGCAGTTGCGACGCAGTCAGAGCTCTCTTTCAGCGTGAATCTGTTTTACTGACGTGCTATCACGTTCGCCAGTCCCGCAGCATGCGCCAGGATGATTCTTGTTCCCCGTCGGCAGGTTTGGCGATTTAGCGTAACATTGACGCCCTTGACTCCAGTACTGAATGCCCCCGAATTCAAATCCAATGTTTTTTTGTTGTTTAGATTCTCTTCGGCGGCCATTTTGGTACCACTAAGTTTGACAGTGACCATGAAGACGATGGTCATTTTTTTAAGTTTGACACACCGTGAAAGGATGCCGACATACCAGCGCCACCCCGTGGTCCTTGTACCCGTACCCTGCCAGAAAAAGTATGAATTAGCTTTATGCAGCCAGTACCTCGTATCAATATCCCTCGTTACTTGCAACAGCCTCACAACATACCCAGTCAGCTAAATTACCAAGAAAAATTACAAAAACCGCCTGAAGCTTACTTTCATTTCACAAATATCCATATGACCACGGACCAGGAGGTATGCCATTACTGAGGAGCTGGGTGTGGTTCCTATACCGACACCTTTTTATCGTCTCTCTCATCTTCGTTTGCATTCCCTTTTTCGTCGTTAGTTACCATCGCAATGACGCATGGCTCCGCACTTACCTTTGAACTAGCTCGGTGGTTGCTACTTGCAGAGCAAGCTTTTATATTCGCCTCGACTTTACACCATGTGTCTCCCAGCCAAACACAATCGTTCAGATGGATAGGCCACTGACGATGACAGCAGCCGTCGGAAGTTACGTCTGAAGAAACTGCAAAATACCAGCGCTAAGACTAGAAAACTGCATAAACGTTCCAACTGCTATTATTACTTCGGTATCATAAAACGAAAGGTGTCAAATTGTTAGCAATGACCGGTCACTCATTTATTATACCATGCGAGCCACAAACACGCCTGTCACCGATCCAAAGCATAAAGCCTTGCTTTACGTAGTATCACCTGGCAATTGCTGCTGACATATTTATCATTTATTTTGTTGTTACGTTGATAATAGGTTGCTATCGTTCCTTTTTTTACCGACAACTTGCATAGAAACCTCAAAGTACTGTAGTTAATTTGGCAGATTCTTCGTCGTGCCAACGTTTCGCTAAGATGGTGCTCTTATTGGGTAAATCTCATGCAAAAATGGCCCGAGATTTTCACTAAAAGACGCGAAACTATGCAAATCACGCAGGAAAAAATGGGTAAAACAAAAATTACGTCATGTCTTTCTATCACCCAAGCGTCAACGTTGCTTTTCCTAAGAATTGTACACAGACAAGCTTAGATTGGAATTCCAGTCCTATCGGGAAGAAAAGATTTAAACCGATCAGCTTCTGCGGTATTCCACGGAGGAAGTAGTTCTAATTCACAGAGCGCACTCGTACTCTCTTTACCATTGGCGCAAAGTTACAATTGCTTAATAAGCTTGGAGGGTTGATAGAAGCCTGTCTTCAGCTGTACCAAAGCAAGTTACTTCCTGACGCATTAGAATGGTGCCACCCAAAACAAGAAACACAGTATTGAGCTGGTACCAGGCTTGATTCAGCAGCATACATGTTACAACAATAAATCATACAAAAATATGGATGTTGAAAACAAAGAAATAAAATGCAGGAACTAATATTTTGTGATCCTTTTTAGGGAATACGCGCTTTTCCCCACATTCAGAGAAAAGGTATGACTGCAGCAAGTAAATTGGGCGGGAAGGCCTTTTAAACATTGGAAGTATTTCTATACGTCTGGTCGCGAAGTGTATGCATCCTTCGACTCTTTGTTCAGTCTTTCTGTCATGTGCGCATCAACACTGTTAGCACATAGCGTATAATAAGGAGTAGCACCTTTTATGTTCTCGTTGCTTTTTAACTGCAAAAATCGCAGCCGCGGAATAAATAAAAGCACGGGGTCGATATATACTAAAATGATGTAATGTAAAGCCAGGAGCGAAAGCTTGCTGGTTCATTTTTTAAGTTGATTTGAACTGCTGTTTGTTAATATCTGATTATTTCGTACCCGCGTTGGTAGCACGAGAGCTTCAAAAATAAGACTTACTCGCTATAACGACTGCCCTCAAATTTACCGGAAGGATGCGAGTACAATTTCCAGCTGTCGACACCATTGAAACATGTAATACCCTTCCTCCGTAGCCCTAGTTTGAGACACGCTGAATATGGTAAGCCTTTGAACCTTTCAACCTGGGTTTTATTTTGCGCGTATACTGGCCTCCGGAAGCTGCGAAAGCGAAATGTCTGGTCAAGACTCGTCATGATCATTTATTTTCCGTTCTTAATAGGCGTCTAATTCCTACCGTATTGCCAAGAAACAGCATAAAACTTTAAATAACACGCGTAATAGTTTTTGGCTTCGCGACGCAGCCCCCATAGATTTCTTGTGATAATATAAACAGAAAAAAAATGTTGAAGAGGGAAAGATGAACAGTAGAGCTAACACTACAGCTTTCAGACGCAAATGGTGGGTACCAGCTTTCAATAAAATCTACTTTGACACTGTCGGTATCTTATTTTGCGAAATAAGGTAGGTCTTTTCCTGAAAAGCATTCTTGTTTTATATCTTTTTTTGTTTGTTTGGAGAGCCTCTGTCAGTTTCTTGATCGCAACCTATTAGGATTCCATTATGGACACAGCCTAGGAACAGATTTCTTTCTTAAAGCCGGATATTTACGTCGATGCCCGGGCACATAAACAAGCGTCGATGTTTCAGGTTCACTAAAACATATCTCCACTTTCTTGTTTTGATTTGAAGGTTTAAGTTTTGTTTCTCCGAAAAAAAATTGCTTCGGTTACGCGCTGATTTAAGCGGCCTCTGACCACAAAGACAGACTGCAGACTATGCGTTATTTCTCTTTTAAAACAACGATTTTACTTTCATTGAAGAGTTTGATTTCAAAGAAAGTTCTAGAAGCGATGTTTACGCGAATGCGAATACGTGCGGACCTGTTAAGGCTATTCGCAGCCGACGTAGCGTCCTCGTTCCTTTGACGTTGCTTTATAGTGTCGAAGACAGGCAACCAACTGCGCCCTTATCGTCTATCCTTTCTATTTGGCAGTGTTCATCCTTTGATCGATTCTACCTAGAGATGCGCAAACGTTTGCTTCCAAACTTCCGTCTGTCCTACACCTACGGGAACACAATGGAGCGAGGTTTTAGCGCCTCACTAGAGTGTTGAGACAGGGGAAGCCTTTTGTTTCTCTCTCGACAGACATGCTCGCGTGCGCGAAAGTGGTCACGCGAACGCCGCTTGGCCCGTGCCGTTGAACGATCAGCACCAGAAACACTGTTGTTCATAAATTCTTTATTCAGACGAGGAAGTACGAGGACACGTGTAGGAGTTGGCGGGAGGAGAATAAAAGGCGTAGAATGCATGTTTCGAAGTGGTTGATGGGGCGCGTGTGCCGTGTTGGCCAGCACATGGCGTGCATTCCTTCCCGTTCGGAGTATTCCCCACTGAGTGGTATATTTACTACTCTACCCCACGTCTGTATGCATCGAGCAAGTGTTTTTTGAGAGGCAAACTGAATCGATCGGGGGAAGGGATCTGGGTGTGGGGAAGCGAAATTGTGGTAGGGAGATAAATTGAGGCCTATCCGGATAAGGTGTGTAGGGAATATTTATAGGGTATTGTGGGGTAATGGCGGGTAGTACCATTTTCTGAAGTACCCCAGTGATACACCGGCATGAAGTTTTCAATGAAGATTTATTAGGTCTGTCTGAGTGAGAGTTTGGGGAACAAGTTATTGGTCGGCATAAGCTTCTGCCAAGAAAAGTTTAATATCCAGCCCAATACAACCGTACGGGGACAAAGGAAAGCCGTACAGCTTTCTCAGAAGCTTCGCACTTCAGGAAAAATTTTTCCTAGTCCAAGATTTGAACCCGGAACCACCGCCTAACTAGGGCAGTCGCTCTACCAACTTTATTTTATTGCGAGAGACTGCCCTAACGCGTAAGCGGAACTTTTAAAGGTACAATATTGCACCCGTTCCCCGCAAAAATCCAAGAACTCACCTGTGCCGTAGACCGATAACCAACGCTTAAGATCTGGGGGTTTCCTAAAATGGAGCCCTGTACCTCGGAGGTGTTGCATTCGGGAGTTTCTACGACCTAGGAAAGTCTACAACAGGTGTTCAACGTCAGCTACTGACGCAGGAAGCACACGGAAGGTGCATGTGTCCGCGAAGGGCGCCTTATAGCAGGCACGCCAACTGTGGGTAAGTTACTGGAGATAACGCCACCCAAATCGAGGCCTCCGCAGCAGGACCTCGGTTCAGATTGCTGCGCGGTGTCGTAGTTGGACCCCAAAAGAGCAATGAATACTCGATCACTAAACACCTATACAATGTACGCTTGCCCACCCGTTTTGCGGTAAAGCTCAAAGAGTAGCGGAGGGCGCAGCGGGACGAGCGTTTGCTCAAAAGTTTTGGACCTCGTTCCATGCCAACCGTTCGGAGTGTGTGATCACGCATATGGACGGGAATGAAAAAGTTAATGAACGTTATGGCTTCCCGGCTTTGTGGCTTCTTTCATTCAAGGCGACAATTCTTATCTTTGCTCCGTCGAAACAGCACTTGTCGCAACAGGCGATAGAGAGTGCCACTCCGCGATGTCTTTCCTAAGCCGTGCTTGGAGCAGTTGCATTGCGTCTCCGACAGGTGGCAATACGAGTCCCGCCAGAGCGCGGCTAGGCAAAGCTACTGGTAAAGCTGCGGTGCCGTCGCGCGCGATGACGTCATGCCTCGGAGAGATTTTCCTGCGCACGTTCGCCGGCCCAATTACTAGCTTAAGCACTATGGGTGTTAAAAACGAGCTATCGCTCTACAATTTGCGACTTTCCTCCGTCATTTTCGCATTTACTGCTTAGTTTACTGAGCCTTCCTGGCGTCCGCGCAAAGCACCGTCGGTTTGTGCCACGTGGTGCACTTGTAGACGAGGTAGTAGTCGTACAGGCTGAGGCCCATCAAAGCTAGATCGGCAGTAAATTATCGCTATATGTGATGCATTATATCCGTAGTTTCATAATTTTAGAACAACACGTAACAGACTTCGCTGGTCCTCCTGCCTTTAGAGAATAGAGGTACAGATTAATTTTGTGCAGTAAACAGTATGCGATGCTGGAGTACCTTATTCGCCTTGCTTACTCTTGGTGATCACTCGGCGTAGAAACGTTGTCTAGAGTGAACACGATGCGTAACTCTGCCTCCCTTTTCGCTTAGGAAATCTTGCTTATCATGCTTGTCATGCCTTATTTTGCCTAGTTTGCCAATTTTGCTTATTATGCCTTATCAAATGTTTCACCCACTCCCAGTACCCCGCGTTGTTGAAGTTGATCTTAACGATCATTTTCCAATTTTTGTTACACTATCTGGCGAGGCCTCTCCTAACTAGTGCACATATTTCGCAACAATCTTTAAAGGAGCCATGAAGACAAGACACAAGTTTGGTTTCATTCAAAAGATGCCTCGTTAGAATGATACTGGCACCACTTTTAACGTTACGACTTCGCTCAAATAAGCTATGTAATTATGGAAAAAAGAATGCCCATTGCGATTCACTAGCTCATTTCCCGCAACCAAACCTATGGTATACCGGCCAGCAATGCTATTGGCGGAAGCCGGTAAATTTAGGGCACATTCTTTTTAAAGCAGTACGAATGGGGGGACAAACAGTGGAAGTTACGAAAGCACATGTAAACATAGAAGTTCCGATGCCTACTGCTGTTGGTACTGCGCGCACTATGGTTGGTTTAGCTGCACAAGACTGCGAGGGCTTTGGGGTTGTCTCAGACCAACGCTTGCCGTTGACCAAGCAACGGTGTCTTTCGTGACCATATTTGTAGAGCGAGCACTATTTTCAACGAAACTATTATTTTCTCCTGAACAAAAACAAGCCAGGTTTAAATACGACCAAAAACAAACCAAAGGCAGAAAACGGCTTGCCGTGGTGTGGTGGCGCCATCTAGGTTCACTAACGGTAAACAAGGCTTCGCAATCGGCTGCAGAGCGGTCGGTTCCTGTGATGTCATTGCAAACCACGAAAACACACGATTTAATGAGAAATCAAAATTTTAACAAATTTGAACAATTTCCCAGTGAATAAAACATCGTTCGCATCCGGACAAGCGCTGGGGGCACTAAGAACACGAAATCTTTTGAATAAAACAAACCTGTATTTTGTCTGCATGGCCCCTTTGACGAAAAGAAATTTATCGAAGCGATAGCTCCCGCATATCGGTCCTATATTATTTCATCGTCTGGCCCTGTTAAAGCATTCACTGAATTTCGTAGTAGCCTGTTCCTTGCAGCAGTCGCTGTCAGTACTAGGAAAGTCAAGTGCAATAAACGGCAATAATTTTTCCTAGTAATCATGAATGAGAGCAGCATTGCTAACTAGTTTAGAAAAAAGGACACTTGTATAAAAAACCTAAGAGGCAACCTTTCAACACTACGCTAGCAGAGCAATATGAAAAAGTATCGCAACGTATTAAATAAGGTATTGAAAGTGGCCAAGCAGAGTTTATATAGCAATGCCTTCATAAGCAATAACAACAATTCCAAATAACAGTGGGAGCTTCTAAATGAATTTTTGAAGCCTCTCCTTTGCTCGGGAGACCATACCTAAAATAAGCTATAATAATGTAATTTACAATCAGCAAGCTGCAGAGCCCATGCTTTCAGCGCTTACTTTCCGTTGCCTCACGAACATCAACAGGGTATTTATCAAACAGCTTTGCCTCGTTCATCATGTTCATTCTTCTTTTCCCTGTAACATCGGAAGGAGTATTTCGAACAATTGGCAACATAAAGAGCACTAGTCCAGGATTGGGCATTATATGCGCACGGCATTTAAAAATTGTGGCATATTTGATCTGCGAACCTATTAGCATAATAGTTAATCTCATTTTCAGCACTGGCATCTTTCCTCCTGAGTTGAAACGCGCTGAGGTAATTGCGGTGTATAAAAAAGGCGCCAAAAATTTATTTTCCAATTATCGGCTTACTTCAATTCTCGCTTCCTTCAGTAAGACTATTGAAAAATAGTTTGCAAAGTGTTTAACTGAGCATCTAGATAAATTTAACTCTATTAAAACAATATCAATTTGGGTTTCGTTTTGGAAGCTCAGCTAGTTTAGCCTTGATTTCGTTAACTGATCACAATAAGCATTCTATCGATAAAGGCTACCTCGTTGGCTCGGTATTTGTGACCTCACCAAGGCGTTTCACACCATTATTCATGACTTTTTATTTACGAAGCATCAACGCTATAGAGTAATCTGGCCCGACCATAACGTTCTACAAAGCTACCTTATAGATAGGGAGTACGTTGTGTACGTGAATGGTGTGTTTTCTGAAGCAAATATTACTAATCGAGGTGTTCCTCAGGGGTCTATACTTGATCCCTTGCTGTTCATACGGTATGTAATGATCTTCCAACTTGCTTGACTTCATGCCATTGCATACTATACGCGGACGACTCCACAATAACATCTCATACATATCTATCACAGGCCTTACATCTAAGTTAAACACTGCACTACTGAATATCCTAAACTGTGGCCGTAATAAATGTTTGTACATTACCCCGAAAAAACTAAAGCTATGATCTTTAAACCTGGTCAAAGACAACTACCCCCAGTTCCATCTTTAACACTCGGTCCTAATCTCATTGCTGTTTGCAACTATTTTTCTCTTCTTGGTGTGATACCCGACCCTAACCTAAAGTATAGCTCTCAAATCAGTCATATGAAGAAAAAAGGGGCCTATGGTGTTCGGGCCCTAATCAAAGCTCGTCCGTATATTTCACATGATGCTCCATTATCACTTTGTTTCCTTTTCATTCATAGTAATTTAAGCTAAGGGATCGCATCCTGCGGAAAAACACATCATTGTCAAATTTCATTTGCGCGACATCTTCAAAATCAAGCCATTCGCATTATCACCAGGAGCCATCTTCAATGTTACACACAAGACTCATTACACCATTATAACGTGTTATCGGTTGCAAAGTTGTTTAAATATAACTTAAGCTTATTATTTTCCAAGTTCTTGTGTTTCTGATTGTCATTTTTATTTTTATCAACCCCACCTTCTTAGCAGACCACGACAGCACAAGGTTTGCATCAAATAAAAAGTTTCCTACTACCACGTGTACAAAACTAATTACGGCAGAAATGACTTCAGCTTTCTTTGCAATATCAATTTCAGAATAGTTTACCACTTGCTGTGAAATTATTTATGTGCGTGTCGTCATTTAAATTGTCCCTTAAAAGACCATCTTTTGCCCGGTGAATTGGTATTTGCTTCATTTTTTTGTTGATTTATTTCTTATGGAAACTTGGATCTGCCAATCTTATTTTGTTTCGTTTTGTCAATTCTGTGAAACATTTTCTATTTTGATTCTTTAGTTGAAATAAAATAAGCCTTTCTATTTTGTTTTTAGGGCGTCCTATATTTGTTGCACTGTTGCTGCCACTGTTTTTTGTAATTATTACCTCTGTATAAACTCATCAAGGGTCCCGGTACTCTCACAGACTTTGGGACCCTTGTCTGTAGTGCTTTTAGTTACCTCCTTTTCTGACGCACCTAATTGAACTCCTTCTTCTTCTTCTTCTTCTTCCATCGATACGGTCTTCCCTTGTGAAAAAGACATCTATATTGTTTTCGTCCTTCAGTTGCTTGCTTTTCTCTCTTAAACAAACGTTCTAGCCGACGACTTCGGCGATTTTCGCTAAGTGTCTCTTACCAAGAATAAACACTCTGTAGGACAACAAATACCGAGAATGGGCTTTCTACCTTGTTGTTTTAAGCACTGAAGATGCAATAGTGTACATTTCGTTTACTTGACACTCGAGAAAGATACTGCGCAGCAACTTTGGAGTTTGTAGTTGAAGGCTTCCCACCTCCAACTTTGAATGTGTACGAGGAATTTAGAACGAAACAACATAAATGAAACAAAAACTGTCCAAGTAAAGTGGGCTTGGAGACTTCCCTTCAGCCATTGGAAGAACTAATAACGGATAGAATGAAAAAAAAAGATGCTTTGTTTCAAAGACGTTAGGCAAGAAGAGAAAATGAAACAAAGTCAGCCCAAACCGCCGTAACAGGAAACAGGGGAATGGATGGAGGTATGAGATTCGGTGCCTTCATTATTTAAGCGACCGCCTGAATAATAGCTTACTTGTGGCTCGCAGCATTCCTGTGGACGCATCTGTTTCTTGTAAGACGTTACTCCGAATTAATGGCTTCGTCCATCTTCATCATCATTCGGATTCTGTCATACAGACGCCGGGTCGTCATTATTCTCGCTTGCATGGTACATTTGGAATGCGGTAAATTTTTTGGATGTGTCTTCGTCCCACTGTCACTTTTTTTATTAATCCCTTGTACACATTCTGCCGGTGAGATGGTTGGAAGTGGAGGAGGATTGAAGGATAAGACAGAGAAGGCGAAGGTTCTGACTCTCACTTCTTCCGACTTCGTTTCCGCCTGACTTGAGCAGCATGTTTCGTAACGCAGACGCTCCATTTCTTGAAGGCGTATGCAGTTGAAAGTAAGAGGTTGGAAAACTATGAGTTCCAGAGCGATGTAGACTGCTGGGTTTTACCCAGACCGCAGCTGTTTTACAAGCGTGGCGATGGTACGCGGTATTAACAAAAAAGTCAGTAAAATATCGTACTATTGTTGAAACAATGTGCGGTGTAATCAGTATTTGGAAAATCAGCAAAAAAGAGAATTCCACTAAATATTCGGTGTTTGGGTGTGTTGTGATTTCCAAGAAAACGGCGAACCAGTGCAGTTTAGACAGCTATTTATTAACTTCAAACATTGTCGTTGTTGTAGGCAACACTTTCTTCCTCACCTTTGTGTAGTTAGTTTTTTCAAGAAACTTGCCGGATGTTTTAACATGAGTCAACATAACACTGTTTTTGCGTTTGTTTTTCACTTTCCGAAGAAACTAGGTATTATAGTAAAACGCGAACCATTCCTTTCGTTGTAAATCATGGGCAGCCGCCTCAGCCAGGCGAGTGACGTTATCTACCGAGCGTTAGTGGTCTCCCATTTGTTTGCCTTTCCCTCGCCCTTTCTTCTCTTTAAAACACTCTCCCTGTTCCTATTACTTTCCTTACATACGGTGTTCTCGGGCGACTAAATGGCTCAGTCCTTTTGCGGAGGGCTCGACTGTCGTCCACCCTGGTACGCAGTGTGTGCTCGCAGACTGCGCCACACCTTTTTTTCCCGGTGGCTTCCCTGTGGCCTTCGTTGTGCAGCCAACGGATCAAGCGCTCACAAGAAGGCTTCGCTGCATGACCAGCGCCTGCGGTTGCACATCACCGCATTAAGACACGGCCCGTACCTGTTTCCGGGAATAGCGCTTCTAGCACGAGTGCCCCTACGTGATTTATGACCTAATGCTTGTGCTTCTGCTATTGAGCGCGCTATGATTAACCGCGACTGGGGCAAGGTGCGACGTCGCCTGACACCCCACCCCTCGAACAAAAACAAAATACCATTGGTAGCCATTTACAGCAATGGGCACGTAATGTTATCGAACCATTTAACCGCTAGTGAGTAGGGTTTCCCCACACTCTGATGGCTCGCAAAACGCCAGTAAAGTCAGTTTCCACTTCCGTAATGGCGCCTTGCACCAGCTTATTGTTACTGCCTGGGCTTTGCCGAGAAGCCAGCGAACACGTGACCTTCTGAATGAGCCTGCCAAGCGTTATTTTCGGTGCAGCTGTAGTCCTTAAATAACCGCTTGCTTAAGCCTACTTGCGTAAGCTATGCTTGTTGATGGGAAGCAGCGCTGGTCTGCTTGCACTTGACATTTCGAGATGTTCAAATCTCCGCAGCTGGGATGCATTGGCGGTGCCTGCCACCTGCCCCACTAGGTCTGCAATCCAAGAGTTTACCCGGCACTTTGACAATCCTCGCTAGCATGGAAAAGGTCAGAGAGCATGAACTGATGACCATGGAAGAGTCGAGGAAGACCATCGCTTATTGCAGGAACTTCTCAAAAGAGATGACTCAGAAATTTACTTTAGAAAATGGTGCAGCTTGCACTAGTGGTGGAAGGCTGCAGAAACAGCACAGCTGGCGCCCCTCTCCCTTCGTCGGAGACCCGGCTGTTGCATCATCACCACGATTATCATAATCGTCATCATCATCCCCATCAACACCATCACCATCATATCATTATCACCATGAGCCCACTAGGTCCACTACCGGACGAAGGCATCTCCCATCGACCTCCAACCACTCCGGCCCCCCGCCGCTCGGGCCCATTCTTTCCCTCAGAATTTCCCTATTCCGTCTCTCCATCGAGTAATTGGCCTTCCTCTTTTTGTAGACCCGTCTCTCGGTGTAGCTTACTCGGCGCCGGAAAGGCTAAAACGAGCAACACAAACTCGGTGCCAGGAGCGCGAGCTGAATCCGGCGCCAGGTAGATCCCTCGTGGCGGAACCTCGACTGGCGCGAACGCACGACTCATTCAAATTACTTCACTGGGTGGAGAAATCGCGCATTTGATCGTGCCCCTCGCAGATCCCGCCACGGACGCTGGGAGAGATTGGCCAGGGTACATCACCTGAAATTCGTGAGGACAAGATTTTTTCGTCAGCTTTTCGTGTGGCTGTCTCCAGGTGCGCATTATAAAGGTATGGCTTGAACGATTCGTCGTCATCGCCTTCGGCGCGGCGGATCCATAGCGCGCCAGTCACCGCGCAGCGCGTGCTAACCCGCGCTCGAGCTCCTTCATGTGGCGTAAGCCTACGCGCAAGCCTGGACGACGCCTGGCGGTCGCCGCGATGCAGGGCTCATCTGCGCTCGGAGTTTTCTGTCCCCGCCGAACGGATTTGGGTCTGATTAACAGCTCTGCTGTTAGAAAGTCAAGGAGAAAAAAAGAGCGAAAGCGAAAAATTTTTTTTCTCTCTCTCTAAAAAAATTTGGAAGCCTCTGTCCGAAGAACTAGTAGACATCCGTAACCAGCGAAGATTAAGACCGGAGGTCATCAGTACAGCGAGATTACAACTAGCTATACATTTGACAAAAAAATAATGCCAACCCAACATTATGAAGAAGGTAACAATGTCAAATAAATCACCGCATTCTTCGTTAAAAACATTTTAGCAATAGATATATATGGAATGTTGCACAACTTAACTTGAGGCCCGACAGTGTCTCCTACAATCGCACTTATGTTAATTTCTCACACATCGGTAAGAGAAACAACAATAAGGGTAGAAAAGCTCTACCGGGTCTCAGCACAATCAATAAAAAAAGCTTACTAATGAACCCATAGGCGTAAGAATAAATATAATAAGTTTAAGACGAATACGAATAACCAGAAAGTAACCCTAAAAAGCTATTCACAAGAGGAAGGAGGAGAAAAACGAACTAAAGGCTAAGGCAGGACCCAGCATTTGCCGCCATACAAGCTGAGCGTAGTGTCCGTAGATAAGGTATTAGAGCACCGCCACTGAGTACGCAAGTCAGCAACGGCGGCCATTTTGGCGTTTATTGCCGCATGTAGAGCAACGCCGTTAACTTCGACCCGGTTGCTTGTTAAGAGCACTGCGGAAGATGCAGCAAAACGGCATCTTTGGACACACTTCTGCTGCTGAAATGCTGTTCCACGCATTATTTTTTATTCGCATCCAGAACGTCGTCAACCCAGCAGCCGCAGAGCAGGCAATACAAGATAAGCCTACCTTAGTTGACCGACTTAAACGCACAGACAACAAAATGGCGGCGCACATGAACCACCGAAGTGTAAGCACATGTCCCGCAATGCGAATTGACCAATGCTCATGGCGGCGCACAAGAACAATAGGAGAAAAGATTGCAACTACCCTGTACACTACCCTGTACAAATGACACTAGCCGAGCGCAACCGACAAGCCCGCCGAGACGACGAGAAACATTTCATACCCTCCTCCATTGCCATGTGTACTGGTTCACAACCGCTTTACTGGACATTGCAGTTTTTGCAGGGCGGAATGGCGACCACTTTTTTAGGGGTGGGTGGTGGAGCTGTTTTTGGTGAGACAGTTGTCAAGAGCAAGACATGACACTGTCACTTCGGTCTGGTGAGCAAGACTAGGCAGCAATAAATCAGAACCGGCTGCTTACTTTTATAATCGTTCTAAGATATCCGCAGGTTGTGTCAACTGCACGCTTTGGATGACAACCAAGGTCACCGTCCTCTGCTGCTTTTTCCTTGCACTGCGTGCGCCATGTGGCATGCAAAGATTGACATACACAGCTAAGGTGAAGGTTGTGTCAATAGGAGCAGCTACTGTAGACGTCACATGAAAGTGTTGATGTACAGAATACAAAGTAAGCTATTTTTTCAAGAGTTCACCTTGTCGCTGAGCCAAGTGTTTACAGAATCAGTGTGAGCGGCCTGGGGTTAAGAAATGTTTCTTGGGAATTCCGGCATTCGCTACGAACAGAATCCACGTATTGTGTTTGCCTTAGCAGTTTGAGTTGGAATGTTTCTAGGAAACGCCTAAGTGCTTTTCGCAGAAGGCATTTTTCCCTAACATTATATCCAAGAATTTTTACCCTCGCTTCCAATTGAACTTGGGTAGAGAAAAAAAACTGTTTGTACCACGTCGCTATTTCTTAAAAAAAGCAGCAGGTACTGTTTGCACGACGAAGGCTGCCATAAATGAAAAGACGGAAGTGAGAAACTACTCATACGAGCATATTGAGGACGTCCGGTGGACAGATGCGGCAATAATTGGTAACTTAGCTCTACACCAAAGCGGTATTTATTTATTTTATTGCAGGTTACTGCGGTCACAAAGGACCATGCAGGTTGGATGCGGCAGTACATATAGCAATACACATAATACCTTTCAATTGCATAAAAAGCAGGAAAATGTAGAATCGAAACAGAAGGGAACTCTACCCCCAAAATGCCCAGGGTGCACAAATCGAAAATAAAAAAAAACAGAAAGAAAGCATGACAAAATAGAGAAAAACAATAAACGCAACAAGAGCTATCACTATTGTGGGGACGCACGAGAAAAGGGATAAAAAAGCATCGCTTCTCAAAGATGTGAACATTTCCTAGAAATAAGCTCACTAGCGAACGGTAACCTTGGTTGGCTCATGGCTGCGGAACATTCCAGCGGATGGTTACAACGCCAAGGCGAAATGAATGCGGCCATATTGCGAAGACGTTTTTCCCACTAAAAGAGTGCTCTATATGCCACCCCTCTTTTTCTGTAACGGGCTGCCTCATCAAGTTCACTGTTGCATCTGCTTACGGACGGGACAAGCAGAGTCGCGATTTGGATCGTCGCTTCCTACACGCATGATATCACGCATAACCAAAACCGGTTCAGACGTAGGGAGTTACACGGCAATGCAATCTTTTCAAACACGCCCCAGAAGTCGAGGTAGAGAGGGCGACAAAAATCCCAAGAAATAATAAAATGAAAAGGCGAGCAAGAACGCACTCAATAGCTGCTACATTGTTTGACATGCGTTTCATCTCTTCGAATTGAAAATTCAATTTTGACTGAGAAATTGAAAGCGTGCTGACATTTCGACCGTATTAAAGAACAGACACTGCTTCAAGGGGCGCTTTTGTGTATTCACGTTCGTACAATCTTTGCAAGTTGCGCGGCTGCATAATTATCTAAAGGGTGTAGGATGTACCCTTGAAATAAACTTTCTTCTTCTAACGTTACAGCATTCTGAAATGGCTGTAAATAGGTGTCTGCATGCCCGGGCCAGAATCTCCAATGCTGATTTCACCACCAACCTGGTTTCCTGGATATAGATCGGTCTCGCTTAATGTCTACTAAGCCTGGAGGCTATTAAATAAACGAGAATACAACAACAATTTCGGCACCATCTGTTAAAATACCCTAGATATCTGCTTACACCGTATAGGTGCGCTTATATATAGCCACTGCGGCATTAACGGCGAAGTTGGCGAACGAAAGATGTGTCAACCTTTTTGCGTTAGTATTTTCCGCCTAATGTAATCCGGGATAACCTGTTTCAATTTCCGCCGCTTCGGCCGGATCAATGTCGCTGAGGCACGTTTGCCCTGCACAGATTCGTAGTAGGTGGCAAGACCAAAAAAAAAACCGGAAGGTTGACGAAACGTTGATACAAACCAAACAGACTGCCCCAGAGGTGAACCCTGGCCAACAGCATCTGGTTTAATATATTAGGTCTCGCAATGCAAGGTGGACCCTCAACCGGAATGCCATGTCAGCCGCGTCCACAGTCTCCACAGTGTTCACAGTGTCCACCGTGTCTATTGTGTCCACAGCTCAGAACTTATTGCGTTTGCACGCAATTTCAACTCTCCGGTAGCCGCATGACAAGGCTCAAAGCAACGTCGCTTGGTAACATCTGGGACCCCCAGACATCACCACCATTTCTGAGACAGCAAGATGTGACGACCATCGACTCCTTTTACGCATTTTTGTTTGCCGTGATTCACAATGCACCCTTTTAGTGTGGCTAATCTGGGTGCTGTTCGCCGTCCTGCCTGTCACATGGCGTGTAGCCTCAGCCTGTGTATAAATAGAAGCTGGACTCAACGACAAGGCTGCATGTTTATGGAAATAACGACGGAACGTAATATGTCCCACATCGATTGAGTATTGGTGCGTCAGCTGGTCAGCTCGGATTACGTTGGTACTGTTTTGTCAACGTTACGAGTGCGAACGTATTTCTGCTAGCGTCATGTCTTCGAGTTATTTCTTTTGTCTGAGTGCCTTAGTTTACTTACGCAACGGCTAGTGGTATTCGGTTCTTTATCTTGCAATGGGTGCTATTTACGCGACGGCGTCGTTCCATACGTTGTTTTTCCCCACTAGCAGCGCAGAAAACACGGAAATGAAAACTAAGAAACAATACAGCATATAATAAAACGCGACGAAACTACAACAGTTAGTACGGGTGAAATTCGTGCCCGAAAAGTTATATCGCAAAGTTCAATTTAAAGTGGCATTTCCCACGTAAAAACCAATCCTGGGCTACAGGGCGCACGCCGTAGGGACCAATAAATAAACTACCTTCTGTAGCTCTAAGGCGCACAAAAACTAGAGTGCAGGCGTTCCTTTTCACTGTCATAACAACAAAAAATTACGTCACAGCCGAGATTAGGTTGTGAACTTTGTTAGTAACAACAAAACCCTTGGCAACTCGTGTATAACGCCGGGACAAGAAACAAAACTGAAAAAAATTCAGGGCTTACTTTCTCGCAGATATACAGTAGACACAAGAGGAAAGTGCCAAAGCGGTCCGTAAAACTCAAGGTTAATACTATTAATACAAAAACAGGGTGAGTTGCTACTTGCGAAGTTCCCAAAGTTTTTGAATGATGACTCGAGTGAAAGAAAGCCGCCCGTAGCTAGGAGTAATTGATTGTATATGGGATTTAACGCGCCGAAGCTACACAGAATATGTGGCGCGCCGTAGTGGAGGGTTCTGGATTAATTTGGCCACCTGTGGATTTTAACCTCCATCTAAAACGAGGTCCACCGTCGCCGGGAATCAAACCGCGTCCCCAGGTCCGCAGCATAACGCCTTAGCCACTGAGCCACCTCGGCGGGCCCAGTAACCAGGAATAGTTAGGCAGGACCACATCCGTAATCGCCAGGCTTTTAAAATAGTTTGGCATCTCGATCAGTGACCCGTACCGGCAGACACATTTCGGCTTGTTTCATATGTTTTGAAACAAGCTACGTCCACTCCCAAAGAAGCCCGAACATGTGTGGTCATCGTAGCACCTCGACACAAATAAACTGGGTCATTCAGCGCAACTTTGTTCTAGAATCGCTGGTCAGAAAATAATTTATTTCTTAAAACATCAAGTAAAAGCGATATGATACAATACTGACTGCTTTCCCTATTGTCTCCAACCACAAGCTTCAAGGCCAAACCTAGCGATTGGATACGATGTTCGCAAACGCACCACATGTATTCATAATTCATTTCTCGGCCAAGAGGACCAGGTTGATCACCTCCGCGCCTTTCATGTTTGGTCTCAGCCGAGCGATGCTAATGTATGTTTCGCAGTGTCCCGATTATTATCTTTCTTCTTGTGCCCTGCAGGCATAGGAAGATTTCGAACACTTTTTACTCAAACGCTACAACTTCTTCATCCTCCTTGCATTCTTAAAGCGTTGCTTTTTGTGCCTCAGTGGCAACGACCATTAACAACAAAACGTGCTGCAGAAAAGCCAGCTTTCCCTGAAGATGATGATGATTCTGGGTGAAGCGAGAGATAGTTGAAACTCGAAGCTTTTCTGGGTCGAGATCTAATGTCTTCAAGGTTGAAATTCAGAAACCAGAATCTCAATCTTTATGACGAATACGCACCACGTGGAAAGTCAACTTGTATATTTGTTTCCACATAGGAACATCAAGCGCAGGTGCAGAGTTCAAGTCTATTCCTGGCCATTCCCCGGGGTTGCTACGTGTCAAACACTTCAAGGGAACCATCATCGTCAAGGTGCAAACTCACACGACAACGAACGAATTTTTCACGAGATTGGTCTTTGATCCAACGCGGTATGAGGCGGAAGAAAGCTCGGCGTTTCAACCAGCTCTGTCGTTCGACAAAGAGGCTTGGAATTTTTGGGGGATAATTTCATTATTATTTCGGTCGGCTAGCCATGCGAAACTTATACATGAGAAAATACTATTGCCCCAAAGCCAACAGGGTACAAACGTGCGGACTGGGAAGAGTCCCCCGACACGCACAACGCCATTACGATGGCCTAAAAGTCAAATGTATCAGGACCCCATTCGTCACGTATCATCATAATCATGATCATCTTCAGCCTATACAAGCCCACTGCAGGGCAATGGCCTTTCCCGTGTATCTCCAATTATCTCGGTCCTTTGCTAACTCCGTCACGGATAGCATCAGCACAATACCTCTCACGTAAGAAACAGTGCGGGATATGCGGAAAAACTTGGGGACAACCAAAAAATATTGAAGAACGTTCACTATCTTTTGACAGTTGATCTTGAAAATTACATTTAGGTTAACTGAGAACGTTGCAGCCTTCCAAAAAAACAGGAGATAAAGCGCCAATTATACCAAAGCGAATATTGAGCTACCGGCATTCCTGTTAGTGAGTAAACTCGTAAACGATGAAGCATCACTAGAGATTACGCATTAAAAAGTTACGCTCACCACAAGCAATTCTTTTTTGCTCAAGTAACCTGCAAAGCAATCTAAACGAATAGCAGTCACCTACCTTCATTAATTAGTGTTTGCGACATACGTTACAGAAGAAAAACTGCCCGCTTTTCGCCAAAAGTGATCGCGAGAGATGGATTGTCTCCTCGCAGAACAAATTTTACCGGAGATCTTCATATCTGTGTTCACTGTGCATCCGTAACCCTCATTCTAGGGATTATTCTCTTGCTTTTCCTTATTTTCTCGGCAGCGGTAATGCGACTACTACGCTGCTCAGTGCTCTGTCTTCCAGAGTCTTCCGTACCTAAACATACTTATTCTCACCACCGCTGCTCTAGCTACAGAAAAAGCTCATCCCAAGGACCAGACGAGCACGGCTGAGAAAAACATAGACAAGTGTGTTAAGAATAATTACCACCCGACGTCGCGCATTTACATAATGGATGAAACTAGGCCTTAAAAGCTTGAATAGGCCTTCAAAAAACCTGCTTCTCAGCGTATCATCGTTATGCTTATAAGAGCAACCGCTGCAAACTTTTGATAGCATACGTTTTCCTTCGGGAAATCTTAAAAGCCTCCAGTAGTTATGTCAAACGGAGCTACATCACAGTGCTCGTAAGGCTAATGTTTAAACTCTGCCACCAGAGCGGAAGGAAACGCGGCGTAGAATTCAGCTAGACGTTCGTACGTGGACAAAAATGGTTTATGTCGGTGGAGTAATATTTTCAATGGGAAGATTTGTCACCCACTGCTGCAAAGACTTGGAGGACGCGTAAGCTTTGTCCTTTAAAGAGGCCATAAACGCAAGCTACAATTTTTTAACGACCTGTTTTAACGACCTAACCATTGGTTATCCACACGGCTTCATTCAGCCGCAAAGGCGATTTTTAAACAACAAAGTGTAAGAAACATTGAAAAGCATTGAAATTTTACCCTACAGCGATGCAAAATGGGGACGAATGACGTAACATGGGCCCAGTATTGAAAACATTGTTATCAGTGCGTTAACTGTGCGTTACCCTTAAGTGATAGCATCAAACGAAACTACATGCCTCACTACGATTTCTCAGTCTTGTTTCTTGGTGGTTGCTGAGTCCAGCGGCCGCGAAGAGCACACACAAGATTTTATTACTTCGTGGAGTAGTCACTGGAAAGTGGTTGGGAGTCACCACTTTATTATCTGTTTTGATTATTATCCATGCAGTTTTTTGTTTGATGTTTAGGATATAATTGCTGTCATTGTTAATGGGTCTTTTTAATGAACCGAAATTGTATATTTTCTTCGTAGCTTTTCTAAACTTTGCCTTTAAGATTGGAATGGGATCGTTGAGCATGATCTAATGCTACCTGATACGACATTCGGCGTCAGTAGAAGACGCGGCTAAACCGAGCTTCTGGTCCGGTAGACGGCGCCGTATTGATTGCACACGTCTCCTGTATCGCGGGAGGGCAGCTAGGACGCATTCTCCACCGAATAACGATGACGTCACAATTGGTGTGCCACTCGGCAAACTGGACGATTGATGGAAACTTCCCACCACTGCACGAGCCGGGAATTTGTCGTGAACATATCGCCCAATCAGGGTTTTCCGTTCCAGCATCCGACGCCGACTTTTCAGCGGTACCAGCAGCGTTGTGTTTCCACGTCAATACGTTAACCTTGTTATGCGCAGTAGCTGTTTGTTCTACCATCTGTTTGCGTCTGTTAAAAACAGGCCATGAACACAAAATACGTTTCATTTATTCAGATGTCTCTTCAGTACCGATAACAATCATACCAATTTTACCGCAACGTTCTAACACATTTTCGAGATCTTAGCGAAAACACACTAAGCAGTGGTTACTCCACAGTCACTTTCCGAGGATTTTTTTTGTGACGTCACAAATTTGGTTCGTGCCATTGGCAGATGGTGGACGAAGCCTGGCCACTAAGACGCTTGGCTGGGCAATGATAGGGGGCGTCTAATTTTGTTTAATCAGATTACTCTAATACTAACGTGCAATATACACCCTGTAAACTGTGGTTTAAAGATAAGTTTTCTTTCACCTACTGAACCCGGAGTCTTAACCCAGACACACTGCAGGAAAGCCCACTTTACACAATGGGAGACTACATGATGCTAATGTTGATGATGATGATAATAACGCCAGAAAGAACCGCCTCCCTTGGTAGGCACCTAAACCGTGTCCCTCTTAATATGACGCCGACGTTTATTAGATTGGACCTTCCGACATGGTCGACGATGGGTGAAGGGGAGGGAGGGGGCGCTCAGATTTTTTGTGAGGGATTCGTTTCCGGCCGTCTGAATTTGGACGTCGACTCTCGGGCGGTTCAGAAATTAATCCTTGAAGATTTGATTGCGGTGGCTTTGGCTTTGGAACTTCGCTTCTTGGGTTTCGCACTGAAGCCAGCTTCGCGCTTTAACCATCTTCGCCGTTAGACGAAGACGATTTCATTTTTAGCGCTGGCCTATATATTACGTAACTCCTGCCCACATAATGTGACTGTGGTGCGAAATATGGTGTTTTCTTTATTTTGTGCGTTTTTTTTAATAAACGTCATTATGACTGGAATGAAGCTGAGTGATTAGGCGAAGGCTAGTTCGTTCAAATAGAACAAGCCTGTAATTCATGTCATTCGTTCCACCGTAAAGGACCGAAGGCATTACTAAGGCATTATCTACAACTTAACAAAATTGAAACAGCAGAAAAAAGGGAAAAGAGATAAAAACGGTACAAATAAGCATTGCAATAACAATGGGCGAAAAACATGCATCAAAAGAGTTATCGAAAATGGCATAGGTGTACTGCGTTGAGTCATAACGTTTAGTTTACATCGGAACAATTGTACGGTTACTGATAGTGCCCTATGTTATCATGGAGGTTGTTCCATCCATATTATTCCTATTAGAAAAAGAATAGTTGTTCAAGGTTGAAGAGCGGCCCTTGATTGGAGCTATAGTGTGGCTGTAACTTGCGGGAACTGTGGCTTATGTGGGTTGTGGTTCCGCTGTTAAGCCCTGAAGCAACAAAAATAAGTCGCCAAAGACGCTCCCCATCAACGTTGCCAATAATAGCTTCAGTTCTTGCGATTTTCTCTCGATGGCTTTGTTTTGCGATTTTTGTGGGACTGCTGTAGTTAGTTATTATTGCTTCCAAAATAAACGTGCGGGCGAACATAATGAAGCGTTCATCTGTGGCAAAGCGTAGGTAGGATACCTTCTTTCTTTATTAGTATTTGCACCAACACAGATAGGAACAAGAAGCAGTATGTGCATGCCAACTTAGCCAACAGTCCAACCGCTTTCTCCAGTACGGCGTAGTCGTGCAACTGACAACATAACAAATTACCTCCCCGCCAGTCTTGCTTGGACCAGAACAAGCAAAATGTTCCTTCTCCAACCACAGAAAGCGAGGCAGTACCAGTCGTTCCAGTTTTGCTGAGTTGCTCCAACAACTCCAACTCGCCTCATGTTGAGCACTATTTATAACAAAGTTTGTTGATTCTGTTCCTGAAGAACCGAGCAGAAAGGCTTACTGTGCCTGAGGCACATGATCGGTCAAAGCGCCAAGAATCACTCGACTGTCCAACGCCTTTTTCGGCTTCGTTGCCCCTTCCAACGTGTGCACACCTGTTTTTTCGTGATTTTTGTCTACCTCTCCCCGTTTGTCGGCGACTTGTAACCCTCTCGACGGCGCTGAAAGGCCAACGTGGCGTGCACAATCCTTCACAGCGTGTTTACGGTCAGCAGCAGACCATTAGCCGCACTCTCCCGGAAGCCCTCTTTGGGTTTGTGTGGGCTACAAAGGTCCCGCCAACCATGAGCTTTTACAGCAGCAATGGCTGTCGCGCGCTGCAATGCAGCTTTGCGTTCCGCTCTGGAAGAAAAAACTTTGCACACTTCTTGCGGTTTGGTGAATAGAGGGCTGGTATCATTTCTCCGGGTACAGACATGGTGGAGTACACTTTCCTGATAACTGTGTAGGCGTCTTAGAGAGCCCTACATTCGGTCGCTGTTTCAATTATGTGCTTTAAAACTCAGTTGTGGGACGGTTTCATGAATGGATAAATGGATAAAATGACGTTGGATAACTAACGACACGAACTACCCTAGCTTTTCCGCATATGTGTGTGTTCGCTGCCCTTGCTACATAGCTAATATAATGTATCGTTTCTAGTCGCAAGTGAGTAGATAAATTGGCTGAGAATTTCGCACCCAATCTAAAAAATTGCGAGAGAGAGGAAGTAGTACTGCACAAACTATAAACAACATGTCTTGCAAGAACAAGTAAGGGTACGGGACTGTGGTCCGTATTCATCGCGCTCTATACAATGATAAAGCTTACATGCTAGAATAACCTCAATCGTTCGGCAACACTGGTTCTCCCAGTTTGAGTTTGGCGGAAAGCAAGTGCCCGAATGTGACGTCCGCAATTCAGCAATGAATCTTTACGGCTCCGTTTTGTTCCACAAGTGGCGAATTACCAGAAAGCATCGTCTGAATAGATCGCCAAAAATAGAAACCCGCCACTTTCGTTTTGTTTAGAGTTACTGGTATAGCTGTCCAGCGCGTGATGTGTGCTCCCCGCTGGAGAAAGGAAAGGTCTCTGTTGCATAGGTCAGCGTCGGAGCACTGAGCTGGAAGGTGATATACGTACGGGGATAAAAAAGCACGTGTCAAAAAATACGTGCTCACTGTACACGAGGATTGTTCCGCCTGTGACAGGTAATATAGGTTGCTCTCGCCTCAATTGCCACAAAAATATGGAGCCTGGGTATGGCTGAAAAATATAAGGTAAGAGCGAGGGGAGATCACATGCCGCCTCGGTTCCAGCTCTTGGGAAGAAGGCCAAAAATTGTGGTTGATCCCTGTTTCATGGGAATCGGTAAGACACGAAAGTAAAAGGTGCCTTCACAGGAGCAGTTGAATGTTAAAGGAATCTCCTTCATGTGCCAAGGGTTCGCAAGCCTGGCCGCGCCAGATGAAGTGACAACGACGTGCAAGAAACAAAAAAATGACCTGCTTTATTCCGGGACAACAATACCAAAAATTGACGTACTCGTTTTCTGGTGCATTGAGCTCGAAATGCAACAAGGAGAAATGTAAGGGTCAGCTACTTTATAGTGGTTCGAAGCCTAAAAAAATGCATTTTTGTTTTAAGTATTTTTGCGGAAGAAAGATTGTCATATTTGTTATAGCCAATTTTTAACTCTACTGTTATAACGAATATCGGTTAAGACGAACTGATTTGCTTTCCCGATACTACTTTGTTATACTGAGGTTCGGCTGTACAGCTATGAATAATATGTTCAATATGTTTTCGTAATGTGCATGCATTTCATGAAAATAGAAATAACTAGAACCTGAAATATTATTCATGCAAATAGAGCAAGAGGGAGAAATAGAGACCGCTCTTTAATGTGACCTGTGAAAGTACAAGTATAGCATGAGTCAAATGGTAACAATATGCGGCTGCCAATGATGAGTAAGTAACCACGCAATAAACTAAAAGTGGAAAATAGCAAACGTTAAGGCAACCCTATAAAATTATTTAAGCGTGGACCTGAGTACTTCATTTTGTAAGGAGATACGAATTAGGAGCTCCTGAAATGAATAACTCTAAAGCGTGGGGTGCGTTTTTGGTCTCAAAAGAAAGCTTCCCCTCAATTAGAGCGTTATTGGAACAGAGTACCCTTTACAGGCGGTGTTCGCCCATTCACGTGCTTTTATGAGGACAGTTGTCCTCGGGGAGCTACCTCGAAGCTAAATTTTAGCCTGGTGCGTTAAGGGCCCCGTGTAGCAGAAACGTCAGTGTCGTCAGCAGTGTTGACTGTGAGCAAAAAAGAGTGTAAGCAAACACTCCCGTAGCGCCACCTTGCGGCGCCCACTGGAAGCGCTGGAATGGTAACAGAAATGGTGCGAGCGCAAGACTGGAAAGGGATAACCGAAGGAAACTGTATATGCAGTGCGAATGAAGCCCGACAACGCTCGCGCATTATTCTCTAAAGCATCTTACACTTAACGAGAAGCCTTAATCGTCCTTCAATTTTTGGTCACAGAGCTCTGTTATATTTTGTTCCGCAGGACGTAGGGAAATTACCCCAATGAAGAAGAGCACGTCTCATGGTGCAGCGTACGCTGAGAAGAGAAGGACGATGAGCAGCCGTCGGACGTCATGTTTGTAGTAATAAGCAATTAAGTCTGATGCAAATAGAGATTTTCTTTCTGTATGGCGGATTCCGACTCCTTCCTTCAACAACTTATGGTGCCAAAATCCATGTTTCAGCACAAAAAATTTCAGAGAAACGAGTCCGACACCGAAAAAAAGGAATGATTAGCTGTATTTGATATTAGACCTAATTCTTAAAACTAGCAAGTACAATGGTCTCCGCTGCTCTTCGTCTTTCTTATCATCTTTCTTCGTCGGCGTTACTTTTAGATGTGCGACACAATAAATTCAACAAGCCCCTTTAGGTTCAGCTCCAACCGTGCCTGGGGACGCGCAACACTCAGTGGCGAAAACTGGAGAGGAGGACAATGCTAGGTCAAAATGTATGAGGGAAAGTGGCGAGGAAGCAACGAGCTGACGAACACGTGTGGGGAGGGCGCGCCTCAAGAAAAAAACATTTCTCCCTGGCCACTCGTCAATTGAGGGAAATGAGACGGCTCACACCAGCTGCCCGTGCCCTTCCACACTGGGCATTTGTTTCTTGAACAGAACCCACGGTCGAGCCCCCTCCACCTCCCGCTGTGCCATCCCGCTACCATGACATCCTGCACCATTATCGCAACCTTTGCTACACTTTGCCTCAACCTCACCCTCAACTAACCAAGGAGGAAGCAATCATCTGGCGTAGATTACAAACACCTTTTATAACTCACCCATCCTCCACGCTATACCCCCTCCCAATACACCCTCACTTGTCACCCCGTGCCCCTCTCATAATATTAGGTAGCCACATGGTGTGTGCCTGTCAGAAACACCGCATGGCTTACCTCCAATTCCAAACGTTCCCAAGAGTAGTGGGAGGGCCTGCTGACCAACTCCCGCCAAGCTGAGCAGAACTTTCTGGCCACCCGTGCCAGGGCTGCGCCAGGGCCCAAAGGTACCTGGACTGAGGCGAACGCACCCCACCGACTGACGGCTCAACCACGACCGTTTGCTCTAATAAATGTATATTCCTCTCTCTCTCTCTCTCTCTTCTCTCTCTCTCTCTCTCTCTCTCTCTCTCTCTCTCTGGTTCGTAACCAAACTTGCGTCCCTCGTGTTATAAATCCGTCGTCTGTCCGACTGCGCCATCATCGCATTCGGGACACTCCGTATTTCCCTTATGTTCGTTTGCGTGGGCTTCGGCTTCGGACTTTGTCGGTCTGTGTTAGGGCGATTTGGTCTTCAATACGGTGGATTGTTGACTTTGATTTAACATAGTTTGCATGATGAAGATTCCATTTCAGCAGCGGAGCTGTTTAAGTTTGAGTTCAACTCGTGCAGGGCGCCGCTCAAAAACCCCCAAGGAAAGTGGAGCAGAGGAATATGCTATATCAAGAAGTGTGAGGGAAAGTGGCTGTATCGTATCTTGCGCAGCATGCTCCTAGTGAAAAGCACACCCCTTTATGGTGCGATAGCGTGGGGAGGGTACGCATCCTTTCCCCATTTTTGGTTCCGTATATAGACACCGATACAATAAAGACGTGGTGTTCCTCCCATCGCACCGCTGTGTGACATCTTATTCGACCACACGGCGATACATGGTGTCATAAATGGGATACGAACCCGCGCTAATTTTGAGATTCCTACGAGATGCCTAGGCGAATGGATATAGAAGCTTACCTATCTGTCGCGATGCTGTTCTCCCGGAAGATATAAATTCAGGTACAAATCACTACAAGAAAAGACAACGTTCTCCATAAGCCTGCTGAAACGATATGCAATGTTTGAATGGAGTGCCAACCACGCATTTGCGTGGAAACAACTGTACACTGTCCTTAGCAGGCAGCCTGTACTGTGAGTTTTGACGTCAGAAACGCTAGTGAAACAGCGTGCGATGCATCGCAGTGAAATTGGAGCTGCGGTGCTGAAGTGCAACAGTGAGATATAGAAGCTGTCTGCCACGCTTCCCGTGGGCTAACTGAAGCTGGGTTACGTTATTCGCAAATAGAGAACAAAGCGATGACTTCCGTTTACTGCTGCGAACGTTCAAAATTTTGTGTATGGCCGAAAGGTTATAGTAGAGGCCAACCATTACCCTTTGCTCGCTATCACACCGAAACCCAATGGTGAAATGCCTTTCCTGCTGCAGCAATTCTTTTCGCGAATGGTGCGTTATGACACAGTTATGCGGTTTCTCGAGAGAAAGAGCTCCTAGTGGAATTTATGCGGTCACGGGGAATAACTTCAAGTTATGCCGGTGACGCCAGGAGCAAGAATTTGGAACTTCACGCCATAAGTGTCGCTTCATTCCTCATCAGTGATGACGCATGGAAACAACTGGCCGTACAAAATGGTCGGGACGCATACCTGAAAGGGGCGATGAGCAATTGTGCCCACCGGGTACGCATAGAGGGGCCGCTCAGGCGATTTTCTTTCGAGCTTACCTAGGTGTAAGGTGCTCTACTGGAAGGCAGTAGAGCGACGACTTCCACGAATTTGAGAACGTATACCTTAGAAAAGACACCTGAGCATAAAGAAATAAAGAAAAAAGGCGAGCGGCCTGTTTTTTTCTCCGGTATTATCGTCGAGACTGCTGCATTTGTGCTGAAATGTGCAGTTTGTAAGAAGTACCCTACACGTAGCCACAAGAATTTACTGACGTGCCCTGTGCCTACGTAAGCCTGGCCTAAAGTTGGAATCGATATCTTTGTGTACGGTGGACGGTCGTACCTCCCTGTTTACGATGCGCTGTCAAGTATGCCGGACGTGCAGGAGTTACGTGACGCATCGGAGAGCTCGGTCATTCAAGAACCTTCGCCAGCGAATTTATCCGGTATTGATATTCCTGCTGGGAGTGGTACGTGCCGCCAAAGCAAAGAACTGCCAACGGCAGCGTCCAATCACGGTTCGCTACTACCGTTCGGTATTTCGTTCTTGCATGCCTCTTTACTTCGGCGGATTTCGGCGACGTCTCGTTTCATGAAGGTTGGTGTTGGCGAATTGGAGGCCCGCGTCCCCATCAGCGTGCGCCGCGCAAACTCGCTGTCTAAAGTTCATCGAAAAAACGTTGGCCTTCCCAACCGTACTGCTACAAGTACAGAAAAAAACATATAACTTGCATGCCGTCCTGGTGTGATGACAAGTTTCTTCAAGGCTGCTTTCTTTCATAAAAGTGTTTCCTTCCGGGCAAGGAAAGGTGCGCATGTGCTGGGCGAAAAAAAATTCCACGCCTGTTAAATTGCTAGAAGTATGCGAAAGTGAATTAGATTGTCGTTTGCTTATGGCTTAAAGCATCGCCTTGGCACCGTTTGCGGTAGGTCGCTGCAGTTTCTTACAAGCGGCTTTTGGAGGCGGTTATAAACTAATTTTAGAAAAGGTTACTTTTGTCTGATGCCACTGTTTAAAGCTCCACAACGTTTAACGCTCTGGAAGCAGCAGTATCTCGCCGAAGCCATTCCAGAACTAAATAAATATTACTGAAAGACAAGGACAAAATATGCCAGAGAACTGCAAAACTTTGTCGAAGACGTAAGACGAGAGCAAACAGGTGGAGAAAAGCTCTATAAAAGTGACAGGAGCAGACTCTCAGTGACTAACCCTGCTTCTTAGAGACAGGTCTTACTAATGATGGATTAGGCTCAGGCCAGAACGGTATTTCAATACTGAAAGGGCCCCACATACATGGCCACAGATCATATAAAAGGAATGAAGATGAATAAAAAAGTAGAGACTGCGATGACACATGGTAGAACTGTTATCACGCGAACGCACAACGACGATGTTGGCATTCGTTTAGATTACTTATATTATTAGACCGAAACTTCAATATGGTAGTACGATATTTGTTTCTTGTACCACAACCCAGCACTAAGAGACAGAAGCGAATGCGGTGAGAAATCTATATGGTTATTGTTTACAAATTTGAGCGCATTCATTTACCTCATAGAATTAGAAACTAACGCGTGTTGAAGCCATTCAAGCACTTTGAAGTGACCCAATGAAATATTGTCTGCACTTTTATTAGCCCTTGCTAATAATCAGTGCAAATTAAAAATAAATAAATAACAAATGAATAGATAAACAAAAAATAAACCGTCTAAGTACAAACAAATAAGTATAAAATTTACAAGAGAATCTTGAGGTAGGTATGGCCGACTCGGTTCGCAAAGCGGCAATCATTTGAGGGAAATTTATTGCCTACATGATAATCTAATAATTTTTTAAATTGTGCCTGTTGATGCCTAATCAATTTGAAAGGCATATCCAGGTGATTAGATGTACATTCTCGAGGTACAAATTGATGTTTGTAATGTCACGCGACTTTAATGATGACCGCGTGATAATACCACGTATACCAGGACGCCCGTTTTACAATGTCTCGCACTATAAAGCTCCTCGCGTTTCTAAGACACGTGATGTTTTGTTCACGGTCATGAAAAACACATGACACCTAACCGTGTAAGCTTCTCTTTCAATAATAAATGAATAACATAAATAAGTGACCCTGCTTGAGAGTTGTAGCTAATACACTTATTCGCTTGTCTTCTTTTTTGTTAGGTGAAGCCCCTTTTCTCTAAAGAGTTCGTCCTTGCGGCCTGGAGTTTCAGCTCGCAATTTCCTACATGACTTAGTGCTTTGGTTAATGTTTTATGCTTACTTTCATGCAGTTTACGGATTATTTGCTGTGGTTCATGCTAAACATTTTGTTATGCAACCGCGCTTTCAGGGATGCATTCCGTTGCAGCCAGCTCCGCAGCACATTTATTTTGTTACCCAGCGGGCAGCCAGTTGAGGGCTCACTGTCTCTGTCCAGCAAATGAGAAAACTTTCTCGTTTTCAATGGTGCACCTACTGCGACATTGCGCCACATCACTGTTCATAGTAGAATCACGGCAACTTGATCAATCACTTATGTATATAACATTTTTAGGCGTTGTGGGCATTTTGACGAAGATGATTTATTTATTTATTTATTATTTATTTATTATTTATTTTTTATTTATTTATTTATTTTTATTTATTTATTTATTATTTATTTATTTATTTATTTATTTATTTATTTATTTATTTATTTATTACCACTAGGCTGACCCATACCTGGCAGTCCACATGGTGGTTCATCATAGTTTGCAGCTATCTACCTGCAACGCACCTCCATTTTGCATAAAGACGTCAGTTAAGGAAGCCTGTTTGACTGCCGTTTTTAATCACGAACACGGCATATGAAAACAATTGAAATCAGCTGCGTAAAATGAAAGAACTCTTGCCAGACTTCAGTTTAATTCATCTAGCAAAGATTATTTTCCTTGCTCGTTAACCTCGCGATAATTCTAAATGCACCTAACGAACCTGGTGTCCCAAAATGGGATCGGGCTGTCGGCGTATCCTGTCACCCCTCCGCAAGTCCCACGTTAGTGGAGATGGACCGTGATTTTTTTTCTTTTTTCACTCCACAATATCGCGTATTACAAATACTTTCTGAAGAATGTGGGAACTAGGGGCGATCACTGAAAATGGGACTGCATAATAAGTGCATGGCACCTAAACCGTCCTTCGTCCTCTAATCCGAAAATTGGGAAAATTAGCATACACTATCTCTTGGGCTCTATTCACGCTTTCAGCCCTGTAAAGCTTATATATTTTTGGTTTTTTTCCTTAATGAAGAAAACATCGGTTCGTTCCTTCGGTGTATAGTATGTGGGAGCGGGGTGTGTTCGACGAGATCGCGTGGCTTCATCAAAAACCAAGCACGCAACTTAAATATGTTCGCTCACACTACTTCAGCTGGCTTATCTAGTACGTTTTGTGTTATTCTGCGTCCACATATTGCGTGCAACATGTTTGAACGACCTCTTTAGGAAGGTAATGAGAATGCCTGCTTTAAAAGAACTATTTGCGCGCCATGCGCGGCGATCTTCTACATGAGGGGCAAAACTCTCGCTTGCTGGTACGTAACTGTAAGAGAAAGCGACCGCGCGTCCGGCGGGATGGGAAGGGAAGTAGACAAACACTTGACAATGACAAGTGTTTGCCTGCTTGTCTTCCCGTCCCGTCTGACACGCGGTTCTTTTCTTTCAAAGATCTTCTACACATTGAACTGACAACTATACTACAATATCTTTTTTTTCCCCTTCGAATCAAATCTTGGCCAAGCTGAGGACACGAGCCGATACCCGACTTGATGAATTGCTTAATGGCGACTAGCCTAATATCCCTAACGCACAGGGTTCATAGCACCATTTTGTCTTCCAATTCAAGCAAGGCTTGATGGAGTTTCTGGTGTACAGTGTGTAAGTGCAATTTCGGATGAGGTATTTTGTTTCTCCGGCTTTTATGTATACAAGAAATTTCTTGGTGTCACTGCCGTTGGCAGAATAGATAAGATCAATAGCAGCATAGAAAATCCACGCCGCAAAACGGGCTATTTCCATTAGATGGTGGTGGTTGCTTTCCGTAATATACGCCGATTATTAATCTCTTCCAGCCACGATCGCCCTTAATTTGTTTTCGCTGCCTCCGCAAAATTGCGAGCTCATCTATTTGGAAAACACGACTAAGATGTCATCCATCAATGCCTGGGGGTGCAAGCACGACCGATAATAATAGCGTGATCATCGTAGTGATACCTTATACGAAGACTCAGTTTCCTACAGATCAATTAGTGTCAGGCACCAGAAGGCACGCCTTTGGAGAGTCAAAAAACCGCTATAACAAATGTGTAGCTGCATCAAAAAAAATGTGCATTATGATGTCGCCACTTTAAGATATACCTACGCCTTTTCTGAAAGCCTTTGTTTCATAACTTGTTTATAAAGTTTTGTTTTTTCCAGGTGCCGAGTTAGGCGGTCGCTCATATTCCAATCTCATTACAAGCCTACAAGCAAGGTGTACAAACTTACTTGCTGATTTTTGTTCTTGCATCGGCATGCTCACCAAGAAACATATGTCTGATGCACACCTAAAAACTAACAATTAATATAGGTAACTATTACTGTTTGGTAGCACAAAAGGTTCCTGTATCGAATGCCAGCCTTGAATAAGAAGACACCCCACGTTTCCTAACCCCGAAAAAAAGTTCTACTGGAAGGACCTTTTTGACTAGAGATACCCTTGTAAGTGTTTTGTGTATCAATTCACATCACATCACAATTAATATTGAATGAAAAACAGACATCCACGTGGGGCAGTTTATATGCTTTCAAATTGCGAAAGGGAAATTTTGAAAACAAAATTTCGGGATTTCTTTCTAACGATCCTTTTAGACTGTATTTTGCTGCAGCCTCTATGCGGGGCTGTCTTCCATAAAATAAAGCGTGCATTCCCTGTAACAGAGTGCAGGTACGCGGGCTTCCAGTTGTCTGACCAAATTTGTGACCATGCTTTGTAGAACATTCGTTTAACAACAGCTGTTCCCCGAATTTCCCGTAAACTCCAGTTATAGGCGACAGGAATGGTCTTTCTGATTTGTATTACGTGACAGATTTACCCCTAATATGGAGGCCGCTTTTCTGATGGAGGCGAAAAGCAAAAATGCCCGTGTGTACGAGATTTCGGCGCACGTTAGTGATCCCCCGGTGATCAAAGTTAATCCGGAGCCCTCCACTACGGCGCACCTCATCGCCGGCGTTGCGTCGGCGCGTTAAACCCTTCAATCATCACCATCATTACCCCTAATATGTTAGGCGCACTTTCGGTAGAATGAATGGCGCTGCCAAATATCTCGAATGTCAAGCCCGATAAATCCCTACTTCCAGTTCACCTACAGCCGTACAGTCATGAACAAACGAAATGCGAACACGAAAATATGAACCAGAACACGCAAAATTAAAAAAATACTACCCGTTGAGGTCCAATAATGGCGCTACTGGTATATTTGGGAACCTACATTTTCCAACTTTGTTTTTGTAACTAAGCCGCGCGTTATTTCGATTTGGTTGGAAAAAAATCCCCGCTATTTTGCGTGTTCGGTATCATATTTTCCTGTTCGCGTTTCATTTGTCTGTGAGCTGTACGTCTGGACTTACCGAGAGCACTGCAAGCCAATCAGTTGCGACAGTGAGTCGTGGGTCATATTTTGTATCACCGTTTGTACCATGTGATCGTGTGCAGCTCATTCGCAACACTTTTGTAATTTTTGTTCGCCCTTGCCTGCGGAATTCGTGGCGTTGGTTGCACCACGTTAGGGGTATTGTTTTGGGCGATACTTTCTTTCTAGCGGGTGTTTTGTAGCTCGAGCTGCACTAGCCGAGACTGAGCAGTTTTGCGTGGCTCCTGGAGAGCCGTGCCGCTGCATGCGCGAGGAGCAATGACGTCACACGGCGCACTGAACGCTGCTCGCTGCCCGGCGTCTCCCACACACCCCACGAGCCAAGCGTCCCCACCGACCTCCGTTCAGCACGTGGCGGCCCGGTCCACTTGATGGTCATGCGAGGGGTGGCCGGGTGTGGAATCGATGGCTGGTGCGTCGCAGCAACACCGGCGTGCGCCTGTAGAACCAGCTTAGCTCTGGGGCGATTGGTGATGCTGCGCCGGAGCCGCTTGGTAAATATACATGTGTCACATAATTCGTATACCGTGAGTGTGTCTGTAATGATTGTGCCGGATCAGCCGACGGAAATGGAATGCTCCTTGTGAAGACGGGGAAGAGACATATTTACAGACGTCCCAGGACAGATTTAAATTAACGACGAAAGGTTACGGACTAAATTTTTAGACGTAAATAAGCTAAAGGGAACAACCCAAGTGGAACCCTCCACTGCCCACAACTACAAGGTGTGCGAACGTCCCTGCATAAACATCCCGTGAACAGAACACGCTCACGGTCAGTCGTATGAGGACGCGGGTGCCGACGTCGCCCTCGTAGCGGTGCTTCCGTAGTCGCGGTTGACTTCACAGGTTGCGGCGCCGGAGAGAAGCTCAGCCGTGTCAGTCGAAGGGCCTGATCCCGCCTCGCGCCCGGTACGCGCCGTTGGGCACGCCGGAGCTCGGTAGACGGTAGCGCGGGACTAGTCCGTGCTGTCGACTACGCCGCGGGCTTTGACGGCGACGCCCATAACCATGGCGGAGGCTGGCGACGGCCTTGCCTCGCTTTGGGACGTAGACCGGACTTCTTACGCAGGTTTTTCACAGTGCCATGCTCCGTTCCATCCTCCTTGTCTCGTTCTGGCTCGGTCTCACTCGCTCTGACTCTTCGAGGCACAAAGGAAAACCCAAAAGCAAAGACTCTTAACTACGAGAGCAGGGAGGGCCATACTCCTCACCACGGGGCACATCCCCGAAGATTTTGAAGCATACCAAGTAAAACTCGATAAGAAAACCAGGGAGACCTTCGAAACCAGGCCCATCCCTCGCAACATACACCCGCAATTCAACGAAGGCAGGAGGGCGGCCAGGGCCAAGGCGCTACTGAAAATTGCACAAGAAGGGCGGCGAACGTCGACGTTCGTGGATGCAGCACGATACGGCCGTTCCAGCAAATACGTGGCGGTCGTGACCGACCCTGCTGGCAAACTGCTGAACGCAACATCCGTAGTTACACACAAACCCGCTATCGCAGAACAAGTGGCGATTGCCCTGGCTATGGCCGACCATTGGAGACCGAACATCTACTCGGACTCAAGGGCAGCAGTCCGTGCGTTCCTCAAAGGAACGATAGCCAAGGAAGCAGCGCGAATCATTAACAACAGAAGCGAGGACTGCTATCACTGCATTACGTGGTTCCCTGCCCACATGGGACATGAATTACATGAGAACATTCCCAACGCCAACGAGACGGCCCACGACTGCGAGCGTGAAATCACCCGCCGCGGCAGCGTAGGACGCTGGACGACCAGCGACTGGGAAGAGTATAGAGATCCGCTACAAACTTTCAACGAGATCACGGCACACTACAAGCTAGAGAGAAAGAAATATCCAGCCCCGCACACCAAGCTTCAGCGATCACAATCCACTGCCTTTAGAATGCTCCAAACGGGTACATTCCCCTCGAGAAGCGTATTTAGCCACTTCGCACACGACATCCAACCGCACTGCACAAAATGTAGTAGCACCACATGCTCGTTAAACCACATGCTCTGGCAATGCCCTGCGTTACCGCGCGGTGACTTTATAACAGAAGAAGAGTGGGAAGAAGCCCTACAAAGTGAAGAGTACATGACTCTAACTCCGGGCTGTCCAGATTGCTTGCGAGAGAGCGGAGGGAACAAGGACTTGACCCCTGCGCAAGTGCGGCCCGCATCCGCAGGACGCAGTCACTAAGACTGCCACGGATTTTATGGACCTCAATAAAGTTCTCTGTCTGTCTGTCTGTCTGTCTGTCTGTCTGTCTGTCTGTCTGTCTGTCTGTCTGCCCGTGCCTCGTGCCACACCTTCTCTTCCTCTACCTCAGCCGCAACCACTTGGTCTTAGGAGCTTTTTGGCGTCAAATGTGGGATATTCCCCTTTACAGGTACGTACTATCACAGTGTCATTGAAGCAGCAGTAAAGCATGATAATCAAGATATTCCTAGACAACCAGGAAAGCTACGAATAACCAGCTGAAACTTAGTTCACGCTACGCATATCCTGGCATAACCGAGCTAAGTCACTGCAAATTTTTTTACTCAAGATAACACACCTTCTGTGCTTTTTTGTTATTTGTTTGCATAAATATGTTTATGCAACAAAAGAAATCAAAAAGCAAGGACCGAACAACAAGATCACAAAGACGAGCTTAAAATATGCTTTAATTTGTCAGTGCAATACAGCTCAGCAGGAGTTTGAGCCATGGAGGTATTGCCCGAATATTTGAGCTTCCTAAGAATTGTTGCTTGCAGGTCATATACTGAGTGATCTTTGGGGAGGAAAATCATCTTTTTTTTTGGAAGTCCTGTTTGGATGTGTGCTACGTACCGCTCAGAATAGTCGCGAAACTGGCACAGCTTGAAGAGGAGAATACTGCAAGGTATCTCCCCGTTCACGTCCTGCTATTGATTGCTGTTGGCAGGAACCGGCCTATACACTGATATTTTTTGCGACAGAAATGTCCGTGCGTGCTACTCCGTCTTAATTCTTGTAACTTTGAATACTATTACACAATGCTCTCAAAACCAAAAAAAATTGCCTTTGTAATTACGGACAGAATTCGCGACGCATTCCACTCATGATAACCCGCCGTTCCCAAAACAAGAGCTCACATATTGTTGACTGGCACAAGATAGCAATACATACGAAAGAATAAAGATAAGGGCTTGCTTCTTATCAGATAATGACAAGGAATCCCACTCCTCACCTGAGTAGGTCGACCAAAAGGAAGTGAGAGAGAGAAACTTTAATGAATACTAAAGATGAATGAGGGCGTCCAGGGCCTGACCGCTACTGTCTAATAATTCATTTCGTTCAATAATCAGGATAGCGCAATGCATAGTACAGAGGAGGAAATGACGGGGGGGGGGGCGAGGAGCAGGAGAGTAGTAAGTAGAGTTGAAGGACATCCCACAGTTCTCTGTGCTTAGATGCTATCGTTAGTACCATTCCTAAGCGTCTCTAGGTGGGCATGAGTTTTTAGGGACAGGCCGTGAACAGTAAATTAGTGATGGCTTTCCTATAGTCGGAAAGAAAAAACTTGCAAGAGATGTGCCAGCTTCGCAGTTTCGGTCTAATGATTTGAGGAATTCTTGAAACACGCGAGATTACGCACGACCATGGAAGTAGTGTGCATTCCTTTACTTTTCTTCTTGTTGTTGAACCAGAGTGGCCCCGTACCTGCGTCGTTCGTGCTGTGGCAGGATATGACATCCCGGACTAGGGACGCCAGCAACACAGGATGACCACTTCAAGACCAACGCGGAAGATCACCTTCCGTTCCCTTACCCATTAGTGGCCAATAAACGTCTATACTACTTGTTGTAGCTAGTTCAAATGAACAATTTCTCCCATAATGTGAACCAACAAACCTCGCTTTAGAGAAAAATTTGCCGCCGTAAATTGCGTTGCGGTGACAGGGCATGTAAACTTCCTCTAGCTCAGTATGCACTTCCTAGAGGCGTAGCTGCATGCAAAGGCCAGATAGAACAGTGGGCGGTTGAGTAGTTGTGCTGTTCTCATTTGTTCTTTATAATGCCTGTTATACTTGTAATACACATGTTTCAAGAGAAGCATTTTACCAGATAGACCACATTCTATCTTCTGACTAACTACCTTAAAGAATGTAAGAAACAACGCAAAGGACAGGACGTAGAGTAGAAGACAAACACACAGCACTGACTAACAACCAAGTTTTATTGCTTGGAGGCGGCTTATATACACATCTACAAAACAATGGAAAGGGAAAAAGGAAATTACAGATAGCAAGGGAGGAGGAAATTAGACAAGTTATTGTAACATGGTCATCGATAACTAAGGCCCAGTTATACATTTGAAAGATACGCGATTTCATTTTTATACTGAACCACGTAAGGTTTGCTTACACATTTATCGCCCCTCTGACTAATGCAAAAGGCTTCAAAAATTTGACGTGTGCGTTTGTTTGCATGTCTTCGAATAATACGACACTGATCAAATTTTGGTTGGCACTTACACTGGTGACATTGCGCAGCTAGGTGACTGCCGACATTTGATTTTAGTAAATTTGCATGCTCCTGGAGCCGTAGATTAATACATCTTCCCGTCTGGCCCACATAGCTTCGTTGGCAATCCAGGGGGATTGCCAACGAAGATTGCCAGGGGGATTGCCGATGTAGATTAATACATCTTCCCGTCTGGCCCACATAGCTTCGTTGGCAATTCAGGTGGATTGCAAACGACATTCTGACGGCAGCCTACGTACTTCGTTTTGTGGTTAATCTTACATGCGTTGTGCTTTCTGCTTACCTTATTCACCATCTCACAGAGCTTGCTTAGTTTGTTGGGCTCGGACATAAGAACTTTTGCGCCCCCTCTTTCGGCAATCTTCTTAAATTTGTGCGATACCTGATGCACGTAAGGAATGACGGTTGTACGGCGTTTTGCGTGCTCATTTTCTTCGTTAGGCAACGGCTTGTTCCGTTTTTGTTTCCGGAGATCCCGTAACAGGGATTCTGCAATGCTGGATAGAAAGGGAGCCTGATAACCCGGTGCTTATAGTCTGCCCATTTGGGCTAAAACCTTTGTTGGGCTGAGTGCTCGCATGACCTGGTTAATGCCGATTTCAAACATAAAGTGGCCACCCCTATTTTTACTATCTTTGAGTGGGCCGAAATAAAAACAAGAGAGCCTTTTGTGAGCCGGGTGCAAAATGCCAGCACACTTGTTCAGGGCTGAACTTGATTGTGAGGTCTAAAAAACAGAAAACATTGTCATCGGGTAGTTCTTTCGTCAAGTTCTGGCACTTTAGTTCTTGCTGAAACACCTCAAAATTTAGATCAACGGAATTTTTCCTGGTGTTCATCAGTCAATTGATACAGAACAAGGTAGTCGTCCACGTACCGGTACACTTTAGTCGTGTTTGTCGGCTTTAAAGCGGCCATCAGGCTTCTGTCATAGCGAGCTAAAAGCATATCACTTAAAATTAGGGCGAGAGATGAACCTATGCAGATACCCTCCTTCTCAATGAACATGTTCCCTTGGTGACTGATGAGGGTGGCGGTAAAATAGTAGGGCAGAAGTTCCATAAAACTGTCTGCGGAAAGCACGCACGCGTTCTGAAATCTAACTGCGCCATACCGGTCTATACATGCGCTGACCTCTTCACATACTAACTTCTGTTGCAACGAGTAAAACAGGTCCATCACGTCCTCTGAGAAACCTCTCACGTTTTTTGGACGTGGCGTCAAAAGAAACTCATCGACCACGTGGGGCTTCCTGACAAGGCAAGGGTCATCGACTTCGATGCTTGAGAGCGACTTTTGCAAGAAGGTGCTGAAGTGGCGTTGCCATGTCCCCCTTTCGGACACGATGACTCGGAAGGGGCATTCGTCCTTGTGAGTATTTGCAGAGAAGACTGAGAGGGTGTTCCCTTCAGTCTTCCTTACGGAGGCTGCCATCTTGGTGAGACCAGCTGCTTCACACAATTTGATGGCTCGAGGCTTGATCTTCCAAGCATTAGCATCGGTGACTGGCTTGAAGTTTCCTGCAATGGCCTTGTCTCCTTTTTTATTGTATACGTCACTTGAAGCCAGCACAAATCCACCTTCCTTGTCGGACTGTAGGAGGCTAAGGTCCGCTTCACGTAGCAGCGCTGTTGTCGACTTCAGTACGCCTGACCATCCTTTTTGTGAGTGTTGGGCAGGGTCTCCATGGGTTCCTGCATGCAACGACTCCCACTTTCTTCTTCACCTTGCCAGCTGCGGTTCTAACGATACTCAGAAGCTCCATCCTGTCTAGGTTTGGGTTGTCGCACAATTTGGGCCCATGCTGAGTAGCTTCTCCGTGCCTAGAGGATGTCAAGTGCTCCCCAGCAACCCAACCGCTTGCCCACGTAGGCAAGCAAGTGCCCGCGCTTGCCAGCGTGAGCAAGCAAAAGGGCAACTGACCAAAATTTGATCATTGTCGTATTATTCAAAGATATGCAAACAAACGCACACATGAAATTTTCGAAGCCTTTTGCATTAGTCAGATGGGCGGTAAATGTCTAAACAAACCTTCCGTGCTTCGGTATGACAATGAATCGCGCATCTTTCAAATGTATAACTGGGCCTTACTTATCGATGACCATGAGACAATAGCTTGTGTAAGTTCCTCCTCCCTTGCTATCTGTAATTTCCTTTTTCCCTTTCCAATTGCCTTGTAGATGTGCATATAAGCCGCCTGCAAGCAATAAAACTTATTGTTAGTCAGCGCCGTGTGTTTGTGTTCTACTCTACGTCCTCTTCTTTGCGCTGTTTCTTATATTTTTAAGCATGAACCAACCAGCCCACTTGCTCCCCGTTCTAAGATACCTTTAGAAACATCACCAGATTCTTAAATCGCAGTGTTTTCATTTATTTACTAGCATTGCTGGCCTATCTTATCTCGTGCTTGATGCATGCTTGCTTGCGAAACGGTTAATGTATGTTTTCAGTTTTTGTTACTACGCATCTTCCTTAGACTCATGCTCGCTCTCTTTTTTCTAGTTGTCTTTCGCCCCAACTACAAAGATTGCTCCTCTTGAACTGTTTCAGGTTCATTGAAAGCAATAAAAATACGAGATAACCCTTTGTAACTGCACTTGAGTGAAGGATATCCTTCTCGGTTTAATATTAAGGGCACTCGCATAAATAAACAATGATACCGTGACCAAAAAAATCTCAAAACCCTAAACTTGAATTCAAAATTATTGCCACCCATAACATCAAAGAATTATACCTAGCGGCATCTCCCGACACCGGTTGGTACACCAAAACTCATTACAATCGGCATACATCACAGCTTTAAACTATAAATATAGCACCATCAAAACCACACCGAACCTCATTTTCTTGGGCATACAGTACAGTGCGGATGTGAATGGTTATCTCTACCGGGCAAACATACCGCTCTGGCGAAACCTTATCCCTAAGTCATACCGCGGCCTGTTAGTATGAGAGTTAAAAGGGGGCATTGCTAACACCGTTCAGATCTACAGCGAATAAACGATAACGTGTGAAAAAGGAAGACTAAACAATGGCAGGGCATTAAACATCGGCTTTTGGGGGGCGTAGAGGACGCCTGTCCGTATTGGACATGTCTAGCTGAGTAATCTTCGGCGTGCAGCCATGCCGCAAGAATACGTCAACGTCAGGATTTACGCGCAGAAGCGGAAAGGTCTGCGTTAGGATTCCCGCAAGCCCGAAAGACGAGTGTATACCTTTCGTAACGTGAGCGGATGATATCGTGCAACGGAATATTTACCAAGGCCAACGTGAAGACGGCCCTGTTTGGTTTAGCTCCGTTTATTTGAGTTTCCATTTTGGTCTCGTGCAGCCCGCAAGCACTCCAAATGTGTGCATTGCAAACATGTGAGACAATGATTGATCTGGACGAAGCGGGTGGCTAAACCAACCCTGGGTACTCCAGGAAACCTGAAAAATAAAGATAATGTATCTGCTTGCCTTGAATCAAATAACGTGGAAAGATGGCAGGAACGGTGCCACGTAGAGCTCTCAATTTGTACCAAGTTTCGTATTTCATAGACAATACAACAATGCACATCCTGTGCCATAGAACGATCAACCTTGGGAGAGGGTAGGTAAAGACGAGAGAAAAAATGCACCATCTTCCTATAGGAGAACCATCAGTAGGATGCGAAGCAGCATGGAGGATCACCCAATTTCTCCATTTGTGGGTGCCGTTGGTTCGGGACTGTTGGTTTCATCCGAACGCATACTACAGCACCGGAGCAGAACCGGCGCAGGCGGTGCCTCGGAGCAGACTGAACGCCGCGCAGCGCGCGACCTGCTTTTAAACAGCTGGGGAGAGGAGAATGGAGGGAGAGGCGATCACGCGCAGTGTTATGCAGCGGAGGAGGAGGAGAGACGCGCATGCGCAGTGGATTGTGGACGGCGCATGCGGGACATAGCACGCGGGACATAGCCGTTGGCTAGGGGCTGTTGGTTCAATCCGAACTCATCCTACAGCACCGGGGAAGAAACCGGCGCAGGCGGTGCCTGGGAGGCGACCGAACGCCGCGCAGCGCGCGCACCTGCTTTTACACAGCTGGGGAGAGGAGACTGGAGGAGAGGCGCTCACGCGCAGTGTTATGCAGCCGGAGGAGAGGAGAATGGAGGAGAGACGCGCACGCACAGTGGAGTGCAGACGGCGCACGCGGGACATAGCCCCTACGATGAGATGCTTCGCATCTAAAAGTTTAAAGGTAGTGGCCTCAGCTCGGCGCCAACGTTTCGACATAAAAGGTATTGGCCAGTGGATCCCCCTTGATTTCTTGTTTTGTCCGAGCTATATTCGGCGCCAACGCCGTCAATTTTAAGTCGACACTTCTTAAGCGAGCCTGAGCGTCCGCGCCGCCCGCATAGCAACAGCGCGGGTGCGCGCGCTCCCGTCTTCCTTGCAACGGGGTATGGGCGCGCGCTGCCTGGCTGACAGCACATACCCACGTGGGGGATTGGCCAGGAATCTCTCGTCCCTTGGCAACGGGGGAGATGGGCGCGCGCTGCCTGGCCGCTGACATGGCACTACCCACGTGGGGGATTGGCCAAATCGGGCGTGAGAAGGGCTAATGCACCCGCTAAAGGAGTTTCTGACACGAAATTTCAAAGTGAGATCCGCTCTAGCAATCAAGTACAACGACAACACAAATAGGTGTCGGTGAATAATGCATCTTTCTTTCTTTGTAGTTGTGTGTGTGTGTGGTGTGTGATCCTCTCTTGCGAACTTTACCGAACCGGCAAATTCAACTCGGCATTCGCACTTTTCATTCTTCCCCTCGGGAAATGCAGGGAATTTTTTTGCCCTATTTTGCTTGTATTTTGCTACAAAAAAAGCCGCCAATTTCAAGCTGTAGTTAGCATTACGTCACTTTTACGCAGCTGAAGTTTCCAATGCATGACGTAATCATTCCCGCCAACTGTTTAAAATACGTCATGCCTTCTCAGCCAATCCCAGAGTGGGCGTGTATTACAGGCATTATTGTTGTTGAATAGCAAAGACAGGCCTACGTTGTCATGTCTAGTGCTTTTAGTCTGGTTTTTCATTGCCTGCCAAGAATTATGCGCTTTCAGTAAAGAGAAATAAGGCAAACTTTAGAACTTGTGCCCGTAAACGTCATAAAACGTCAAAATGACGACAACACACACAACCGCTTTGTCAACCGGAAGCACGTGACCAAAGTTGAAAGCCAATCCGACAACACTTCCGGCAAATGGCTGGCAATTTGTGCAGTTGAGAATAGGGCCCTGGGCCTCGTTTATGAGCGTTGCACGGGACGGAACGGTTTTGTGCCGTGGTCGTCAATACAGCTACATGAAAGGTTAACCAGACTAAGCCAAGCTTTTGCTTTGCATAATCAAGGTTAGCTGACCTAAGCCGCTTCCATTTCTGTTCTAGTTTTTTATCGACACGCCCGCCAGGAAATGAACCGCTCGCGCACTCCCAGGTTATTAGCAGCCGGTTCTACAAAAATGACTGAAGCGACGTGTATAGAAGCGTTACCCTCGTAAACAGGGGCGCGTCATGTCCTCTGCTGCCCGCCACGAGGTGTGAGGACAGAATCTCGACGATGAGAAGTGCTGCCGGCAATCGAGCGTACGGTATGAGTGGACGCCTGTTTATAACGCGGCAACAACAAGACACAGAACTTGCTTAACGAAATTCCCTTGGTTCCTAAATGCATCAAAACCAGTGTTCCTCGCAGTCAGATCTCTGAATTGCTATTTTTCGAAGCAAAATATTCAGCGGCACGTTCGTCGGTACGCCTCCTGAGTGCGTCTTTGCTACCCATTTTGTAGACGGGAAAACAATTTAGAGTACCCTCCTCTCAAAGCGGCTGCTAGCGTTAGTGAGTCGAAGGAGAAAGATGGGCCGTAACATGTGAACCCTCCACGCAAGACAAGGGGAGTGATGATGTTTGGGAGAAGGGGGTTGACCTTCACTGCCTTTTAATTTTTGCCACGTCTCGTGATTCTGTATCAAACAATGCTTCAGTGCTGCTCCCCCATCGTTCTTTTTCAAGTTTCACTACATAGCCCCATACACTTGTTGATATCTCTTCTGTTTTATGCTGTTTCATTTTCCTGGTACTCCCACGAAAATGCCTCATGTTTGAAATATCATCATTACAGGAAAGTGTGGTCTAATTATACATCGCATTGTATTAACACACGAAAAATATAACCAAATTTCCGTTCACCCCTTATTTGTACAGTGGTCCACACATTTTTAATGTCTTTTCGAATAGTTTTGTTAACTCTTATTGCGTGTTCATAGAAGCACCCAATGATCAACCTTATGAAAGGGTAAGGATAGTTTCCCTCCTGTGGATTACATGACTGCACTAGTCGTTTTGGCGCATTTAGAAATATTTAGTGCTTCTCTTTAACCTTCCCACTTTAACTTGTCTAGATTGTCCCTGGAACGGTTGGCAAACTTGTTATTTCCCAGGCCAGAGTTGGAAAGCTGAGAGCCCGCGTCGGAAACGCGATCTTGGCGCAGTGCGGATATCGCACGATGGCAAAGACGGCAGTGAATGTGAGACCTCGACACTCGCCTTCACCACAGACCGAGCATCGACCGCCCTTCAAGGTCAGACAGAGAAAGAGGTGCAAAAATGTGACAACCGACCCGTCCGCCATACAGCAGCAACGTCCGAGAAACGATTCCCGGGTAGCGAGTTAAAACATGCGAAAAAAACGACCGACTGGATCCTTATCTGACAGAGTCGAACGCGCGATCAAGACGGACCAAACCACAATCACAGTCGGGCATCGTACAAGAAATAAATGAGGTCCGGGGAGGCGAGAACGGTAGGTTAGTACAGTATTTGCAATAGCGGCATGATTGTGGCCCAGGCTGTAGTAGAATCAATATCGCGATGGAACATACAGCGCATTCCTTACTCTCACCGTGGCTATTCCATTTAGAGATCTTTACTTATTTTTGTGCAGTGTCTTTCAAAGAAAAAACCTTGCCTTCTTTCGTTCCTTTTTTTTTCAGGTTGTATTCATGGAGCCTCGCGACAGTGTTAGCATTAGCTGAAATGTTTTGCTTGTTTATTGAGTGATATCTGAAAGCTTTCAGAATATAGCAAAAGTCGAAGTACAACACGCAACATTCCTTACTGGTTGCCTTACCCATCAGTATTATTGAACACTCAGCGGCAAAACGTCGATAGAAGCGAGCGCCGTCATCAATCCCAGCGCGTGTCGGGCTGCTCGCTTTCGGTCTTTCGTCTTTATGCGTTGTTAGTAGCCTTGGTTGTTAGTACCCACCCGCGCACTTGCCCATTCTGTGGCAGCTAATTATCGTCTCCTAATTAGAATACGAATGTCCCATGTATACTCACCGGCTCCAAAGTTACGCTTCCCAATCCGCTTTAGACGTCCGGTGTCGAACTTCCGGCTTAGGCATTAAAACCCGGTGGAGGGAGGTTGGATGTTCAAGCACTCTGCAAGTAGTTTCAAGCGCGCCAGCCGACCTATTTAGCGAGTATTGACACCGCCATTGGGTGAGATGGGGAGGTTCGGACGCCATGTGCTGCAGGGATTCTCATTGCACGTTCGCATAAGAGGAAATTCGGAAAGGAGAGGACAGGGAAAGGAGACTCCTTCCCTACGATTGAGCTACATTGCTGCTTCCAGCAACTTAGTTGATGATTACCCAATGAGTGGTAAGAAAACTGTGGCAGCTGGCTTCAAATTGACACGTTCGCATCACAGAGAACCTAATGTCTTTGGAGTTCGCTTAAGGGCCTCACCCGCACTGACGATGGCAGCTAACCCTTTCTCACCCTTCCCTGCAATATTGAGACTGAAACGGGGCTTTACAGAACAATATCTGAAGTAATAGCGACTATTGTAACAGTGCGAAACGTCACCCCCGCATACATGATCTTTATTGAAAACCGTTCACTGGCTGTGGCATGGACTCAAGTCATCGATCGGAGGAAGAAGAGGGGGAATTGAAGCAGCGTCGGCCAGAACAAAAGCCCGTATGAGCGCGTAAACAACTTAAAGCCACTGCCGCAGTTGTTACCGCCGTAAGTTTGAGTTCGTCGAGTAGCTGTGAATCCGTCCCGTATGAACAGCAAGTTGCCTGCTTGGAGCGTTGATGGGAGGCAATATTTCTTTTTCAGCTCTGAGATGAAAGCTCGTCTCCAAATACGCTATCTTTATTGGTATAGAACACCATAGTCCCACCGCTCCTCCTTTTTGTTCCTACCCTGATTACGCTCCCTTTATTTTCGCACGAAAGAAAAGCAATTTTGTAGCTTAGCAGCAGGCTTCGATTTGGCCGAAAGGTGGCAGGCGTTATCTAGGCTGGACGACTGCTTTGCCAATTCCAGAAGTTTTCACACACACCCGTGCACCCTTTGAGAAGCTTATTGCACCACTCCGCATGACGTTGTGTCGTTCAGTTTTCAACATCCTCTAGGGTCAAGCTTTCATCAGGCCAAGATCAATTTTGAAAACCCGTACGTCGATCTCAACAACGGAGTATTTCTTTCTCATTCTTTATGAAGCAACAAACACAGGAAGACAACGGAAACGAAAGAAATAAAATCAAACAGTGGCTTCGAAACAATAAATAACAATGCAGGAGCCTGTGCGGACAAATGAAGCAGCGAATGCTTGCAATAGTTACAAAAGAAAAACCTGAGTGTGAAAGGGCCTGCAAACGCAAAACAAAACCGTGTTTTGAAAGGCAACCATGAAGATAACACACCAAAAATAGATTTTTCAAAAATGCGGCAGCTCGTGAGTAACTGTACTTTTGTTTAAAGAAAAGCAAAAAGTCACTTACGAAGGAATTTGTATCTAACATGCCTGTTTGAACCTAACTTCCTCCCAATTACTTTAAAGAGGTACAAACTCTCTTCAGGTCAGCTTGGTCTCGCGAACGAAATAAAAAGCTCGCCAGTACAAATACTCAGAACTCATCTCTTCGAACACATTACGAATAAATGAAGTATGACGGGAAGAGGGAATTCGACAGTCAGTGGTTTTACCCAATAAATCTTGAAGCAACGACACCGCAGGAGTTGTGCATATTCAAGTGATGGAACCAAGCAGAGGTTGAAAGCACCCCAATTGGACAGCTTAAGAACAACTTAAGTATCGCCCTTCTTGTTTAGAAACGGTTGCCAGGTTACAGATATTCTATTTTTGAAGCGCGTTACCGGAGTAGCGTGAACGGCGCTTTTCCGCCACTCACAAGAGCATACTACAGATGGCGCAATGCCCTCAGGAAGACTTTTCGATGTTCGCCTGTTAATAACAGCACCGGCCAATCCACATCGGCTGGTCGGTGACGTCACCCAACGAAGTCACTCAGACAATGCGAGTAATGCCGAAAAGGGCCATTCTCCTAGATACAGCTATCCGGTTATCTACCTTAAATATAGTCAGTTAGAGTAGGCATACCTCTTATTCCACCATGTCTGTCTTCTGACTAAACCAAATTTGTTAGCTGCCTTCATAGTAACGTTATGTTATTAAAGACTCGGACTACCATACTTTAGCGATTCACTTCAGGCAAGTCAAGATATGATGCCGGCATTGAACGCCACTATTCATAACCACCAACGCTGACATTGAGACCATGCGATAATAAACCGGGAAATGGTGCTTTGAATAGAGACTTTCAAATGCATAGCTGACTACCATGTTCTGAAAATAGCAGTTTGCCCCCTTCCTGAGGTCCTTCCAAGTGTTTTCGCACATGACTGAAAACAATACAAAGCAAATACAATATGGGAAATAGAAATACGCGATGGCTCAGATTGCAACCGTTTCTTGAAGTGCACCTTCGAAGACTGTATATCCAGCACAAAACATCAAGCCTCTTCTTACCGCGGTCTTGTTACAGCGAAAGGTTTCTTCGTATGACCGATGGCATTCTGTACAAAAACTAATGCATTTCTCCAAACAGTGGTTGGTCGGCATAAAAAATCCGATAAGGCCTCTGAACACACTGCGCATGCGTGACACCGGGCTTCTATCGTGTCAAAACAGTTACTTGAAAATGGACAAAATGTAACGCTTTTAGATAAGGCAATGCACCCATCGATGATAAAGGAGGAGTATAATAGTATACCTTTATCTCACAACCCTCGTGTCGGTATACATTTAGATCGTTTCTCGATGAATTTACTGAGTGCGCGACAAATCGCGTCGCCCTTACAAAGCCTGACAATCGATTGGACGCACTTTCAGCAAATTTTGATCGCACTTTTAGCTTTCGGGCTCCTCTAAACCTTCTTTAGGAAGCAGTGGCACTTTTTTTCTTTTTGCTCAAAACTTGAGGGCAGGGCTACCTGGCTGTCCTGAGTTCTAAACAAGCCAAAAGGCTATTTTTCGAGATATACCACAGCGGCTCATTTTCCATGGCCTCGTGATGGCATTTCGTAACATTAAAAAGGAAAAAAAAAAATGAAGACGCCACACAAAAGTGACCAAACATGTGATGCCCTTGCGTGATACTTTGCCACAGAAATATAGCCTGGTTTGGCATCAACATATCGAGTTCTCTGTAGCAACAGTGAAGGATTCACACCAAAACACATTTCAATCCCAGTCTAAATTGACAACAGGAATAACGCAGAAATCTAACAAGAATTCCTGTCGTACGGTGAAAAACTTTATTGTGACAAAAGAAGCCCTGTTGTTACGACAAAGCCAACTATTGTTCATGGGCAAGAATTCGTGGAATGATTCTAAAATCGGCCGTCCCCTGTGTTGTCATGTGTAGTTAAAAAGATTAAGAATGGACTTGGCAATAGGGAAAGGAGCCAATACCACTCTCCGAAGAAGGAATAAGTGTGTACCTCCTAAAATCTTTTTTGAGTCAGATCCAGCACCATAGTGTATGCACTCATCGTCATGACGATAGGTTATCGACTGATGCGGGACAACCCACGCAGCAGGATGTCGTATTCGATAACCCGAACTTTCTTCCTGTTTTTTGGGAGCTTCTCCGCTACCGCTTCTGCATCTTCCAGCCAACGTTTTTCTCCGCTGGACGGTTCTTTGAACGACGTGACCAAGTCAATCGCAGAGCGCGGGCAGCGCGCAAATACGAAAAACTTCCACAATCCGCCCTACCAGCGGTACCTAGAGACCACCACGCGTTCAGGCCGATTGAGTCAAATAATCATGGCGCCCTACTATTGTTAGCGATTGTGAGTGAGTTGATGCGAGCACTCGGAAGTACAGCTGAGAAGTACTGCAGCGTCACTGGACATTAATCACCGCATTGCCACCTGTACGTTCAGTAGAGAACAACAGCGTCAATGAGCACATGTGACGCCTGGAGTTTTGAGTACCCAAAAGCATTTCAGTGTGCGACATCGCGAGCATCATTGAGGTGTTCCAAAAAAGTAATAGTAACACATAAAAAGAATAGTGATAATGACAATTTAAGATTACTCGCGATATCGGAGTCCATTCGGACGTGTTTTAGATGGGTAGACACGTATTTTTAGACCTGCCGCATTGCCCCAACGTGGTTTCAAGCACTTTTCGTCTTTGCTCGAAGTAGCAACCCTGAAGGAGATGTGCTAACGAAGTGTTCGAGCTTCTTTCAAAAATTAAAGCGTCGTTTTCTGTTCCCACAATAGGAGCTCTTCCTGCTTTACGCAAACTAAAAAAACCCTAAGTCGCAGAAATGCTGCGCAAAAGCAAGCGTCCGAAATTCCCCAAATGAATTTCAACTAGCGCAAGTTGCACCTAACCTTGCAGCACTGGCACGACAGATATTGGGGATAGACATCTGGGTTACCGTTGTGGATGTTGAAGACTCTCGTATACGCTCCTTTTTCACTAGGTCACGTGATCAGCGGGCATCTCTAATTTTTTTTATCCAAATTTTCTTGGGCCTGAACAAACCAACTTTACTCAGAAGAAAGGATATAAAAAAGAGCAATAGAATTAATAAATATTTTAATGTTTTTTTCTTACAAATAATTTATCGCGAGGAAGAATTGGCCGTACAATTTTTGCTGCTTACTATTTTTTGCAAGGGCAGTTCTAAGGCCGGGTGTGTCGCATATGTTTCACACAAACGAAGACACGTTCAAACTCTTCTCCGTGCGAGCGGAGCCTAACTTGAATGGGTCAACGTGGAGTATTCAAAGATTAACAGGGGTGCGAAAGACGAGGATGTTAAATGAGCATGCCGCAAGGCCTCTTTTCCCGGCTACTTTTATCCGTGTCATTCACGCCATCGTTCATCTTTATCTCTACTTTCCACACTGGCGTCGGCACACGTTTCTCGTTGGTGTGACCAATCAATAAAGGAGCTGTCCCTCCCTATACAGTTCCAGCATGCTGGATCAATACAATCAACGAAAGCCATAGCTCGTCGCGAGCTACGCAGGCTAAAAGAAGACGAAAAGAACAAATTCACATGTATGGAAAAAATGTGCTTTGACTTCTGGCAAAACGATGATACAGCCACGATGACCATCATTAGGCCACAGGATCGCACCAGCCAGATCGGTGAACAATAAGAGGCAGGGACAATGCATTATCCAACTCAAGTTGGCGTCTATCTTCGCGCCCAGTCGGCCAATCCTGCGACGTATTGATAACAAACATGCCGCGATAGGAGTGTCTCCTGTGAAGCGTGCACCACCACACACACACCCTTACTGAGGGGAAGACACTATAGAGTTACAGCTGCAATGTGCAGTGAAATTCTGCTTCGTACCAACTAAACCCCATAACACACGGCGATTTAATGTTCGTTAATGAAGTTAATATTCTGGGTAAGGCGGGAAAAACTGCACAAATCTTTCCACGGTGAAGACAATGATTCCTGAATCACTTTTCTTAGTATCGCTTATACGTTCAAGCTCCTATAACCTCCGTCGTCGTAATCATCAACAACAACAACACAAACATCTTGCGGTCATTCCTGCGGCATGATATACCCTCTAAGGACATTCCACGGCTTTTATAACGGCGCATGCTGGTCCGTTGTTTTGCTTTATAGTTTCTGACTGAAAATATCTTGGGAGGTCTGTGTGAAATTGTTCCTGACGACCATCCTCTCTTTGAGAAAAAATGCTGGTACTAGCTGTTGGCCCAAAACTTGCCAGTAATCTGGGTTAGGCCTCATGGTCTTGATAAAATGTCGGCAGATCTATTTTCGTGCGCTGCTTTTTAAATTCTGTAATATTCTGAAAATAAATATGATCCCTTGCCTGTAGAGATTACGGAAGCGGAAGTGGTACGCAGCAATGTTTTGTACGTGCGCATTCATTATGCAAAGTTCCAGACAAAATGCTCCTTTATTGTCACCGATAACGACACCGGCTGCTGATGACAGACACTACCTATTGATTAGTGTGCAACTCCTAATGTAATATTTGCCTTCCTTTTTTTATTGCCAAAAACACGCTCCTTTCGGTAGTCGTAAGTGTCAAAACTGATAATACGAACACTAATAATGCACCAGACCGGAATCTCTGTTTGAACAACAGAAAGATAACACAAATGTGAGTGCTTGATGATATTTACATACGGAAGAAAAGAAGCCTCAAAATCTAATTTTCCCCTCCTTGCGTTTCCGCGCGAGCACAAGAGTTTCTTTCCCGTGTCTGCACATCCGCTGCATTTCAAATGAGAAGGAATGGCGTACTTCGCATTTAACGCTGAAAATATAACAAAACTAGAAGCTTGTTTGCCTTTACCGTGTTTGCTTTGTCGCAAGGACAGTTCCATTGGAAGCAGGGCCTAAAACAAGCATTGAGCTCCTATACAAAACTTAGCATATCCATTATATGCAGGCACGGGTTTATTTCTCGAAAAGCCACAGCTACTATACGAAGACACAGTTAACACGACACGAGCCAGGCAATAGTAACGAAAAAACGAAGACCAGGACGCCACTGTAATCTCATATTTACTTAGAGTCATACGAAGAAAAAAATCTACAGCTACGTTTACGGAATACAGTTGCGAAACAGAATAAATCGCGATGGAAAATTTTTTGTAGAATTCACCAGCGCATCAACGCCATTCCTGTGATAAATGTGAACTCGTATATTTTTTTCGAGAGACGAGCGCAAAGAGGTGCGTGGTCGAAATGGATATATGCCCCAAGAAGGATTCGTGAGTAATGCTCGTTTCTCTTGTTTTTGTCCACCACGAGTAAACATTTTCCTCAGATCGAAATTCGCAGACCTCTATTCTCCTTCGTAACAATATTTGTGCGCATTCAACAAGCCTTACCTTGGTTTCAACAGGGAAGGAAATAAAAAAATATTGAAATGCTCCAATTGGGTAATCAGTGGTGCTTTCTGCGTTTCCAGCTCTAATCGCGAGCGCAACGACTAGTAAGGTCAGGGCAGGCGCAGCGGAATGTCAGGACAGGCGCAGCGAAAACGCACACGCTGAAGCAATCTGCAAATTATTAAAGAAATGTAGCCCTGCACTGCTTTAACCGACAAAAAAAGGCAAGGCCGTACCCGCCTCGAGAATCTCAGCTTAAAATCTATTCGTTCACTTTGCACTTTGGTATTTCAATTATTCAGGCTTTTCTCGACGCCGCTGCTCTTGCGTGCGGGCGCGTTTCCTTTGTGCCTCCGTTGTTCTATAGACAACTACATTTCAATGGATTCGTCCTGCTTTCCGAACTTAGATTTTGCGGTTTAGTGACGTGTGTGACGGATTTGACTATGGGGATACAGTACTTTTACGAATGAACTCAAACATAATCTCAGCAGGATTGACAATTGTGGTCGTCAGTGTGTTGCGCGATGTTTGCAGGAGTTACGGCTATTGCAATGAGTGGTAGCTGCCAGATTAGAAGCAAACGTACTTTACACATGGTAGGTTGATATTGATTAGATGAAAAGAGAAGTCTCGACTAGAATTTACGAATTCGGAAACTACGTCTTAATCTAAAGAGACCTCCCCATTTCGTTCATTTTTTTTTGTCAATCTCGGGATAGAGGTCGCTTCAAGCCACTAATTTATGACGTAAAATTTCACTACTAATTTTTTTGCTAATGCTTTAGGCTCTTCAGGATGCTCCAAACCCTCACTGAAAATAAAGACGCTCCAACGCATTGTGCGAGAGACGGCCAGCTCCTCTTCACTATACTCACAGTATATTACCAACGCGCACATAAAAGAAAAAGGTCAACGTCAAGCCTCTGTGAAGTAATGACGTTGATACACAGAATGAAATTAGTCTTTCACATTCAAGTCACTCGTAGTGGCGAGCGGCCCACTCAAACTACCACAAATGAGAACACATTTCGGAGCCAAGACATCACCATCTTGTAGCGCAGAGACTGTCCCGTCAATGACGCGATGAAAAAGGCAAAGATTTCTACCGGAAAGACATTATTAGCGTAGAGTGGAGATATCAAAAGAGGAAGAAAGAATAGGACTTGTGAAAAGAAGGAAAACAAAAAAGAGACAACAAAAATGCGAGAGAGGGATGCCGACTGAAAAGAAGGACGGGATGGAAACATAAAAATAAAGTGAAATGTGCACAAAATAAAACGTACCGTTGTACTTCTTATCCCAGTACACCGTCTTTGCTCAAAGGGCCACTAAATTCAGCGCAACGCATCACAAAGCCCAACCGGAATTTCAATTCTTGCACCATACCAATCAGTTTCTCCTACGATGGCTAAGTTCGTGACTATGCCATAATTAGAAAGCCACTCAAAAGTTTTGTATTGTTTCCTAGTGCTTTTTGACTAGAAATGAAGCAAAACTCACGGGCACTTTCGGTCTCCTGCGTTCTCTTCCTGTCTATTTGAAGGGTTGTCTAATAAAGCTAAAACTTATTCTGAACTTTGTTTGTTTGAGATGACAAACTTGTGAAACCCCGTTCGTGGGACTCTAATTAGCAGGCCCAACAATCCTACAGCTATGACCCGAACGCAAGCGCAAAACATGGACCCTCCGCGAACGATTCCAGCCACTTACGACGAACACAACAGGTTTTAAAATATTTCTCGTTAAACCCATTGTTTTTAGTTCTCCTTTGTAACATAGGCGGCGTACGGTACGCTGACTTTCATGAAAAATTGTTCCCCCCATATAACGACTAGTTATCTATCGGTGGGCTAGCGTCTTACTTTCATTGTAAGCCCAATTGTGTCTAGACATATCAAAGGAAGGATAGAAAAAAATTCAGCAAGTATCCAACCAACCAGCGTCGTATTGACTGTATATTAGTGAGGTAGGTTTGCGTAAGGATGCTAACAAAAAAGAAGGAGAGAGAACCAGGCGAGAGAAATTGTGTTCGATCTTGATTGGCCAGTGGGTTCAGGGAAGATTGCAGCGGTACTTGCCGAGGATCCCCGCTGAATGGCTAACTTCCCTAACAGGTGTTGCAGTGTGACGTCACTGACGTATGGCGGAAGATAAGGTCTACATCGGCATCGCTTATACTAGTACCAGTTACGCAAAGACCACATGCCATGTTCTAACTAAACTGAAAAAGATTTGCGAGGGCGTTATCGCCTTATGGAGCGTTAGCGCTGGCGGTGCGAGTGTAAGATAGAGGGTTAGGTGAATTGTCCGCTTTTGAGAATAAAGAGTACGCACGTCTAAATATAATGATGCGTGTGTCTTTAATCGTTTTGAAGAATGAATATGGTTTACTCAATTTTTAAAAGAAAGAATATTCCCGCTGAGGAAGGAAATTGCAAAGCATTCTGCCATTTCAATACCCATGAAGCCAAATAATCGTTTAAACGAGCGTGTTTGCCAATTCTACAATCGTAATATCTTTAATTAGTCTCTTAATACCCCTATTCCACGATATATTTTTAGGTCTCCTGTTTTGGCGAAACGTTCATTATTTTGAAGGTAAGGTTAAAACAAGCGAGGGGAGACTTCATCGCTCTAACGATGCATGCCTTATTGGGTGCTCTAACGATGCATGCCATGTTTTCGTTACAAGCGGCACCGCATTTAGGGAGGGCATTCAATGGCTGCACTTCGGCCCTTTAACATCTTGCACAATGCGACATGGTCCAAGCTAAATATAGGCGAATCGTACACGCTTGCTCTGGCCAATAACGCGAGTAGTGACCCCCACGCCCAGTCCAAGGATGTGTATTGTGCCTTGGGGCAAGCGCGAACATTTCAACAGCTGGAATTTGTAACGGCGTGGTAGACACATACCGCTCGTAATTCTCCACGTCCACGCGGTAAAGTTCGTAGTTGCGACGGAGTTCGCGTATTCTACCTCGCACATGATGTTATGTTTCGAATTCAGCCCGTGCTCAACTAAAGCACCCTCCCGCATAGGCCGGAGATTCGCTGTTACTCGCAGAGAATGCGGGGAATCTTGCACGAGGAGAGATGTCGTTCCACGAATATCTGCCTCGGTAAGCAAAGGGCCCACATTTTTCGTCGCAGTGTATTTAAAAGCGAGCTTTCTTTCTCTTTGAAATCTCAATTAGGGAAGGTCGGTTTGTACCACAATTTCACAGGCTTCGGTTAATTGTTATAAGTGCGATCTCCTAACGCTTTCAGGACCCTGCGAGATCTGCCCAAAGCGGGTTGCGTGTGGTATGTGTCATTTTCTCTTCTTCGTAGTGCGGTATGCAGTCACCTTTCCAGTTTTTATTCTGCCATGTTTCCAAGTGACATTGCTTTCTCGTATCCCCATTCTTCCTTCCTTGTCGCACCGAGCGATCAATGGCCTACCGTGTCAACGTAAGTGCGCATTTCCGAGATTTTATGCCGGTAATGTTGATGCACATCTCTTCTTTATATAGCAAAGCAAAGCTTACCACGCTCCCCCTGCTTGTTTTTTTTTTTTCTGTTTTTATTATCCGACTTTTGGCGTCGCCATTGTTTTTTGACGCCTCTTTCACCTGCCCTTGCAGAAGGCAATCCGACCATAACAACAGCAGGAACGGACGGAAATTTATTTAGGCAAGACTTTTTCATCTCCTAACAATGACGCGATGGCTTTTACATGTCAACAGTACTCAGCCTAAAAAACACTTTGGCATAATTGAGGCAAAAAAAAGGTGGGTAACCTTGAGTAGCAGCGCTCAGTCTGTTAAAAATGTACGTTGGGTTGGTTGTTACCAAAACAAGTAACGAAACTGGTTAAACACGGCGCGAAGAAGGGGCAAGATAGAGCACGACAAAGAGAAAAGATGTCGGCTCCCGACAAAGAAGACTGCTGAGGATCAGAGGCTGATCACATTCCAAATTTCGCCTATACTGGGAACCATTCACAATATTTCTTTCTGAGGTGGACGCAAAATTTGGACCAACCCTATTAACCACCATTTATTTTTCTTCTGATCTAATATTCTCTAGAAGGAGCGGAGATTTTCCTTAATTATATCTTTTTCAGGTTTTTAATTTTCGCCACATGGTGCAAAGGTCCTCCGTTTCACGCGCCAAACAATTCATTGCTCTTAAAAATAAAATATGGCGTGCTAAAATCATGGAAGAGAACTACAGCTCAGCCAGCACAGTGCGCCGAATTCCCATCGGCCTACTCTAAAATTTTCAAATTTCGGAGACAGTAATAAAAGCAGCGGAAGTTCTAGCATGTGGCATCGAACAAACGAAATCAAAACTGCAATACGAATGTTATCACCGTATGACTTCACAAACAAAATGACTGTGCACAACTTCTCAGAAAGTTTGGATACTGAACAGTGACCAAACGATCCAGCAAAACGGCAAAAGGAAATGGACTCGTTATCTCATTGAACAAGCAGTCGCTTCTTTTCAGCCGGCAAGTTCTTGTCGAAACTTAAGAACCCTACGCTAAAGCGTTGAAGCTCATTTCCAGCCGAAGAAGCAAACCCCTGCGAACAAAAAAATATAAAAATGATGTAAAATTCAGCCGCAATTACTCCTAAAATCACCGTTGATCCTTGGATTCGACCACCGATTCTATGAACCTGAACTATAAGGGGCTAATCCGTAACCCTGGTGACACACGCGCAAAATAATAGCGTACGGACACGAATACCAGCCGTAATCCCACAAACACGAACGAACGAAGGTCGAATTCCCGGGTCACGGGAAAAGTGTAATTTGAAAAATCTTGCTCTTGCTGCCTTCAGGAACGTTTGCTTACTGTTTTTATGCAAAAATTACCATGCCAAAGCGTGCGCAGTACCTTAAACTTCTTTTGCTAGTGTGTCTTCGCTGTTTGGAATCAGTTCTAGAAAGTGTGTATCCGCAAAATTTCCAGAAAGTAACCGGAAGTTGATTTCCGCTACTAGTGGGTAGCAAATTAGTAGTAAAAACGTCCACATTAACTTCGCCTTGGCACAACAAGGCGGCGAGAGGTTAAATTGCTGTGTGTTTGACGAACAAAGAGCTGGGTTTGTGTAAAAAATGGCGGACTGGGTTATGTTGCACTAAATTCCACATTTGGTGTGTCCTACACATACAAAAGATTTTCCAGGCAAATTGGAGCGTGACATTTTTAGTATGCAAGCTAAATAAGCTTGGCTGAGGCGGTTGTGCTAAATTTGTAACATTATTAAAATGAAGAATAAACAAACAAAACTTGTAGTAAGTACTGCAAAATTTCAAAGAACTACTGATATCGTTTGCGTGGAGAGAATTACGGCGTTTTTTCGGTTCTACTTTTCGGTAGTTCAAAATTCGAAAGGTTCACTTAAGAATACAAGAAAATGTAAATTTCGAGTAAACTGCGGCTCTAGGAACAGGCTAGGCCAGTTTATGTTTCTAAAACAAGGCTTTATACGCCTCACTGATGGCGTTCAATGTCGAACCATAACGCCCTGGAGAAAAGCCAACCTTACACAACGAGTTTCTCAAGACAATGATGATAATAACCGCTTGCACATCAAGCGGCTTAAAGGGACACTGAAGTGAATTTGTCAAGCTCCCGTTTTTCCTTGCACTGCGTAGACTGGCTCAAATTAGCACACTTTTCATCGTTTATTCGGTTGACAAATCGGTAATTATTTTACAAAGCGCGAAACAAGAAAAACAACCATGCGCGGTTTGCGGCGGCCGCACCAACTAAGGCTGTGACGTTGAGAGGAGGGGCGCCGTGATTGGACGATGCCCAAGGTTAGCAATCACACAAGTTTCGGTTTCGGTTCTGTAAAACATAACCAATGGCTTTGTTGGATGGGCATCTCAATATCTCAGTAATCCCGTACCGCGCTTCTGCCATGTTGTCGGCTGTAAAATGCACAAGATAAGCCTCCCAGGACGGCTTGTAGTCGTAGCATTCACTAGCCGAACCTACGCAGTGCATGAACGCCCTCCGCGTACCCGCAGACGCCCAAATGTCATGCGCTTTTTTCCCCATATTTGGAGCTTGCCTCCCTCATGCCTGTATCGTAAAAAGCGTGTTCGCACCAGGCAAGGGTCTGTTCATTCTGGCCTGTGCCCACTGCCTGCAAGCAGTCGGTGCTTATGGCAACAGCACGCCAACGAGAACTCGCTAGCGCGCCAGTGCCAGCCTGCGCGCGTTTTGTGAACTAGTTCGTGTAGCCATGAACGTTGCGGCCCCAAAAAAGGTGAACTCAATATAGAAAACATCGGTGGAAAACAAAAAAGTTAACTTACAAAAAAAAAGGCACGTACCGGCGGGGATTCGAACTCGTGACTCGCAAAACATTTGCGGTGAATTCCTAGCGCCCCAGACCGCCAGGCCACGGAGCGGGACGCGAATGCCTTGCTAATATAGGGTATATATTGTACAACCGGTTTACACTTTTATTTAGTTTTGGCCATTTCAAGCCGCTTAGGTGACTATTTGTTGTACTGCGATCGTGCAGTAAGCGTCGCCCGAGTTTCCACAGTAGCTCACGTCTAGCAATTGCATTTCGTAGACGGAAAAGCGTTCGCAGATGCGTAGTCGTGCTGCTGACCGCTGTGCTTGTTCGCCCAGCGCAAAAAAGTGCTTCCCGCGCCTAGTTTTACGCTGTACGGTAAAAATATCAGTTGATTTTATTTGCTTAGTACCTATATGACTTCGCTGACTCTTCTCCCGCCTTCAAGAGGCCTTATATTTTCCACTGGCGTACCAGTCAGCGAAGCGTCGCATGTGCAGCGCTTGTGTGAAGCGACCTTGACTTGGAGCTAAATACAGTGTACAAACAAACCAAGTAAAGAAAGGCACATTCTTCCATTCACAAACGTGTCCTGGCTTCGTTTCAACTAAGCGAACGAATTGCGACCGAGCAATTTTTTTTAACCTCCTTGATTTGCGACGACCCGCCGGCGGCGGCGGACCAAACGCTGGGCCGACTGACTCTGTCGGCCGGGGAGCCGTGCAGTAGCGCAGCCGTGGCGCAGCCAATTGCCAGCTCATCCCCTCCTGACGTCACACGAAAACGCCACAGAAATGGGCGAGCGTAAAGAGAGGAGGACACAGCATTTTCGAATTAGTTTTTCGACTAAATAAAATCGCGTAAACGCGCCTAGAGTGGTCGAAACATGGCCTGGGGACTCCGGACTACAATTTGCGCTAGTAATCCCGCAATGTTTTACATATCACTTCAGTGTCCCTTTAAGGCAAAAGGCTTCCCGCGGTCGAATTCGAACCTTGGTCCATTAGAGTTTCATGCTAATATATACTAGGGGAAATCTGGCGCCACTGACTAGGCGAGCCGCGCTTCGGTGAGCGTTTCGTCATGTTAACCGGCGCGTTTCATCATTTAACTTGTCCTTGGCATGGCTCATAAACTGGCTGAAAAGTTTGCTCTCGCTGCAAAAAAGCAACAATATTACTGTTGAAGGTTCATCAAAATTGTTTTGTTATTATAAAATTGAGCCTCCAAAAGATTCATTTCTCACTGATTATGTAGAAGCTGCATGCACGATGAACAATAAAAAATGTTACCCTTTTTTGTTGCTTTTGGCTTTAAGGCAAAAAAGAAGCCATATGTCTAGCTAAGCCAAGTAGGCGAGTAACGTCGCTAGCGGCAATGGCGCCGCCCAGGGCGGCCCGCGACTGCAGCGACAGATTTCCCTCTAGTATATATCAGTATGAAACTCGTATGAATTAGTATTAGGTAGCCGGGTGCCACCTGTTATGAAGTCGACATTTATCCCATTGCGCCATTCCGGCGCGGTCGACACAGCTTCGCGTTTTAACCATCTTTATCTTAAGAAAGATGCTTTGATTTTTAATAAAAGTATTATACACCTTGGCGGACGCAGAAAAGTATCAGGTGTATGCAAGGTGCTTCCAAACTGTGCCTAAACGACAAAAATGCACGATAATCATAGAAATAATTTTCAGATAAGAATACAGGATGCAAACTAAGAAATCATGCACCCCTCCGTTTAACGACGATGATGGTTGAACGCGAAGCTTTCTCGTGATGGATTTTTTGGTTGGCCAATCCCAAACTGTGAGTATGCCTACTCTGGAGGTACGCACCACTTTTCTAGAAAACCCACGGCAACTCCCCGGTCTGCCCTCCGTAGGCCTAACGTTTGGGTTTGTGGGGCACGGCGCGAATCGGTACCCGCTGCTTGGCGTTCGGTTCAACCATGTCAAAATGAAGCAAGCGGACATTGAGTAACCATGTCGAAATAGAGCAAATGCAGCAAATGGAGCAAGGACCCAGGTTCGAGTCGGCCATGGGAAGCGTATTTGTTCTTTCACTTCACTCACGATCATTCATCATCATCGTCAGAGAAACTTGAGTTTTTGTAGGGAGTATCGAAGATGGACACTGCAAGCCGCTTATTTATCAAACTTTTAAAGCGAAGCTATCGGAGGAGGAGGAGGAATAAACCTTGTCTCTAAAGCAGTCAGCCCTGGGGAAGAGTCCTCATTCCAGGACCTCTTGAGTCCGTCTGGCTTCTTGGGCTCTATGCACCAGACGAAGGTATCGGGTACTCCCTGATGCTGTTGTACCGGCGAACAGCGGTATCAGGGAGGACGATAGCTTCGCTATAAAAGTTTGATAAGTGAAGTGGCTTGTAGTGTACATCTTTGATACTTTGATTACTTGGCTTAAATTTTTGCTTGTCTATCTCGTATACTAGCATTCTCTTGATTCATTGACTAGGAAGGTTACAGCGCTGGCCGGCACGTTCCTCTAACATAACCTAACATATTACCTGCTTCTAAACCAAACGTAAACGCATTTTCTTGCCTCACTTGAGAGGACATCTGCAATGTGCCAAACCAATACCCAGGACGTGTTGAACTGATAGAGAAATGTTTCATGCCGTCAGATTGGATTCTGGTTTCTAGCGTAACCTGGGCCCCTTATTGGAAAGGCCGATGTGCCAATATTCGGGCTTTAAAACTATCATCAATACTGCCCTAAATTTTAGTACGTATGGAAGGAGGGAGCGCTAGCGCGATGGTGAGTCATAAATTAAAATATGTGTAATTTCGCTTACGGTATCGGACAACTTCCGCTTGCAGCGGTCGGATCGAAAATGACGGTAATCACTTTGATTTGTATTCAGCTGAACATGAGACGATGGCGTTTTTTCTTGTTTTTTGTCGCATCGTAATTGTGGCAAGAAACGAGATGCCCCAAAAGAACCGCCCCTTCGAAAAAAATGCCGCAATGAAGCAGCACACTGTTAATGATCCCTTCTATGTTAAAACTAATGGTGTATTGTCGGCTGTTGCTGTAATATCTGACGTGGTAATGCCTAGTTATTCCCCCCTACCTTCCTATGTGATTATTTGAAATCCGCCAGTTGTTTTTAAGGCCCGCCAGAAAACATCTTAGAATACCTCTTGAGTAGCATGTATTCATATCGAATTTTGCATAAAAAGATCACTATGCATGCGTGCCAGAAATGCTCGTTCACACGCTATTAGCACCTATACGGCCCGTAATTTACAACTTCAGAACCCTCAACGCTAAGAAGACGTAGAAAAACCCCTCTAAAGCCCCTCCAGGACACGTAGAAGCCGCAAAAGACCACTGAAGGGTACCCTGAACGATAAGTATGTTTTCGGGATTAAGTTGTCGCTGAGTTCTGCAGGAGTATGGCCTGTCTGCAGCTCTCGAGCGACGTCACTGCAGGTATCGAGCAAACGCTCTCACGCGCTTCCGCTACCATCATCTATACCACCGTTTGGTGCTCCGAAATATGTAAAGTGGCAGCGGGCTCTACAACAATGCTCACTTGGCAATCCAGACGAACCCTATTCTGAGGGCCACCACACCACCAATGCGGCGAAAGGACGCGTAAATGGTAGCGGCTGAAAAGTGCCACGCCGCCGACGCCTCGCTTCGGGGGAATTGTAACATAGAAAGTCCTGACACCACTTCAACAAAAGTTGGAACGGATATGTGCTCACCTTTAAACGTGGGGTCGAAGTTTTTGTAGTCATTTTAATTTTGATATGCGATCCATACCATTGCATACGCTAGGAATATAGTGGTCAAGCATGGTTAGGTAGGCTGAAAAATTTACAAAGCCCTGCGGTACTGTTTAAAAACCGTTTATGATAATTTTGGTGCATGAGAAACTCGTTACCTTTGGTCACGAAACCTTTTCCTCCGACCTCTTGCAACAGCCACCGCACGCCACGACTACGCTGCTCTAGTTTAGCGCACCAGCTATGCCACAGTGTTCGGAACAAGAGTGCTGATGGTAGACGGCGAGCTGAAATAAAAAAAAAACAACAAGACGGCAGCGAAAACTGTTTCTACTACGCCACTGATGACTGCAAGCTGGTCCTTCAAACCCAAGTATAAATCTAGAATCAATACGGCTGTAACGGCAGTGTGAACATTATGCAACTAGTTATGTCTAGGACAACGGCCTGTGTGGGAGGGCGTTCGCTACGTATGGTAGCCTTCCTTCTGGTAATACAGCCGAACTAAAATCGGACCCGCACGCAGTTCCAAAAGAAGAAAAACAAACCAATCACGCCTACTTACTTCCTATCAGTTTTTGAATGCAAAAGAAATTTCGTCCAATTGAACGATCAGGGAATGACGGGGAGCTTGACAGATATAATATTATTGTGGGTGCCGCCATAGAGAAGAAGGTGCCGTAGCATGAGCAGAGTGTGCGTCGGTGCGTCGCAAACAAGGTGACCGCTGCGCCTGCGGGTGCGGCCACAATTTCTAATCAACCTTCTGCTGCGCCGCCAGTAGTACGTCAGTGGCCCACGCTTGTGCGCCTTCCTGCGTGTGGTCATCTGTGTCTGCGTGTGTGCGTGCATGTGTGCCTGTGTCCGTGTGTGTGTGCGGGTGTGTGTGTGTGTATGTGTGTGGGTGGGTGGGTGAATTCTAAAAATCGGTCGTATTTTGCGTAGCATCATACCACAGTGGCGTGCAACATGCTCACCCTTTTCCTACCAGACTTTTTTTTCCCGGAGAAAGAGAGGTACAGCTATTTGGTAAAGATACGCAAATATGTACATAGGGCAACCTGATTCTGGCTACACGACGGCGTCATTGGCACAACCGCCGAATAAACATCGAACACGAACGCACTTTTACGACTTCCTGTCCATCCTGTGTTGTTCAAGCGATCAGATAACGATGTCCGCTTTTCTTAGACTTATGTCGAGGGAGGATACGACAACAGAGTCGGTAAAGACGGAATTGCTATTAAGCAAAGCCTCGGAAACGCATTGACCGCGTGTGGATGGGACAATAAAGCCAGAAACAAAAAACAAAAGCCTATCACTGTTAAACTCTCTCGTCGCCCTTATCAGAGACAAAAATTCCGGTCACGTGCGACGCTACGCCCCAGCGAACCGGCCGATCGCCCAGGAGAGGTAATTTCCGCTGGGGGATCACAATCGATATGTCCTGTTTCAATACGCCTTCTGGTGGGCCTCAACAGAGGACTGGTTACTTTTTTCTTCTCAAAGCAGCAGATAAAGTCCGCGGACGGTAAGCTCCCGCCTGGACGGGAAATGACATCTGTTTTCAGGGGAAACTAAAGCTGGTATTAATGGGAATCTCAATGGCAGTTGAATGAGTATCAGAAATAGAAATGCGGCTGAGCTGAAACGTTTCTGTCAGAACGTCGCTAATAATTCTGGTATTGGCTATTGATGCACGTTTTTCGTGTTGCGATTCGCCAATTTCTCAAAGAAAATGCTCCAACACAGCCCCACATGAACCACGCCTTGTTTCAGCAGGTTCTTGTCTGCCGACATCTCAAGTTTATATCGAAACTTCAGCCGCAAATCAACCACGAGCTTTCACCACTGCTTGCCATTAAAAAAAAAACAATGTGTAATACATTGGGCACTAAGAACAAAGGAGGGTCAGACAAAATTTCGGCGACCTATAGCAGTATCAATGCTCACTGTGACCGGGAAATGATATACCAATGACTTGGTTCAGTGCATTCGGCACTGGTTCTATTTATGGCCCCAGAATTTGCTACACATGCACTTATGCAGATATCAACCTTATTCGTTAGTCTCTAAATAGTAGGATTCCACGTCTGTTAAATTCCTGTGATACCACTCGGCAACAGAGCTGAAAAATTTAGAAGCCGTCATTTGTCTAAAGGTGTCTCAGCGAACATAGTAGTAGACTGCAGCGCTAAGATACCCACTCGTTCATATAAATATACCATAGTGTGTAGGGAAATACAGCCTCCCTGATAGCCAAGTTGTTATCCTAAGCTCCTTGGTTGGGATGCCACATAACAGCTTATTTGTCTCCGCCGTCTTTTCGTCATTCAAACCCTATACTTTCGAACGGACAAAAAGAAATTATAGGCAACCTCCCCTGTGGCCTCCCTGGCGGTCTTGCGTGTGTAAACACTATGCTATCACACAAGCCTATTTGCACGCAAATAACTGCGCCGAGTTTGCACTTTGTCTTGGTTTCAGAAGACATTTTAAGTGCAGAGACACTGGTAAAAGCCAGTCGAATTTACTTACGTTGATGACGGAATAAAATTTGACTGCGCGAAATCTTCGCTCCGAGACAACATTGTATTTATAGTTAACTGCATTTCTCTAAAATTGATGACTTTTGTTCTTCGTCATAAAATTCTCCGCTCCCGAATTAACAAAAACTATTATTTTATACTATACTATTTTGCAGAAATAAATTTCCCTCTTTCTTTTTCACAGACGAAGGTGAACATTATTATCTAATTTTTCTGAAGTAATAAAAATTTGTAGTTATTTCACTCGAACACAATTTACTTCCAGTTATTATTATTCAAACAATGTAGTAATTCCACTTTCCGAGGACCTTTAAATACCTTCTTTTATTTCATGTTTTGTTTAGAGACTTCTGGTTACATCAGTAGCGCAAACGAAACGTGTAAGATGTTTTAAAGGCCTTCCATAGCAATCGCTTCATGTGTTTAAATCCCGACAAAACTCGTAAAGGCGTGGTAGTGCAATAACCCTTACAAATAACCTGTGAAAACCTTTTATGTGCAGTTAAAACTTCGTTGAAGAGTCTGGTATCAGATAGAGATTTCACTAGCTTTTTTAAAAGGCTGTGACGCTTTTGTCCTGAATGCCTGAGAATAGATTGCGTATGCGGCGTAAAAAGATTTGTTATATAACCCGCTTTGCGTTGCTTAATCATGAACACCAAGAGTTAACCACCTTTTAACTCAAGTTTTGTAGTTCAGATTAATCAACAAGTTTTGTAGTTCAGAATAATCAATGTAATAATGAATGACGCCGTTCACCGTGTAAAGAAGTAAGTCATTTAACCATGAGTTGGTACATTAGCAAGATCCCCGCTGTTTCCCGGCGTACATTGGAGGGCTTGCAAGCCCAAGCCCTCAAAATATGCTTGGGACTACCAAGGTGTACCTCTACTGTTGGCATAATTGCCGAAGAACGTGTATTTCCAATGGACGCACTTCTTTTGTGTGAACCACTTGGAATCTACCTTAGATGTTTCATAAGGCATGAACACCATCCATTATCGGCTCTTCCTACTACGTGCTCGGAAGTAGTTTTGCGGCAGCCATTTCGCGACATCAACATTATATACCAGCAGGTTTCGCCCCAATGGTGGTTTCACAGAATCCTCTGTGAGTACTAGCAAAACCATCAATCCACCTTTCCATCCCGGGAATTGAGAAGAAGTCCTCTTTGCCGTCAATAGCCCTCAAAAATTCGACTCTAGCGTTCTTGACAGACAAGTACGCCGGAACTGTACATGTATATACTGATGGCTCTGTGACTGAATCCAGGTCTACCGCGGCTGTGGTAATTCCAAGCCTATGCGTTACCCGAGGATTCACACTAGGCCACAAGACAACTTCTACCGCTACTGAGTTCATTGCCATACGGGAGGCGATTCCTTTAGTCTCCCGTAAATCCCCGGAAGCTAGGACCCTGTTTTGTGGCTCAACGCCGGCACTCCAGGCCCTGAATGGAGTTATGAGGCAAGGACCTTATTATGCAACTGCTGTGGAAGTACTCAAATTATGCTCCTTGACAATGCAACAAGGACATGTCTTCACCATTCAGTGGGTACCAGGCCATTGCGGGCTAGCTGGTAACGATTGGGCTGACGAGGAGGCAAATAAGGTTTCTGCAAATGCAGATGTTGTACGTCTGCCCTTCGCAAGGACGGACACGACCGCCCTTCTATCTACCATTCTCCGCCTCGCCTCGGCGAGTCACTAGTCTCACCCAGACAATCTTCATTGAAGATTACACCATCTGGACCCCGACTGCAAGTTTCGGTTACCTCCTGGTATTCAGCGAAACCACGCCACGCTTTTTCGCCGACTACGGCTGGGCGTAGCCTTTACCCGTCGCTACAAGTTCTTCATCGGCGCTACGAGTGACCCGATTGTGAAACATGCCGTGTATCAGAGTCTATTTCGCATGTTATCTGCAGCTGTCGACGCTACGAGCATCTTCGAGAACAATTACCGAGAACATTGGCCCATTTGGACTGTCATGTGGTGTCGGAGAAAGTACTGCTGGGACCTTAGCCAGACGCGCAGCGTTCCCACACGGCAATTAAAGATGTGCTGACATTTCTGCGCAGCCGCGGCCTCGCCGCAATATTGTTGTTGAGGCCCGTCTGGCTAAACTTCAACACACGCACAGTATGAGTACAGGCATCTTCTGTACATAACCGTTTATTCATTTCTCCGCCATCGTCATCTCTATCATCCTCTATCCACCCTCTTTCCCCCCCCCCCTTTCCCTTCCCACACACAGAATAGCTGGCCAGATACACTACCATCACGCCGATTTTTCTGTGTTTTTTATTTCAATAAAATTACTCTCTCTCTTATCCCCGCTGGGAAGAAAAATATATTACCGCGTTGGGGGCGGCTCACATGAAACGCGTCTAAGAAGGCTTAGATAAGCACACGAGTAAAAAGCGTAGCATATTTACATACGCCCTTAACGGATACGCATGCTTCCAATACGTCAGGGATATATGTAACAAAATTTTTAGTGTCGATGTTGCTTTAACATGTGCACTCAGTTCACGGTTTTTATAACGCTTCTATAACGGTTTCTATAACCGTGATTGGATGATGCCCAAGATAAGCATTTAAACAAAATTCGGTTTCTGTTCTATAAAACAACGTGCTTGACATCCGCCGTTATCTGGTGGACATTCTTGATATTTCACTAATCGTCCTACCGCGCTTCTGCCATGTTGTCGGCTGTAAAATTCCTACGATAAGCCTAATAGAACGAACTGCTTGGAATTGTAGCAATCACTAGCCGAGGCCTACGTAGTGGGTGAATGCCCTCCGCGTCACCGCAGACGCTGAAATGCCATGCGCTTTTCCCCCATATTTGGGGCTTGCCTCACTCATGCCTGTATCGTAAAAAGCGTGTCCACACCAGGCCAAGGGTCTGCTGATTCTGGCCTGTGCCCATTGCCCGCAAGCAGTCGGTGCTTTAGGCAACTGCACCAATACGAGAATTGCCTAGCGCACCAATGTCAGTCAGCGCGCGTTCTGCGAACTCGCTCGTGGAGCAGTGAACGTTACGGCCCAAAACTGGTGGACTCAGTATAGAAAACTTCGGCCGAAAACAGAAAAAAAATTAACTTACAAAAGAAAAAACCAAGAATGTACCCTCGGGGATTCCAACTTGCGCCCGGCACCCGGAACAGGAGTTTCCGGTCTTTCAACATATTAGGCCCCGTAGTTTGTTCCTTGCTTTTCGTTTTATCGTTGCTGCCCATGGTGACAGAAATGACAAGGGCAAATTAATACCGGGAATAAGTGCTAACTTATAAAATTATAAACCAGAACAATAGCCTGTAAGGCAGTGAAATCAAATGGGAACAAGAGATCGACAAGTCAATCGACCATGTTTATGAAGCAGCAGAATGGTGCGGTGTACTATATTTTGTTCCATTTCCGATAAAAGCGAAGAAAAACATATTCCACAAGGCTTTCGAAAGCTGGGGCCTTATAATTGCCATGCTGACAATACGAAAGCTTTCGTGTGTACGACATTTCGGCGCCGTTAAAATCCCCGTCAAAATTAATCCGGAGCCCTCCACTAATCGCCTGCGTTGCGTCGGCGTGAAATCAAGAAATAGTAGGTGGCATGGTGTTTTGCTCCTCATAAAATATGTTGTGAATTTAGTCAGGTGCTCGTTTAGACCTAAAAGCAATCCTCTGTTTGTTAACCGATACTGACGGAATTCTTGCGTCAGTAGCTATGGTTATCCACGTCTCTTCATTCCTTCTGTCCTCCTTCTGTCCTCGTTAGAGCCTGGATATTGAACTCGCTGCCGTCAGCCTTTTCATCATACCTCAATGAGCTATTTGAGCAAGCTTACAATCTCCCTTTAATGCACCCTTATTCCTGCCACTTATGCTATCAGTCAAGGCGTATGCTTGAGTGATAGCATGAGTGTGTGGTTACATCACAGCATATTGTAAGATGTAAACAAATCACTGCATCATTGCCGCTTAGGCAAGTGGAACTACTTCACTCACCCGCAGTTTTTAAAAAACACAAGCCTCACTGACATTTCGGGATTTTCCCTATATAGCGGTAAAAAGCTGCTGATCGAGAGATCAACTGCTGATCTCTGAAAGGTGCTGATCAATTGCAGGCATACCATGCACGCAAGGCTAGGTCCGCCCGTTAACAAACATCACCCCCACTCGACATTCACTGCCATTTTCTTCGCGGATGCCTCGCCTTTCCATACACCCAATTTCCTCCCCTCACCTCTACATGGGAGCAAATGTAGTGCGATCCGGCGGAGTCAGGCGACATTCTGACTATATCCCGGACCATGGCGGTCACAGCTGCCCTCTGGACCTCCTACACCCCTAACACCTGATACCAAAGTGCCAAAACGTATCTCTCTATCTCCTCTCGACGGCGAAAATAAATCTCTTTCTAGACCAAGACAGACGAGACGATTCAGCGAACGTGGTGAGGGGTCAGTAGGGTGTAGTGAGATTCTCTAACTCCTTCTAATAAAGCACTCAACCGTCTTGCACTAAACCATTCATGCGACAAGCCATGAATTCCGAAAACGACTGAGTACACTAGATGATTGCGCATCCTATCGACATGGGTACTGTTATGACTCCTTGACAGCACATAGAACCGTACCGTCTTTTTGTAATCTGATTACCCGAAGCTCGTAATTTTATGTGTCGAGAAATACGACTATTCTTGGATCAGCTCCGTGTCAGCTTTGCACTTTATCCACCAAAACATAAGGCCTGCCACTAGATTATGCTGGATATTCGTGCTGTAGAATTCTTCTATGTTTTGCCCTTTTGCGTTAGCTAGGCAGCATTGTGAGGAAGCCGAGAACCGATAGCAACACAAAGAAGGCATTTGTTTTATGGCAGGCACTAACGCTGTAAAGTATAAATGTTTTACTTGTCCGGAAAGGCCATTCGGGTTATTTTCTCGTAACGTTCCGTCTAGTTTGGCAATAATCCGTGGAGACGTCCTCTGTTTCCTTTGGGTGAAACGTAATTTCGGCCACCTGCTGTGGCTGTGCTCGTTTCCTCGCTTCGAGTCTCCATGGCTTTAGTTTATGATTTAGACCACTCGAACTACCCTTAAGAGTGCAAGAGTGAAACAGATGTCTTGGGGGATTGGACAATGCGACGTTGAAAATGTTACTACAGTCTCCACTGGGGCAGACAAAACACACTTTCTCTAATATTTCACAATACGCTCACCAAGAAAACACTCCTAGAAATGCAATAAAATCCTTTTCTGAATCCAGCCTCAGCGGTCTAGGTTGTGTTTCAGCACTGACCGGCTGCCCGATAGATAGTCACAGGAAGCTATTGGAGGGCGTCGTAACTAACTGACGAATTTTAATCTTCATTGGACGGTTGCTTTATTCCAGGATGCACCCAAAGAACCAAACCAGAAGATGTTGTTAACCTTTCTGCTGCAATGAGTTCAAGTTTCCCGAACAAAAATAAAATTATTTAGCCGGAGAATTCCGAAAAAAACATTTCACGTGTCCAAGCACACCGGTAGACTATTTTAGACTTCATTAAAAAATTAAACCTGCTCCAAAACACGGGAAATTGGAGGTTCTTAATGTGTAGCCTTTATATAGAAACAGCCGCGGCGTCCACGAATTCAACTCGCTTCCTCGAGACCAGGCGCCTTAAGCACAGAAACCAAGAATAGTTGGTTTCTGCAGTCATAAACATATTCATCACGGACATTTCTTACCTTGTAATTGAAGAGTAATGGAAAAATTAAATGCGAGCACGAAACTATGAACTAGAACACGCCAAATTGAAAAATTATGTTCGGGGAAGTCCAATAATTTCGCGCTATTTGTGTATTTTGAAAGGAGCATTTCCATAATTTGTTACTATATTTAGGCCACGCGTCAATTTGATCTGCATGAAAAAAACTCGCTGTTTGTTGTTCTGGCTGGTATTTTCGGGATCATATTTTATTTGTCCGTCACATTTCATATCCGAATCCATGTATTCTTTGCAATGATGTGCTCCTTCCCAAACGACGCTACGTTCTCTCTAAGAAACATAAAAAAAGTAGGAAGCAGAAGCCATTTTTGCTGTATTAAGTAGCCTACAAACTTTATCCACATTACAATATGTATTTCTAGCATCAGTTCTTATCGCGCATATTATTTATTTCTTCAGTGAGTGAAATGTAATCAATTCCGGTTTCGCAAGCGTTGCGAGTACCGCGATGGTACATTAATGTATTCCGATTCAATTTCCACTGTTTGTGTCGCGCAGCGGTGGCATTTTCGAAGCCAGTTTGTTTCGCAGTGCACGTTCAAGAATATCTTAATCATGTACAACGTCATAAATACTTTTTATAGCTGAGGCCACAGAAAAGCACACGCATTCTGTTTCGGGTGTTTCCCAGACATTCAAGCAAGTTCGGAAACTTTTGAGAGCACACTGCATATAAGTACATTTTTATTTCACGACCTACTCCGTAGCGGAAAATCTTTGTTGTCTACTAACAACCTGAATATATTTGGCACAGTATTTCACGCTCTGCAAAGAGAGTCCGAATTGGCGGAAAACCATTTTTTTTTGGGGGGGGGGGGGGGGGGGGTAAAATATATTTGCACGTTCCAGAAAGTATTGTAAAAACAACTGTCTTGTTCCACGCAAGCCTGCATGCATCACTTCAGAAAGAACGTCGTTGCGAGTCCAGCGCTTCTTGAGTTGGAAAAAAGTTGAAGAATTTGGTGAAAAGCGGAGAGAGAACCATAAGGGCGCTGAAATGAGAACGCGGGCGGGCTGGATAAAGAGAGATAGCCACATGTTCCAGTGTAGTCGCGAACGTCCCTCCGCATACTCCGACTCTTCCTAACCTCGTAGATACGTGCAAGTCAACTTAGAAAGCAACTGAACCATACCAGACGTTCTCACCATGCCACTTTCCTTTCCGTCTAAACTGAGGATATCATGGCCCGCTGAACATGTTCCTGAGTAGCAGGACCCACGGGCGTAAATTTATAAGCGCAAGGGGGCTCGCGTGACCCTCGAGGTGCTTTTGAGGTGAGCGTCCAATCATCTCAGATTTAAAATAGCCAGCCCGATACCTGAGAGGCCCACTAGCCGCCACCGCGTGTAAAGCCAACCAAAACCGAAACAAGACACTAGAGATGATTAAAATTTTTTTATACACTTTGGTAACGGCCTCTGCTAAAGTTAAATTGGGTACTCGGTCTTGGAATACGAAAAGTAATGTTTACAGCGAGAACTGTTAATACGACTCGTTATTTTTACGAACGCGTTCGCAGTAGCGTGGCTGCGTAAGAGGCAGCCCTCTTAACATCATGCTAACTTGGCGTGCTGACGCAACAACGTGTCCGCTTAACAGAGTACCTGCTTTGAAAATGGGCCACTACGGAAAGCGCCCGCATTGAAAAGAGCACACTCATCGATTGTCCACTTAAAAATGTGCCAACTGTAGTAAAATTTCGAACTCTCGAAAACCCTATGATCGCATAATCTTCCCACAAAGAATGCAAGGTACAAAACATGACAGCTGAAATGGGCGCGTGCACGCTGAAACCAAGCAGCAGAAATCGGATATTTCGAAATCTATTTTGGGAAGATCGCGGCAATGAGGGCCGGTCTGAAGGGAGCTTGCAGCCGGCCAGCGAACGGCCGTCCGGCCAGCAGCTCGGGAGTAAGTCTAAGTGAACATTTTAACGTGCGCTCGACTGCCCTGGAAGAGGTGTTCCCAACGGAGCTCGATCATAAACATGTGAGCAGTTGAAAAAACATCAACAACGTTACAGAAAACATTGTAGTTTTTTTTTTTTCAACCATGACAACGTAGAAAGAAATACAGCTTTTCCGTGAAAGCTAGTTGTCGTGGGAACAGTCTGCAGGAAAGGAAGCGTTTTCAGAAATGAATGCCTTGACGTGAAATCGTGCGCACATCTTGAGTGCGGAAGCTCTGCTGGAACTACCATGATGCCTAATGCAACAATTATATTTACATTGTTATTGGAAAAATTCATTGGACAATTAGGTTTTTTGAAGGACAGACAACCGATTTTTGTCGAGCATATGTTCGTTATCCCAAATAAAAGGGCATTCCTTAAACCACCATTAAGGGAAACTGTTTTGCTGATAGCGCTCTAGAACTTTTTAAATCAAAATTTCAGATCTATAAGCCGTATGTGTCCTCCCAAAAATACTGCTGGCAACCATCGAAATGCAGTAGCACGGCAACATACCTTTGTCTGTATGCGAGTTGAAAAGCGGTATTTAAAAACTTGTCCCCTGCTTTAGGAAAAGTACAGTTGCAGGCTTTCCTATGCGGTACTGTGTTTTTTTAATTACTTGAAGCAGCCGCTCTATGTATTGATGGCCTAGTATGACATACCCTATTTTGCACGACGGCGCCATCTGTTGAGACCGGCGAGAGGTGGAAGGCTGGCTTCATGCTGTGGATGTGGGCGGTTTGATTCTCCCAGGGCGAGTCCTTTTTTTAAGCTGCCCTTGGCGTTTTTGTCAACTGAAAACAAATATTTCGGCTTTCTGCAACCAATGTATAGGTCCTGCGCAATTTCTTTTGAGTTGGCCGTCATACTCGTGCATAGACTTTAAAATTATTATTACCGGGTGTAAGACATCCAAATATAACCTGCGCTTAAATATAACAGGCTTAGAAATATATCGTCCCGGTATTATCGTGACATTACGGGCAGCCCCAGCTCAGCCAAAACTCGACAATGTCCCCCACCTCGTGACCACAGCCCGAATGACGCATATGAAGACCAGTCGAGACAATCTATGCCGAGACAAGTTGAAGACGTTATGCTCCCCACCCTTTCTCCCGAAGTGGCTTCAAAACCTTCGCCGCTTCGCCGCGACTGAAGATATCGATTTTGCAGCGCCAGGCATCATCAGCGCCTTTTATCGTTATCCGTGGCGGCGAGAGATTTATAACTGTACATTTTCATCGCATTGCTCATCCACGTCCAGTCCTCAGCTTTCCTTCGCCTCGACTGGTGTGGTCGTCCTCGACGAGTGGGGAGGGGGGGCAGGACATGATGTCCTGGGACGTGGCAGACATTCCCTATGGCACCATGGACCACCATCCCCGACCAAGACTACGAGGAAGAAGCTGTGTGCGGTTCCCTGCAATTAGTATTTTGAGGTCCCCGCGAATTTTAATAAGGGAGCTAGCCCTCGCCAATCCCCTCCGGCGAGTACACGTCAAAAACAATACGGTCACCGTCATCATCATTATCATCAAGCTCGGGCTCCGGTATAGCCGCTCGTCTCATCTTCAACATGGCTTCAACATCGACCATGGTTCGTGTCATCTCCTCTGGCGCCGCGTAACAATACTACAGGAACACCGCATATTAATTGCGGATATTAATTGCAGCCTACAAAGTTGACATGGACATGTCTGCCTGCAGAAGAGAGTGCCCAGGGCTGGTGTACTACCAACGCGCCATTGGAACTATTCTCTCTTCTTCTATTCGCCCCTTCACCTTCGTAGTTTCCTACACAGACACATTCGTCTGCATCAGCGAGGCCGCCACTCGAAACAGAAAAAAGACTTCGGTTTCGTCACTGCCCGGAGACAAATGAGGTCTTGCGCTGCAGACTCGAAGCAATCAGTGCACCAGGCATTTGCGAGGCAGACAGGGGCGTGATTGCGGTCTGCACAGATTGGGACAGTGCCTTGTTTTTGCCAACGGGTCTCCGCAATTTACACCCGCAAATTCTGTTCGACAGCTACTGACACCCGGGAAGGAGTTCGGGGGTTTCTCTAGAGGCTGTCTGCGTTTAGCTCTGAAGGGACTCCGCAACAGTTCCGATAGACACTTTAAGTATTTCCTCCGCGTTCGGAAGCATTGTGAAAGCTATAGTTATCACCAGTACAGAGAAGCGCTTCAGCGTTTGCTCGTCACTGCAGATGCGCTTTCCGTATCTTCTTTGCCTTTGTGGCTTTATTTCTTAAAAGGGCTGCCGAATGCGTTCACTGCTACAACTGAAGGAAAACCGGCCAGTGCCGGCTACGCTTTTATATGAATTCAAGCGGTCAAGGAACGCCAAGACCGGGAAAGAGACGAAGATCTTTTGAGCAAGTTTCTACCCGCCGCGGTGGCTCAGTGCCTAAGGCATTGCGCTGCTGGGCACAAGGTCGCGGGTTCGATTCCCGGCCGCGGCGGCCGCTTGTTTGATGTAGCCGAAAACCAAAAACGCCCATTTGTACGAGATTTCGGCGCACGTTAAAGATCCCCAGGCGGTCAAAATTAATCCCGAGCCCTCCACTACGACGCGCCACATCGCCCGCGTTGCGTCGGAGCGTTAAACCCTACAATCAATCATCATTGAGCAAGTTTCTAATTTATCTGATGAATATACATCAGAAAGTTTTGACTACGCTACTTTACGACCAGCTAAACTAAGTTCTTTAGATGTGCAGGTTGAGTAGGTTCTGCAAGCGTTTAAGATTTCAACAATGTTTAGAAAGTGTTGCAGAGTCCCTTTAATGCGGCTCGAGCCTTATGATTTATATGTTATCAGCGGGATAACGACTTTGTCCCGTGGGTTATTCTTCTAATCCGTTGCCACATAATATCCAGGCAGAAGCGTAGATCAGTTTAAATGTACAGAAAGCAAAAGCTTATAATAAATGCAAACGTAGAAGCAGTTTTAACACTAGGGTCATGTCGGTGTATATAATTGCACTGGCAGCAGCGGTGGTTGCCTGGGTCACTGTATTGGTGGTAATTATATTATCACAGCGGGGGAACGGGGGTCCAAATCCAAACCATATCACCCCGGCTAAAGTGCGTGTCACGTCGGCGAAGATTGTAACGTCGACTGAAGGCTGGGTGCTGCTTCGGATTCTGTCGGGTTTCGGAGCCTCCAGCACGCTTACATTGTATAATGTCAGTAGTTCTCTCTACAGAAACAACAATGTTTCTTGCAGCAGCACTATTCATTTCATTGGTAGATTTGGTGGTAAAAATGTAAAAGTAGCAGTACTTGCAATTTCAGACGTAATAGTATAAGCTGTGTCTGCTAAATGAGGCTTACTTGACGAGTTCTCCCTTCTTTTTGTCCTGAAATCATTTTGGGAGGTCTGGAGATTTCAGCTTCGATGAACAGAACGCAACCATGCGCTTCGTTGAACGTTTCTAGCAAGCTTTTATCATCTATGTTGCCCCTTTTTGTTTCGTTCTTTCCTGAGACAAACGAAACCACCAACTACGGCGTACCAAAGTCGGCAGCCTGTCTGCTTCGTCGTGCTCGCCATTGGAAGCCTGCGGCACCTTTGGCGATGGTGGAGGTGGCAGTGGCCGTAGTACTCATAAACTGCGTATTCACAAACAGAAGTAACGCTGAACATTGGTTATTCTAATTTCGCTTTTACTACGACAACGAAGACAAAGAAAAGAGTGCATCACAAAAATAAGAAGCCCCTGGGAGTGGCTAGAGATATCACTGGCGAAGCGCACCTGTGCGCACAAGAAGAGAGCGGTCAATAATATTCATGAAATGACACAACCAGTTTGCATTTCGGTCTAGAATTTCCTCACAGTAGATTGGGCGGCACGTATTGCTCAATTATTAGTAGAAGATACGACATGATATAGCGAATAACAGGAGGGAGGGGGCCGAGGGCGTAGTGGTTTGGTTTTAGTAGTCGCCATCGTTTTTATAACATAACCCATAAAAGTGCAACACTGTTAAGCCCCGTACGAATGTTCCGGTTGTACATGTATAGGCATTACTTTGTAGCCATCGTTTTAAACTATTGCATCACACAGCAGCTATCTTCCACCTTCTATTTCCTTAAGTAAAACTGTCCTGCGCTGGCTGTACATGAGAACTATCTTCTTTCTTGACGAAGTGGTTACTTCATACGGTTTTAAAGCACACAGCCTAGGGTTACCTATATTGCGGAGAATTGGCGTCATTATTGTCGGGTACTGAAAAGGGCGCCAGCTGTACCCATAAAGAGAACACTTTTGGTGTGAGAACTCAACCCGTGCTTCCGGTGTAAGAGCCCAGTTCGTTACCACCACATTCGTTAGCACGTTACCAGATGGGAACAAAATTTAGCTTCTTGCGTGCGGTTATTATGTCATATGGCGTTAAGGGTGAAAGGGACGACACGTGATGCTATGAGGTGACCGCTGATCATGCAGAACTTTGATTCTGCGAAAGCTGTGGAAGGAAGTGTCGTCATTGTGCCTGTAAAAGTATTTCGAGCGAAAACACGAAGAAAAGCCGAACTAAAGAGAAACAAAACGACACAAAAACGCGATGTGGTAGTAACCGACTATTTCATAACTGTCGTCACGAGAAACCATATTGATTTCGTCTTCAAAGGACATATAGATACCAAAGTGCCACGAGGAATTTTTCTGCGTTCTACGCCTTACCTCGACTTTCCTTTGCGTCAGCACAACTCCCCAAAAATTTCATCTCTTTCCCGAGAATTCTCGTTTGACTCCTCAAACGCAACCTTCCCGGGCAAGCAGCATATCATGGCATCCTGGAAGACGGTTTCTGGTGCGGCAAGCGCGAGAACTTTCTGTGCGGCGAGATGGCTCGTTGCACAGGCACGCGAAAGCGCATTTTTCTTGTCGAGAACCACAACTCAGCATGCCCTGCACAGCGGCGCCGAGAAGATTGTGAGGGCCTTCTGAAGAGTTGTGAAAGTAGCTGACGCAACGAAGAGAATAATCCTGTAATCCTTTATATTTTGCTCTTGACAGCAGTGCAGTTCTCGCGATAATTTCCTGCAAGGATCATCTGTGATATGCAATAGCCTTTCGTTTGCACCCCCCCCCCCCCAACCTCAACGAATCTGTTGACAACCGTACAAGAACGCACGCTTTTTCACCGAAGCAGAGGGCGAGAAAGATGAGATTAGCAGTAACAATCGGGCTAACTCGCGAATCAGAAAAATATATTCCGTCGAAGGTGCCTCTAACGTCTGCGGCGAGAGCATGATGGGTAGCGATGTTCTGAGAAATTGCATAAAGCAATCAAGATTGCGGGATTTTACCCGACTGGAAGGAACACGCTGATGAATACGGCGGTAAGAAGAATAAAAAGCAAACCAGTTTCAAAACATCTTCCTTTTCTTGCAAATCCTCTTGTTGTAGTTGCGCCGTTCCCTCGGAGGTTTGAACCAGTTTTTTTCCCCACGTGCGCAGAATTCCCGTTGCTTTCGTGAAAACCAACAAAAGTTAATTTTAAAGCGAAGCAATCTACGGGATCTTTTTTGTGTCGCCGTGCGCCTGAGGTTTTTTTTGTGTTTATTTAAAGGTAGAAAATACACCCGGGGGTCTCTTGCTAGCACATCAGACCCCCTTAGGGGTAGCGATAAGTTAAGGTTCACGACGGGTGTTGGTGGGAAATAGCAAGGGAAAAATAGTGGGTTGGGATAAAATATGCAGGAGAGTGTCCCACACTGCCTTCGCTAAATTAGGTGGGTAGGAGGGACGCAGGCGATCATTTAAGGAATTTGGTTGTAAGTTAGCGGGAAGGGTGTCTAGGAGAACCTGTCTTTCAGTTTGAAACGGAAGGCATGTCCAAATAATGTGTTCAGTAGTGTCAGAAATTTCACGGGGGATATACATGCCTTGATTAGGTGACGAATAAAAAAAACTGTTGTAGTTTTGCAGGGTAAAGGTTCGTAAGTGTCATTAGCTGTTTTAGGCGGACTTGTTGAGAGCGAGAATAGGACTTGGAAATGGGAGTGTGGCTGACCAGGGAGGCGAGAAAGACTTTCCGTTGCTGTTTAAATTTGGCGCCAGCGGGAAGAGAGCATCGCAGGCGGATTATGACCTTGACGAGCACTGCCTGAGACGTTCTCTTCCCGGGAACGCCAAATTTTTCTCGAATGATGTGTACGCCTTCACCGGGTGTTGATATCACGAGAAAAAAAAATGCCAGCTTAATTCAATCCTAAGACAATCCTAAGACTACGCCGATGTTTCCTGATTTGTCACGGTGGGTTAGTTCACTGTGGTGCTGCAAAAACGTTTTGCTCTCGTTGTCAATAATTCGATCTCTGTGGGCACCGGAAACGGATGTAACTGGATAAAAGCTCTGAAACAAAATTCTCTCTCTCTCTCTCTCTCTCTCTCTCTCTCTCTCTCTCTCTCTCTCTCTCTCTCTCTCTCTCTCTCCTCTCTCTCTCTCTCTCTCTCTCTCTCTTCTCTCTCTCTCTCTCTCTCTCTCTCTATCTCTCTCTTTCTCTCTCTCTCTCTCTCTTCTCTCTCTCTCTCTCTCTCTCTCTCTCTCTCTCTCTCTCTCTCTCTCTCTCTTTCTCTCTCTCTCTCTCTTTCTCTTTCTCTCTGTCTGTGTCTCTTTCTCTCTCTCTCTCTCTCTCTCGAACTCTCTCTCTATCTATCTAGTGTTCTGTCCGAACAATATCGAAACAAATCAAGTGGCTTTGGTCTGCTCACATTACTGCAATACCATTGGTTGATTTATCCAATCCGGTGCCATGGATGAATACTGTTCACTGTTTTGATGCTAATAACATAAAGCTACTGTGAAATGGACAGCCTGAACTTTGTCGGTTAGGACGAAACTTAACAAAAGGTAAAGTTAAAAGTCCCAAAGTTAACAAAACCCATAAAGTGCCTAGCGCTCATATTTGCATGCCTCGTGACAACAGGCCAGCGCCGCCTGCGCATGTTTGTAAAACCAAGCATGCCCACTTATGGAGATTGGCCAAGATTGTGGCAACCGCACGGCTCCATGTTTCTAAACGCTTTCCTGCACAGCGCCCCACGTGACTTGTGGGACTTCACCGCGCGCGCTTTTCTATTTAACTCCTGCTTAAAGGAGCATGCCTCTAGGAGTCTGTGGCTTCGATTGCTAGTTCTGGATGCTCGCGCTGAAGGCCTGGGTTCGAGCCCAGCGGGTTAACTGTTAAATTGTTTATTGCAAATTCTTAAATTCTTTATTGCAAAAGCCCGAGTGGGCATTGCATCGGGGGATTGTGTGGGATTATCATCAAAAGTACAGTACATTTTTCCTGTAGAACATAACAATGAAGGCAGGGACGCCGTACATGATTATAACATCAAGAAACTGGAATTAGAATTCGAGAACAACACCAAACAACAATATATCACCTTTGAAGGGAAGAAAGGTGCAAGCAAAAGAGGCTTAAAACAAAAACAAAAAAAGCAATCATTGCACTCAACTGGAAGAAAAATAAACAAAAGACGATTCATACGACATCAAAAAGTTTGAAGAAAGGCCCGTTGAAAGATGATGGATCGGACAGTTCTGCGATGTGAGCAGGTAACGGGTTCCATTCTGTGATTGCAAGAACTAAACGCGAGTTTTATATCTGTCTGTTTTAGTTAAAACTGGTCTAACTTTGAGTGTGTGGTCTACCCGGGGGAGACATAAGGCGGGGGAATGATATGAAGCTGGCAAAACGGTGTGCTACGGTGGTACAACGAATGAAAAAAAGATAGCCGAGCCAAGTTCCGGCACGTGGCAAGCGAGGGAAGATGAAGTGGATCCTTTAAAGAAGATAGGCTTTGGTAGCGCGAGTACAAAAACGTGAGGAACCGGGTTGCCTTGTTCTGAACGGTTTACAAGATGTTAATTAGGTTAGCACCGTGATGATGCCATATGATAGAACCACATTCTAGTGAGGGCTGGATAAGGCAATTATATGGATAAAACCTGGTTTCCTTCAGTGCTAAAGAAAGGCATTTCTTGAGGAGGCCAAGTTTTTTAAGGTGTGTAATATTTATATGCTCCACGGGGTTTTTCCACCTTAATTCACAGTAAAAAACACGCCTAAATATTTAAACAATTGAAATAAATCTATTGGAGCTCCATTTATTTTGTAGTCGGCAGTGACGGTCTCGAGGACAGAACGAAGCATTACGTGTCTGGTTTCTTTCTACATTAATGTTATTTGCCAGCGGCTGCACCATTCCTGTAGCCTAATGAGATCAGATTGCAAAATAATTGTGTCGGCTCCGTTAGGTATCGCTCTATATACTACAAAGTTGTCCGAAAACCGGCGAATTGGTGATTTCAGGCTACATACTATGCCATTGATGTAAATTTGGAATAAAAGAGGACCTAACTCTCACCCCTGCCATCCCTAACCTTCACCCTACGTGAAACGCGGGTTTTTTTTAGAAACATAGCTGTTTAATTTGACAGCCAGGAAACGATTTGTTAAAAAAATTCTATCCATCGTGTTGTGTTTTGGTGCCAATGTTGCTTGATATCACCTATCAAGCAAGCATTTGTTTATCTCGAAAAACGCACAACTGAGTGACTCGGCAAGCTATATTTGTAATGACAACTACTTTCTGCGAGCAAGGCTCGCGGCGTTGACGGCAGCAGACGGCACATTTCCGCGCTCTGGAAAATGGCTTGGTGCTGCGAGGAGTGCCGAGCGTACACACGTGGATTTTATTAGTGCCTGAGGATTTATAACCACAACAGCAAAGATTTAGTGGAGGTAGAAAGTTTCCTAGGCGAAAGTTGAATCCCAAGCGACTTCAGCGGACCCGTAGCGCACTTTAAAAAGCCCACACTGTGCCCTAACAAAAAATGTAGTCAGTGCAGTTCTATGGTTATAAGCATTTCATTTCATTTAACAGAAATCTTACCTATAAAACAGCTATTTTTTTATTTTTATTATCAGAAGTGATCTATTTTCAACTTCACGTGTTTTTGGAGGTAGCTTCTAATACCACCATGGGGCCCCTGTCGTTTTAATTTAAAGTTTAAATTTTAAACGGTCGATGAACCGTTGCTCCTAGTGCACGTCGTACGCGAGGTCTTTCGCACGGTTGTTAAGTGGTTTACGCAAAACGATGCCTTTAAGAAAGAAAATAGTTAGATGCTCTGATTAGCGCATCTTCAAACTACCGTGTTTAAGCTTTTGGATGTGTTCAAACGGCCGCATATTTATCGAAGTATTCAGGAACGACTCGACGCAAAAAACAAAGGAGTACGTTAAAGCATTTTTTTTCCTTTTGCTTGTCGCTTATTAGCGAGCACCGCACCGTGTTGATATTTGGCGAATTTTGTGGAGAGTTGGTGCTGATGCCCAGTGCTACGATTTGTAACAAAGTGGCGCTTTCCTTGCAAACTTTTGACTTGCGCTGAGGCTAGCAGGTTAGCTGGCGCTCATCCTTCACACACAGGTAGAGATTCACAAAGCCTTAAAACATGATTATCGTAGATGTCGAATCGCTGTGAGAATTACATGTGACGAGAAGGAGTGATGAGGGCAACTGGCTGGCAATGCTACGTATTTATTTTTATTTGCGCCCGCCATGTTGTAGCCCTGGGGCCCTATTCCCGACGCACCAATTCACAGTGAACACTGAACTTGCCGGAAGTCTGTTCTGATACTCTTTCATTTTTGGTCACGTGCTTCCGGTTGACAAAGCGGTTGTGTGTGCCTTTGCCATTTTGACGTTTCATTACGTTTACGGGCAGCAGTTCTAAAGTTTGCCTTATTTCTCTTTACTAAGAACGCACAATTCTTGGCCGCCTGTGAAAAAACAGGGTAAGTGCACCGGGCATGACAATGTAGGTCCGTCTTTGCTATTCCACAACAATACGGCTTGTATGTCACGCACTCTCTGTGATTGGCTGAGAAGGTGTGAACTAATATTAGCAACAGGCCGGAATGGTTACGTGACACAATTGCAACTGATGTTACGTTACGTAACAGCTTGAAAATGGCGGCTGCTGTCGCCGTGAACTAGGCCAAAAAATTTCACAGACCTTCAGCACCGTGAAAACCCCGCGAATTTCCAGCAGGCGCAGTTTTGTATGACGCGCGTTGTAAAGCATGTTTTCTACTGAAAAAAACAAAAATTTTCATTGTTTCCAAGTAAGCGATCACAGAGCATAAGAATAACGTGCCGTAGTTTGCTTTTATATTTGGTAAAAAGGTAAAAAAATTTTGTTTGCCATAACAGCTACATTAGGGAGCAGTGCAAGCCTCTCCATGACAAAGAGAACCCAATGCATGGCATTTGTCCACACTCCTTCTAGTCACCTGCTGGGTCATATGATCGAACTCAAGAGAAAAATAACAAATAAAACTGACCATTTTATTCATTACTGCGCTGATTGAAGTCGAGCATGAGGAATGTGTGAATAGGCGACATCGGTACGCTCCGCGATTATTAGGCGTAGTGCTTAGCTGCCTTTATGCGTCATTCAAGCGATAGGCGATGGTGGCGGCCGTATTTTTCGGTGATTACGCCATAAACTTGTAACATAGCAGCAGACGATAGCGTGGCAGCGGTGGTTGCCGGGAAGCTCATAACGCAACAAAGCTTGCATTGAAGCAGAGAGCTCAACTATATTACTAAAAGCGATTGAAAGAAATAAGCAGATACGGAAAAATTATTGTGTAATCTTCTTTAGCTCAACATCCCCCTTTCGCTCGATTTTGGATCAACGTTACTCGATTGCCTTGTGCTGTTGGCGCACATTTTGAGCTGCAGAAATATTTCCCTTGCCAGCCTCGGCTAACGACCTTATTTTTAAAATACATGCCAAATGTTTTTATATCTTTTATGTACGATATTTGGTACCTCTGTGGTGACCGTTATGAGTGAATCGCCAAATTACAGTGCATGTCGTCATAGCTATAAGTGCATTACGCCACTGATTGCTCATGTTGTGTTTACGCAAAAAAATATGGCGTCACGTGGCTGCTACTTTGTTCAGTTTGAGTAAGACTCCTTGAATGCACGAATGAGTGCATGGTTGGAGCTGTGTTTACATGTTTTTTTTTTCTTCCTTGAGCGTGACTCTTCTAGGAGGCTCTAAGGCAGGCTGTGCAATACTTCAGAGGTGAAACCTGTGGCCACCAGCGGCCGCACTTGAATGCTGAAGCTTCTGTGGACCTCATTTCAGCAAGAGCACCTAAGGGAATTCCTCAAGGCTGCTTTCACATTTCTGTGGTTCACGAGCTTTTCACGCGCCGATGTGTAAGGAAGCAAGCCTTCTTGCGAGCGCGCACTTGAAGCGTAGCAGAAGCAGTGGTGCTTACATTTTTTATACATGCAGCTACAACTTCAGGATGACCATCTGGGCTTTTCCTAGCTTCCTTACACACAAATCCTAATGTTCGAATGTTACAAAAAAGCACATTTTTGTGCATGAAGGCTTACCATTTCTATCCATTGTCACCCGACACTTCTCGCGACGCTTAAAAATTGTTTAGTTCCTCCTTTCCACACCCTTAATCGTTGCAAAGTATGTAGGTGTTGTCACCTTCAGGACAAATACCTAAGTTGATAGTCAGTGCTTGTTTTGTTGGCCCTTCGTCTTGTCTCGGTTACCGAGGTGTTTTTTGCTCACACAGTATGAACCAACTAGCCCAAAATTAAACCTTTTTTTAATATTTTGGCTTTTGCCCTGACGGATCAGGTTGCCGTAGAGAGAATTCTACATTTGTCCAATAGGGGTAGCCTTTAGGTTCCCGCATAAGCAAGGATATTACTAATGCCGTTAAGTGGGGCTTATTAAGACAGGATTCCTTAATCTTTCAGATGTAAAGCTGGGGAAAATAGAGGACAAGCTGTTTTTGTGTATCCCTTAATACCTCCTAGGCACCCGAAAGCACTCAAATTGTGTTCACATCTAAACGGTATTAGTAGCAATGCCGCAAAATGAAGTATACTAGAATCGTTTTCCTAATGAATCTAAAAAGAGCTGAACCAAACTTCGGTGATCACTACTGTTTGCGTGGCCAGTTCTACGAGAATTGAGGTTGTGAGAGCGTGCATTGATTTCTTTTTCATGGAACGAAATAAATTGCGTGCACGTATGCTTCTATCGTGTTTTGGTTGTAATGTGTACAGGCCAAGCTCAGTGAAATCGCCGGTCGGAACAAGTGAAGAATAAAGATTACAGGCGTCTTTATTCTTATACTTGCTATGTGGCATCTATATGTCTGTATCCAAAGCATATATTGTAATTGATAAACGCAGATTATCTCGCTGTGTCCTTAAATAAGTAGCTGTCTTTCTTTCCGACAATATCACTCGACACTACATAAACACTTGCAAGTGACACAGTGCATTATGTTCTACCCAAGCATCTGGCTGGCATGGCGCAACACGGCTGAAGGCAACAAACAAGGACGCTGAGATTCACGGGAACGAACAATACTTCTGATGCTCACGAATGTTAACTTGTTGAAGGTTGCATTATTTTCTCTAAGGGTTGGCTCCTGCAGTTCTCACTGCTTTGAAGTGTATAGCGTATGTAGTACGAAAAATAAAGTTTAATTTTCAACATATTACAGGTTGGTTTTACTTGTTAAAATTGCATTCACTTTGTTTTACACAGAATATTGAGGCCAAATCAAAGCTGGCATCAAGCATCTCAGTTATCGTGAGTTAATGCGAATACGTCCTATGTGGTGCTAACATCAACTTCCATTGGGGTGTTCGTTTCATGCTTTTTCTGTGCATGCACACCGGCCTTAGTTATTGCTTCCAGCTGTCAACATATGACATGCCCACCATTTGCTTCCAGAACCCTCGAAAACAACCAGCAATTCTTCTCCGATTAAGTATCTTTTAAACTGCGTGCCAGTTTAAGCAAACATATTTATTTACAGTACAGCGGGCGGTCGATGTGAGTGTTCTAGAAGTAGCTGCCGGGTTCGTGAACTGTTAGGATTGCTCGTAGCAATTTTTGAGAGGGGAGCGTGTGTTTAGAGAAAAAGCATATAGTGGGTGCCACTGAGGAGGCCCAGAGTAAACGTTGCTAAGAGATGTTTGCAAGAAGTTCTTGAAACCTCTTGAAAGGTTTTCGAAACTGTATGGAAGGAAGTTATTTAGACGTCAACAAGAAGTTGCTTAGACATTCTGCAGGAAGTTGTGTAGACGTCTTGTGAGCACACAAAAAGACAGCTATACGCGTCATGTTAGCACAGCTACAAGACTTCTTTAAGACAGCTTGCATAAAAACGTCTTGTCTGAGACGCCTAAAAGCAGTTCGAATCCTCTTGTGTAGGTGACTTTAATACTTCTAATACTACGTTTTGCGTTTCATAGAAGCCGGCGGCAGAGGATCGTAGTTGTAGTCCGCCATGGTACCAATTTCTGCTTAGTGTCGTACAACCGTAATCGGCATCACGCCCGGGTCACCAGTTATAGAGCGCATGTGAGGGAAAAGAGAGGTGGCACCAGACACCTTGTCGCAACGGGTACCTGATTCTTTCTGCGTGCGAGGCTTGGCCAAAATCAAGGTGAGCCTTTTGGATTATGATAATGGTGATGGGCATGGCAGTGATGATGACGCCGCTACAAATCTATACTAACCAATGAATCAATCAGTTAACTACGTGACCACATGAACCAGCAGCCATGCGCCACCCCTCCTCCCCAACATCATGCCTACTTTATCCCTCCTCCACAACACTCATAGAAAACTCATATAGGTATTTTACTCTTATAATAATCGTGGTACATCGCCCTCGAGACTTATTCTCGTCCGGGGGCAGTGTATAAGGTGTGGCAGCCTCTTAGGTAGAAAGCCGGCAATGGTCAATGAAGGCCTACAGGAGTGGGCGCCATTATAGGTTCGAGTCTTTGCTTGTATGCGTTGAAAGCCTCCCCATACGCACCAAAGATCCCCCTCTGCAGCGATGTAGGCCCGCTGGTTACCCAGCAGGGAGCCCTTCGCTCGCTGGAACGCCAGTACTTGAGAGCTGCGGCTGCAGCTTCAGCTCGTCCGTTGATCCAGGCATGTCCTGAAATGACAACACTCGTGCACTGTCCGAGGCCAGAGCCTTGCTTGGACGGCATGGCACGCCCACACCCAAGGCCAGTGGCGAAGCAGAAATTTACGTCCAGGGAAGGTGACGCCCAAGCCGTTGTGACAACAATAGTTCTTACAACGGCTTTTCTTTTTTCGCCATAAAAAATGCCAATGGTGCACGCCAAATCTTCGACTCTTTCAGAGCGCCAGAATTCGATGCTCACAAGTCGACAAATGTGGAATTGCTGTCGAGAATACGAAGCATATGGAACCAAACAATGACGGATAACGAATAGAGCAACATACACACCATAAAAGTGCGTAATGGCGTTCAAGACGTTTCTATGTATGAAGGTAGTAGTGGCTTTCAGTACAAGATTTGCTATATCTTGGTGCGAGTGGAAGCGAACCAGGGCACTGGGTGCTAGACTACAAGGCTAGCCCGACGCCACTGCTGAACAATTGTTCTGGCTGTACAGCAGTGCGCCGGGTACGTGCGTCATCTCGGTGCAGCGAATGGCGAAGGGGGCTTGTGGATGTTCGTGAGCATAATAGGTGAGACAGAGTAACGGCGAACGCCGGATCCTGGGAAGTAGTACAAAGCTTTTGCCAGTTTCAAGGTTCAGTTGAATCGCCACCACTAGCAATTCAATTCTTCGCGAAAGGAAGGTAACCCCTTAGTTTTGATTCCAGGCTTATGGCAAAGCCTAACTGCTGTGTTTGGTGCAGGTATGACGGGCAGATGTGATAGATGGACGACGGACGGACGGACGGACGAATAGTTTGTGTGGAGCATGGACCGATGAATGGGTGGAAGTACGAATAGATAGATCAGTGGATCTATTGTCCTGATGTTTACGGGGGGAACATGGGCACAAAGGGAAATTTTTATAACGGCAGAAGCTTACATGCCGATTTTAGATGCGAAGGCATCTCATTCACTCACCTTGTCCCTGCATCCGGCGTCGTCGTCGGCGTCCACCCTCCCCCATTCTCCTCGCCGCACCAGCTGCGCTCTCCGCCGCTCACCCTCTCTCCTCTCCGATAGCGAACACTCTCTCGCGAGGGGCAGTGGATTGGATTTGATTGGGTTGGCTTAGATTGTCTTGGCTTGGCTTGGCTTGGCTTGGCTTGGATTGGATTGGGTTGGATTTGGATTGGATTGGAATAAGTGGATTGTGTTGGATTGTGTTGCGTCATAGCCGCGGCATACGCACTGGCGCCGGCGCGTCCCCTCACCGTTATGCGCGCTATAAAACGCGGTGCCTGCACCGCTCCGCTCCATCGTTCCAGCGCCGCTCCTCCGTGTCCAACGCTGCAACGTGAACGCCCTATGCGTCGCATCTACACAGGGGTTCCCGCGAGGGGAGGTGGGAGTTTTTTCAAAAAGAAAGCACATATCCAGAACGCGTAAAACTGCCTTAGGGCGGCTTTTTTACCCGAGAATTACACTCGCGCACGTGTTGTTTGGGTTGCGTATGACTGTATCCAAAGTGTCTACACTTAGTTCTTCGTGATTTAACATTTATTAGCTGTTGTTGGAAACCAACACCGTCATTGTTATTATGTACGGCTCAGGCAGAAGTTTTACCATGGCAGGGGCGTTGCTGGCTAATCTTGTACACGGCAGCCAGAAAATATTGTCAGCACCCTTACATAGAAGACACGATGATTTTTGTTATTTTTAACAATATTGTTACGGAGGTGAATACGTGAAAATGAAGATGTATTTCACACACGTATGTACAGGGAAGCGAGCGCCGTGTTGGACCTAGCACGATCCTCTTCTTCCATTCAGCTTCTTCCATGCCCGCACTGTTCAGCTTCTTCCATGTTCAGCTTCTCCCATGTCTTCTTCCATGTCCGCACTGCTCGGAGCTATGTACTACATTCCGGTTCTTCGGCTGCTGACACACTGTAACTGAAACCCCGGCAATAAGTGCCGTCGCGGTGCTTCCTACGGCGATGCTGTGCGAGGCGATGGCCGCGGGCAACATCGACAACGTCTGTGCGGGCGCTGTGGTAAGTTGCCGGCGACTGGAGGTTCTTATTGACTGGGGTACTTAGAGATGGTAGGGTCCGAGAAAAGAGACAGTTTTTAAAAAGAAATCAGTTTTTCAGAGAGCCCCACGCGGCGGCACGGTGACCACAAAAGAACAAGAGTCCCAGGTGAGAACTGGAGGTCTCGGTGCTGGGAATCATAAAGCGCCTTTTGGGAGAACTGCGATGAGCAGAGCAGAGAGCGGACAATTTGTCGAGCATGGTCGGCTCGCTCAACTGCGGCTCTGGCATTTTCGGAAGTTGGAACTTAAGGCGGCAAGAGAGTGATGTCAGAACAAGTTATCGGCGTAGGTTGGTCTTGTTCCCAATAGCTGTTTAGTGCGTATATAGAGATCGCCTGCCGTCACAGCAAGACTGTAACCGGTAACTGCTGAATCAGCAAAAGCCGGCTGTCAATGTTTGGAAACCCCATGGGTCCCCATTGGCTTCCGCGCTATCCACCCTCCATCGGTAACTTGGCGGAAATATTGATTGAGCGCCAAGCAAACGGCAACCCGAAGGCGCATCACAAGAAAAACCCATCGGATGCCAAGCCTTAGAGGGCCGATTAATGCGCTTAGTGTCGCAGCGCATGCCGTGTGCGTGGCGTGTGCAGACATGACGGTTTGCGCGGTGAACAGGCCACAACGCATCAAAAAGCTAGCTACCGAAAAAGCTACAGAACGTGTCATGAAACAACGCCTCCTCAAAATTGAGCACAACGTATTCAAAATAGCGTGCGAGATAGTGTTACACGTACTGCACGGATGAGTAATTTGCATCCTTACGCAACCATGTCCGGCGGGTAACCTGCTGTTCTGCTCTTGCACGTTTCTTTTTTTTCGTGGTTAGGATGGTGGAGAAACGCATCACTGCGACATCTCCGACTCCTTTGTGGCATTGAAAACGTCGTAGTGCAGGTGTCTTTTCGTGTGCGTGGCTGCGTTTGGAGTACACCTGACTGGTGAAATGAGGCTGCTTGCCTTCTGCGGGTGGCCGCTGAAAACGTGTCACCGTTTCATTTTTCAGTGTGCGGTACGCCAGAGCTCAGTCTAGTTCCCGCCTAAACACGGAACGATCAGACAGTATTCAAGCTCACCACAGTATTTACTCAAGTTACCCACATGCTTCGCCGAATCTCCAATTGACATCGCGGCATGAAGGAGGAAGACCTTCTCCGCCTTATCCGCGCCTTCCTCATATCACCGGTCATCTACATCGCCCCCTACCTAACTCTCAGCAAAAGTGACACGGAAGCCATTGATCGCCTCATCCGCAAAGCTATAAAGAAAGCTCTTAATCTTCCTATGTCCACCGCGACAACTAAACTGCTCCAATTAGGCATTCACAATTTGTCACAAAACTCATCGAAGGGCATCTTTATAGTCAACGTCTCCGCCTAACTCAAACACCACCAGGACTGGCACTTTTACAGGACCTAAAATGTCAACTCCTCAGACCACGGACAGAAAACCTCTTCCCCATAATTGGCGTCAATCCATTCGTTTCCGCCCTCTTCCCAAAAATATGCATCCCACTTTGCACTCCGGTCATCGACACGCCCGTAGCCAAGCCCAAGAACAAATCTACGGAAACAATCCTAATGTTTTGTACACAGATGCCAGCCCTTACTCCAATCCGTCCCATCACTTAGCCATAGCAACCACTAAAAACAAGATCACCTGCGCCTCAATCAAGACCACATCTATCTGGGCCGCGGAAGAATTTGCTGTGGCCCTCGCCATCACTCAAACACCCCCACGATTCTAATTACTCGACTGTTAAGCCGTCTGTCACAGCATTTTATCAGGTTACGTGGCCTCAACTACGTGGAACCTCCTGGCTCAACAGGCCCCCAACAGGAAGATCGACATTTCGTGGATACCGCGTCACTCCTCACTAACAGGCAATACTTTTTCCCATAGACAAGCATGCGAACTCTCTCCCAGGCGTCAGGGGAAGCACCAAGTCTCGTTCCCCTGCTCACATTTCAAGACATCACCCAACATTACTGCACATCAAGACAACATTTTCCCCCTCCTCACCCGCAGCTTACTAAAACAGAAGTAATACTCCGGAGGCTTCAAACAAACACCTTTCCTCACCCGACGTTGGCTACATCGGATGTACTCCAGCCAATACCCTGCCACATGTACATTCTGCCCTAACCCATGTACCCTCATACACGTGATCTTGGGGTGCGCACACAAACCAGCCCTCCAACCTTTACCCACTTCCCTTCCCGTCCCTGAGCTGTGGGGGAACCCGACAGGGCTGAGACAGCAAGGTCATCTCATGGTCTCCTGGCCTGAGGAGCCACTCCCACATCACCAGGCTCACAATAATGTTTTTCCTTCTCCTCGCGCTCCTCCCGCCTAAACACGAGGTGTCATTTTTAACGGTTGGCGCGCTTGAGTGCTGCTTAGCGTTGTTGGTTCTTGCGAAGAATTAAGCGGTCACATATACGTGCTTCTATTTGTGTGACGCCACTTATAGCAACCCTTTTTACGACTTTGTGTTTTCCGAACACGCGGCCATGCTCCTACGGCAGAACAACGACGTCCAGCATGCGTTGAAGCAAAACTCGTGCGCAGTACACGAGTTACAGATGTATTAAGCTGGTGTCATTTAACGATAGCTAAAATTAAGCTTATGTTTCATTTTTTTTTGTTAGTTACGTAGGGATATTGCCGACCGACAAAGTAATTACACGGCCGCTGGGCTTCTCCGTCGGTTCCGCTCGCTTCTGACACGTGACGAGGCAAAATTGAATGACGGCGACAGCAACACCAAAAGCACTTTAATACCCAGTCGGTTAGGTTTGCAGCGTCGCTCTAAATTGGTGCCTAATTGGATTACCCCTTAAAACTATAACGCATTAAAAGGTGGCAGGGCTTCTCGTCTGGCTGCAGGTTTGTAAAGATATCTTGGGTGAAAACATCTGAACGTTCGTCGGTTCCCAACCCAATTTGTAGTGCGTCGCCTTGAAGTCTCTGATCCCGGGATGTTAGAAAACAAAACTAACCCTAATAAAACGTCGACGGCGCGAAATCACTGTCTCTTGCAATTATTGTATGTGTGACTGTAGTAGGCACAACAAAATTTCGCGAAACCGTTGGCGTGTTGATTTGTCTCTTGAACTTTATGTTACCTTGTGTGACTGCCATAGTGTGAAGCACCTTTTAAGAAAAATTTCGGACTGTTTTCTTAAGAACGAACCAAGTAACTGCGGTCGTGAAGCACTGTTTTGACAAATAAATGGCAGTAAGTGCAGTAGGTTTTATGTTTGAGAGTGAGTGCGACCAAGCTAAACGTTTATGCTGAATATTGTAACAAATGCGTGCGTTAAGGAAGGGGCTGGGTACTGTATTAAGTAATCAGTGTGTATTTACCATTGTAGTGAAAGATATTTTTATGTTTTACAGGTGCTACTACGTAAAGGTGTTTCCCGTGCAATGAACCACTCATACCCACACCACCGTTTACACATGCACCACACCTGCCCACTGATCTTCGCCCGCAATCGAGGGCCTCCTCACAGAAGTAGGCAATCAAAACGCGATGCTCCTACGACGCAGAGAATCCCTCGAACAAGAATCACGCATTCGTAGTACCTTCGCATTTACCAGATCGTAGACCATGGTGCAAGCTGACTATTGTGCGCTCTCATCTTCCCCGTCGGCTCCTCCCTCAACCACCATCACTGCTGAAGAGGTCTCGGTGCTCATAGATAGCAAAATACAAGCAGCTTTTGTAAAAGTAGACCAAACACTAGCCACTACTACCCAATCAATAGCCCAGCTCGGCGAAGCCATCACCGCCCGAATTACAGCCCTAGAACAATCTCACTCCGGTATCGCCCAGACGCTTCAATCCTTCACCACCGCCGTTATTGCCTGAACTTGAACAACCCCATTACACAAAAAGTCTATAATTGATCAGAGCAGCGACGGGCAACTCGCCTTTAAAACCCCCTTCCCAATGAATAATGCCCTCCATGGTTAGAAACTTCCCGCGGATTGCCGCTCTTTTCCCAGCAAACATGTCGAAATCGGCCATTATACTTAGCAACACCAACCTGTGATTTTGATCCTCCAAGAATCTGACATCCTTCACCAATACCCATAGGCTACGAAGTATAAACTCAAGATCCGCCTCGCCGAAAGCACGCTCGCATCCAAGAATCCCGCCACCCAACTACACGATATTGCATCGCCCGTCGCTCATACCTTCCTGAATTCTGACCTCCCAGCCAAAGAACACAAGCCTGTTCATTCTTAGCATCTACAGCGCTATAACCCACTCCCTCACCGCCATCGACCACTTTATCCAAAACTCGATTCGCACCTCTCGCACCGGTACTCTAGTTGTTTTAGGTGATTGCAACGACCTCACCCGCATGGGCTATCACCAGGCAACAGTGTATCACGAGATACGAACCCAGACCTCACCTTTTTGCAAATATTTCCTACCTGGAATGGCAATGCCTTGAAGACACTTTGGGCAGCAATCATCATATTATCCGTATCACAATACCCCGCCTCACACTCAAACCTTGCATCTGTCAGGCCACACCGGCTGGGAATCCTTTCGCAAAAATTGTGAACCCCTCCAAGGCATTATCACCAACCCGCAAGAATGGACTTAACTATCAAGCACTGCTGCAAGAAGCCTTCTTAACAATTCGTCTTACGGCGGACAATTCCTCGGTTGACTCGCTTCTTCTCTATTGGAGGCTCGGCGGGGCCTTACTCGTAAATTGCGGAGGCATAAATACAATCGATCCCAAAAACGTCGAATTGCTGCCCTCAGTCCACAAGCCACTATTTACGCTCACACGCTTCCCAACAAAGTGGGCTATCTTCTGTGACCCACTCCAAGGAACCTCAGCACTAAGCGCATGTCTGCTGCCTTCTTATCTCGAAACCCATCAAAGCTCTGCCACCCACAATCACGTCCACCGTCCTTCTTCACCAATATCATCATTCGAACGATACGCTACAAAATGAGCTCAAGACCACCCTTTTTTGTCCCGACAGCATACCTCTCCTTTCTGCACGCTGATTACACCGGCGCTCCGAATCCTGCCCTTCACGCTCCATTCACGCTGCAACAACTTGACCTCATGTCCACTAGAAACCCTCCTGGCCACGACCGCATACCTAACAAAACTATACACAAATGGACAGTGCCTCTCTAACAGCTTGACTGGATTTTTGCAACCTCCCCTGCACAAACAGCACCCGCCCTTCCCAATTGTGGCATGTAGATATACCACTCATACCATGACCAAGTTGGGCGTGCTCATAACATAAGCCCAACAATCCAATGCAGATCTCCAACCTTTGCCCCATCTCCCTCACCTCGTGTGTTAGCGAACTCTTCCAACTCACACCAGCCTCACCACACACCTTGAAGAAAAGGACCTATTCCTCCGCACCATGTTTGCTTCCACTCACACCTTTCCACTCAAGATGTTCTCCTACAGATGAAAGAGCAAGTCATCGATCACCTCGTTAAAATTATCCCAGGCTACCTTAGCCCGTATGTTAAGGGTGTGTTTGACAACGTCACACATCAGGCCATCTTTGGAGGACTTCGAGAAAACCAGTGCGGTGCGAGTTCATACAGCTAGTAGGTACGTACCTTCTTACCACCCTGCGCTGCCACACTTGGCATTGGACCACTTCGCCTTAACACATTTCGCCACACCTCCCAAAGAAACACCACAAGGTTCAGTTGTATCACTATTCGTCCTCTCAATATCGCTCTCCTCAAGCTCCCACCTCTCATCACAACATTCGTGGTCTCCACCATGTTCGATACCCGGACGATTTATCTCTTTGGACCACCAAAGGATCTCTTCGTCCACAACAACATACCCTTCAACAAACATCGACACCATCCTCGCAAATATCCGACGTCGAGCCACCAGGTGTGCCTCCAGTAAGCCAGCATTCCTCATCCTCTGCTCCCGCAACTAGTGGGCGACCTTCACTTTCCACACCCAAAACCAACCATCCCAACTGTCAATTTTGCTGATTTACGGAACTGTCGTTGCTGCTTCAGAGGGAAATCATTGAATAAAACGGCCACCCCTAAACGCGACATACAGTAGGATATACGGGCTTGTTTTCATATGCCAAAAAGAACCCATTTATTCCGCCTTATTCTCTTCACTCCCCAGGATATTCACAGCTCCAGGCTATCCCATCTGCTTCTAACTTCCACCGCCAATCAGGAATGACATCAAGAAAAAAATAAGTGATCGTAGCCATCGGCCATAGGACCAAACTGTTTCTCCCATCATTCTCGAATCTCGTTCTCCTTCCGACAACATAGGAAAGCCGTTCACGATTACTGACGCGCCCCCGTTATTTCTGATTCCTGCGGCCGTCATCTGACAGCACGACAAGTATATGCACCTTGCACGACTCATGACTTAGAACCTTATACCACCCTCAAGCAAGACGCTGAAAGAACGGCGAAGCGAGGTAGCATGAATTGTGAAATTCCGCGTTATGTATGCCAGGCGCGCTCGAAATCAATTGTCAGGGATGTGAACCTGTTTTTTGTTCCTGGAAAGGCTTGCAAAATTGAACACCTACCTGGCAAGCCGAAAGACTAAACGCCATTGTAATAGGAAAAAGTAGAAGGTCTCAGCTATTCGTGTTGATCAAGGATAGGAACACCTTGTTGCTATACGAATACGAAGCACCCGGTAATCACGTTAGCAAATGTGCTGGTGATCCTTTGTGGCCTGTGCAGCGTTTTCTTGGGCCGAAGCATATGGAGGACCGCAAAAACACGATGAGGCGCCATAGTGCACCATGACAAATAAACGTGCACGCCTTTCGTACGCCGATCAGACAACTGCAGGCTCGTATAACCAGGAGGGAGGATTTCAAAATCACGAACTGTCCCATTTGGTGCGTTGGACTTAAACAACTCCTCCGTAATTCTTTTCCTTTTTAGTTAGTGAGAATACAGCCGAAACTTTTTCCTTGCACATGCGCGCGTACACGCAAGATGTGCCAACACCGTTCTGCAGAAGAAACGGCCCAGTTTTTCTAAAAAGCGAAAGAAAGTAGAGCATGCGCATAAGCACGTGTGCTTGCTCCCTGACCGATAGAATTGGCCCTTGTTTTGGCGCTAAAAAAGCGGTTATATGCGGCATTCGTGAGACGGCAGCCTTATGTTGTCATAACTTCACCTAAATAGCTAGCGATGCCGGCATCGCCTTAACTCCTTTTCGCGGGGCCACGTCAGTGTTTAGGTCAAAGTATTCTGGGTGATAAAAAATAAGTAGACGGGTTTTATTAAAATTAGGCGCTTAACTTTACGTGGAGACCACGTCTAAAGTGTGGATACACGTCCGGGGGGACACATAATTTGGTGGTAATTACTGATGTCGGTGGCTTAATTAACTAAAATTGAACTATCAACTTCTTCGTGGCTCCAGTAAGCAGACATGTTTGTATTGAAAATTTAGACACGCAATCGTGTTTCTACGCAGTTTCATTTGGCAGAAGACTTCTAACGCTTTCGTATTCCGAGAAACCTAACTGCGAAGTTTAATTGCCGTTCGCATGATTACGCATGCTATCAATGAAGACCGGCCCAAAGCTCCTCCATTAGTTCTGTGTTTCGATAATAGTTCCGAGTACACGAAACTGCGACAACGCTAGCCAATACTGAAAGGGCGCCAGGGAGGCATCATTTTGTGGATGCCTCCACCCCATTTTCATACTAAACCGCGTGCCCAGCCGGCACATCACAAAAGGGAGGAGCTTTGCGCCGGCCCTCACTGTCTTCCATGCGTAATCACGCGAACGGCAATTAAACTTCGCAGTTCGATATCTCGGAGTACGGATGCACTAGAAGAATGCTGCTAAATGAAACTGCGTACAAACACGTTTGCGCCTAACTTTTCAGTACAAACATGCGTGCTTACCTCAACCAGTACAAGTTAATTATGCAATTTTAGTTAATTAAGCCACCGACACCAATAGTCACCACCTCATTCTGTGTATCCTTGGCGCATAACCTCACTCTAGAGGTGGTCTTCACGTGCATCTAAGCGCCTAATTTAAAAAAAAAAATCTGTGCACTTAACTTGTTTTAAAAAACCTGTCGACTTAGCCTAAATCCGCACTATCCTTAAAGTATTATAAATGGCTTCTGTAATAATTCACAGTGGGCTCTATTGTTCAGTTATAGGTAAACCGCAATAAATGTTTCGCGTACTAAGACTGCAACACCCCAGCGGCCTGAACTTGCACGCTTAACACTTTCTTCTTAATGTGTTTATCGAATACCTTCATTGCTGCAACTAGAAGACAGCCGGACAATAGCCGCTACACCTCTGTAACGACGTTATTCTAGTGGTCGAAGAAGACCAAGACCAAGGAAAAGAGAAATGTTTTGAGCCAATTTCCAAGTTTTCTGATAAGCATAGAGCGGTAATTTTTTTTTTTTCAGGGGGGGGGGGGGTGGGTGCTACTCTGCGACTACCCCAATGTGAGTATTGGATGTGTTGGTTGTCTACGTTCTGCAAGCATTTAACATTTCGAGAAAAGTAGAAAAAAGTGTAGCAGGGTCCCTTTAAAAAAATCGGCAGGTGGCCGCCCGCTCCGCATAAACGCGCATTACTAGGTAGCGGAAGAACGGCCCGAGTGAGCAAACCTACAGCGAAGATAGTTCAGCTTACTACTACAGAGGAAAAATTTTGATAGGCAAATAGATTTTGTGTACCGTTATATAAGGATTACCCTCAAAACAGCCACAAACAGAATCTGAAGAAAGTTTGTCGAGTGGTGAAACGGGAATGGGGGAAAAAAAGAAAGAAGCTCAGTAATTCGATTGCCATGCCGAATTTCGCCTCCAAGGTCGTCTTAGCGATAACATCGGAGGCTATGTGAGTTTTTCTAGGGGACCGTACGTACCGATTTGTTTTGGTCAACGATTCATACTGGGAGTTGAACCTCGTGGAAAGTAACCAATACTAGTGGGTTCATACAGACTCCAGTTTGTAAAACAGGAGTAGCGAGCGATGCCTCACGGCAAGCGTCTACAACGAGCTTTACTATTACATGCTCCGACATCCTCGCAGCAACCTTCTGAGGATGTCTCTTAAGTATTTGTCTCTAGCAATGGCATTAATTAAATTTTAATTGCGTGAATAACAGCTCTCATGACGAGGATCAGCTGTTTCCGGCGCTCTGAAAAAAAAACAGAAACAATGAAATCGGAAGGTTAGGCAGACTGCGCTCACTCCATTCCTAACTTTTGGTTTTAAATTTTCAATATATATATCTTGTCGTTTTTGCAGGTTTTTCTTCTCACGATAAGCTCCCTGCCTTTGTCCCCCTCCCCTTATTTTTTCTGTTGACGATGTGACTCTTGCGCACGCAACTGCTTCGCCCGATAAAGCGGATTCCCAGTGCTTATGTGTGTCCACGCACATGAGGCTCTTTCCGGACTGCTGGCGCCACTTTTGTTATAAGCGACGTAGGTAAAATCCGGTCTGATGTTCCTTCCTGATCTTTTCTTGCCTCAATCACTCCAACGCGACATCGGCCGAAGCATCCGATATTGGGCGCAGCATATGAGTGGACGGATCGACTGGCAATCTTCGTAGAAAGTGGCTTCGTTGCTCTTCTATCATTTTTCTTCTTCACAGACTAACTTGGTGTTTTTTGTTTCTTGTGCCCCACTGATGTGCTTTGGGGCAAAGCGAATATTTATTTCCTTTTGAGGACAGAGGTGCTGCTTCGTTCAAAGCGGTGTCATGGTCGCATCGGTATGCTACAAACACATGGGCGCTTTGTCCGGAACGGTTGAGGTTGCTATCGAACGGATCAGAGAACTGCGCAAGCATTCTGGGAGAGTCTGGGAGATTAGAATTATTACATGACCTCCATGCAAGGAACTTGGTGGTAGCGACAACTTTTTTTTGCGTTGTGCACGTGAAGCGAGTTTGGCGTTCTGGATGGTTAAAATTTTTGTGTGGACGACGGGGTGAAGGGGGCGCAGGAATTTTCTCGTAACATAACTACGTTAGAGCCTCCACAGCAGCAGAAAACAATAATATTAACCAGACTGAAACAATGCAATTGTAGTAACATTTCTTATACTAATGTTTCCGCGGACTAGGCATTGCGGTGGTTTGTTTATGTGTTGTTTTTACTGCCCGGCCGCGCCCGGCTATGTTATCTGTGTCCCAAGCAAAGCGCGTGTTCCACTCTTTATTTTTATGCCGCACGGGTTATCTCCTTCTTATACGGAGAGCGTTTCGCCCTAACGTCACTAGCCTGGAATAATCTTCTTTGGTCTACATCGTTCTAGATGTAAAACGACGTTTCGAGAAACTCTGGCACCGAAAGATAAAAGCCGGCAGAGCAGACGCCGCGGGATTTGGATAGTCGACGCTCGCCTTAGCACGTCACTTTGTTGATTGCAGCTTCGCCGCCGGTGTATTGTTTGAGTTGTTAGGGGAGCACAAGTTCGCTCCAATAAACTTGTTTTGCTTGAAGACAACTGCATCGTCTCTGGCTTCGTGACAATATTGGGATTGAGATTGTTCGTTCATAACACAATGCTCTTCATTTTATGTTAGCGGTGAACGGGAAGCGCTGGGACAGACTCCAGGGCCAGTCACCTATTAGCTATCTGTACCTAACTGCCGTCTAGCTCCACTGAATTGCTAGCTGGCTTCTGTGAAAGGGTCCTCAAAAACAAAATACGTTTGGTGCATTCAAAAGACTCTTGTGCCGATGGACAAAGATACCAATTACGCCTCATCTTTAAAAAATAAATGGGGTAATTAGGTACAACATACGAACCAGTGGTCATTCGCCCAGCAGCTCTCGGAGATTGCCTATGACGTCACGTTTGTGCGATTGGTGACCGCCGGCTTAACCACAGCCAGGAAATAGGACCAGGAGATTGTGGTGGGGTGTATAGTTCCGCATGATCGCATCACTTGAATTCTAAAGCGCAGTCAACACATAATTATGGTTTTACTGGTGGCCGCATTACGTCACTCCTGCCAATACTACGTCACTGCAGTGCGAAATTCGGCAGCTTTCCTATTTTTATCGGGCTTGTAGGGGTAAAAAAATGCCTTTCATGGTTGAGATTGAGCTGGAAAAGCGTAGTTCTATAAATTAGGCAATGTTGTGTTTTGTGTTCAAGAACCTTTTATGCTTAGTCATGACAGAGAATAATTATACGCACCCCGTATTGGATGATCGGAGGGGGTTGCGGCCTCATCCCTTTCCACTTTTGCTCCTCTGCCTGGAAATTTTAGAGAGTGGCTGTGCCTGCCACCTTGTGCCTGCCAGTGGTTTTACATACTAAGTTCCATTCCACGTTAAACACTTATTAGGAAACGGATTCCCCAATATTTCATCAATAGGGAACAAATGCCTATTTCTCACGATGAGAAAGTATCATTTTAGCCATCCTGTGACGTTTCACTTACGTTTTGATTTCTTCTCCTTCGCAAGTGAGTACACATTGTCCTACTTTGTCCGTGACGTCATTCCCAGAGCAAGGCGATTTTGTTTGGCCGGTGCATAACAGTATAAATTTGTCGCAGTTAGCACAGGGATATTGGAGATCTATGGGAGAGGCCGTTGCCCTGCAGTGGGCGTACTCAGGCTGGTGATGATGATGATGACTCGGTGGAAGTGGATGCAGGGTGACTGGGTTGAAGAATACTGGGCGAGACAGGAAAGAAAAAAAGAGAGAGGGTGGGAGGAAGAGGGAGAGAGGGAGAAGACAATTCTCTTCTCATCACCTAATGAAAACCACTGCACAGCCCACACACAGCAAAGACTTAGGAACCACAATGCAACACTGCCAAGCCACTGCGGTGCGGCAAAGTGTGTGCTTCCGAGGCGGGAAAACTTGAAGCGAAAGCAACGGTAACAAACGTCATAAACAGATCATCAACAAAAACCTAGAACTGAGTCAAAGGCACGCTTGGAAGTTTGAGGTATATGGTACAGGGTATAGGGCTTTGAGAAAGGCTTTGAAACAGCAAGCGAGCCGAACTTTTGGAGCTGCATTTTTTTTTCTTTCCCGAAGCAATTATTCTGCGTTGCTGCACCGAGCGCCTTGGCTCGGCTCTCTTTGGCTTAAACGGGACAGGCAGACGCCATCCCCACCGTCGCTGTCTCCATTCGCGACGTGTCACACGAATTTTGCTGCTGCTGTGCGCGCTTTGTAGAGTTTCTGGGTCGACGTTATAAAAGGAGACGCTGTTTTCGGCCCACATCGTGTTTCGTGCGTCGAGCTGTTTACTTGTTCTTCTCGCGCTTAATCAGCTTGATATTTTTTCCTCGTGTAAAGGCCGACTTCGGTTTGCAAAAACACAGATATGACGTAACGACAAAAAATGGAAGAGGTAGGAGTGTGAAAGAAACCTTCAAGGGCCTCGATCCTGTAGTGGCTTTCTTACAGCGCAGTGTTATGTTGCCTGGTTGCGTGGTCCAAGTAGAGGCCTTAAGTTCGCTGACGGCTGAGTGGTTGCGAAGGGGGTAGGCTGTTATTACTTTCTGGGAAACTGCACCCACATAAAAGCAGGCAACTTTCAGTCACTGCTATGTCTAGTTCTTGTGTACGGTTCTCAAACTAAGCAGAGCTAATTATATGCACGAAAGAGGCTGGCCATAATGGCTCCCGTCTTGAGATGCTCGTTAGGGCTTAGAAGTTGTAGCATTGAAGGACTGCTTTCGTGAGAAGGAAAGACTACAGTCATGTCTTACAAGTTGCGTAAATTATTAGGAAACTTCCAACCTAGGCTTTTTTTTTTCTTGGATGCGAAAAGTCTCCTTCATGCAGACTGCCCGGTTTCTCGTCAAACATTATTGTTCGAACGCATTCGTCTCGGTAATTGGTGTTTGGGTATTTGAATTCTTACTTTCATAATGCTTGTTTTTTATGTTCAAGTTGAGTAACTTTCTGTATTAAACCAGTCCTTCCTGTCGATTTTTTACTTTCAATTCAGCTGTTTGGCAATTTTAAACGTGTGCATGTCAGCACTTTCTTAAAGGTTTTCTGCTGATTTGTAAATTAATACGGTAAAATGTTAGTGTATGGTATGTGTGTGTGAATTTTTTTATTTCTTTTACGATAGCGTTTTCTTTCTCTTTGGGCTCCGAAAATTGTGCTAGCTATGCTGTTCCTTTTCTGCATGATATAAGAAAATATTGTATTTTCTTTTTCGTTTCATTTGATTTTGTGATGTGTGCTGCTGCTCCCCAAGTCGGTGCAAGTTACTTTGGGAGGAAGGGCCTCGTCAGGCTGTAGCCTCTTGCCCTCCTCCTGAGGTGTGAATTTATTTTGCACTTGTAAATGTATTTTGTGCTTTCCCCCCTCGAAAACAAAAAAAAACAAATTTCACACCATTTTCTATTGGTGAGAGCACGGATGACAACAGGAGTTGCTTTGTACACTCCCGGTCCAGAGAAATACTGTAGCATTTATTATACGCACACGTTCCTGTTTCCTGTTGAGCTAACACTTGTTTACACCCCAGTTGACGACCGCAAAGACTGAATATAACAATAATTTATTGCTGCATTGCTTCCATGTTTGTGTTGAAAAGCTTCCAAGATCGTGGTGCAACAAATGGAGTTTAGATTTACGCAGACGTACACTGGAATGAAACTAGAATTTTAGTTCAAAGCTTCTGGAGATGACACCCCGCAAGATCGACTTAGTAAAAATTACTCCGTGAAGATGAGAAAAAAAGGTTAGTCGCTCACAATTGTCTGCGGCATAGCTTTTGTATAGATACTAAAAAGCAACTTCATCTTCTGTACATTCGCGATTCATACTTTGTTCTAACTTTAAGATAGTAATTCTTATTCCAACGACTCTGCTTAGTGTGGTAGGTGACGGTTATACACAAAAGCCTTTCTTTTGCGCCGCTGAACAGCCGCCCGTTGCAAGCGACCATCGCGGGTTGTAATTTGTGATAATTTTGTGATAATTTGCGGAAGGGACTACCTCAGTAATGTCCTTGTGCTAACCGCTGACAATTTGGCGAGCATGGCGTTATGGTAGCAATATCTGCAACAGCACGTTACGGAAGCGACTGGTCAACGCTGTCCCAAATGTCAGGTCCTTTCCGTTGTCACTTTGGGAAACTCTAGCCTACTCAACAACGTGTGGGTTCGAGCTAGTTGGTAATCCATCGTATTAATTTCAAGAGCAAAGATTCAGACAGGGGATGAACGGGACGAAGACAAGCGCAAACTTCCAACTGAATTTTTATTTACAAAGCGACATATGTAAATGCAACGGTGATAACAAAACACACAAAATAAAACAGTCTGTGCGCAGTGTACGAAACCAGAGTATGTACGCAGTGTACAGACGCGCACACGTTCCTCGTCCCTTACGTGATGCGCGCACCCAGGAAGGCCAGCTCTTTCGCTGGGGTTCGTGGGTTCGTAACGCCTACTGCCTACTGCGTAAGTCTACTGTTCGTAACGCCTCCATTCACGTGTATTAAAACCAACAGAAAGTATGCCGCTGACATTGTATACACCAGAAGGTGCGCTGCACGCCAGCCGAGAGACGAGCGCCTTGATTACGCTCCCAGAAGTAGAAAGCTAGTCTGGCTCTGTGTAAACATCCCAAATACGTGCGATGAATTCCGGGGAACGCCAGCCAGCGGTTATGGGAGCACCGGAGAGCAGACAACGTCGTGTTCGAATAAATAGTATATTTCTCCCTCACATAGACGGCCGAGATTCCTTTGCCAATAGGTGAAATATTGTTCCGGTTTCTAATCGTAATGTACGCGTTTTCAGTTGCTTAAAGGGGCCTTGAATACGAAATATAACTTCGCTAAATTTGAAAGAACTAGCTTTTTATAAATCACTCCGCTTCATTCCAGCCACGACGGCGCTTTTTCTTTCAACCGAAAGAAAATGTGTGAAATATTGAAAAACTTTCAACTTCTGTTCTACGCTGATGTAATATGGGCACGAGAGATGTATTGTGAACCTGAACTACATACATACTTATCGGTGGGTAAACTTCACGTTAGCATTAAAGTAGTGCGATAAAACGAAGCTAGTCTACCCGCTACAATCGGCCAGGCATATATTTTGGCAGTGGCTAGGTCGGCGACTGCCCGTCGCACTAGCATCGTTCTGTGACGTCAGCGAGACATTACCGGAATGTGCCTGAGGGATCGCGACTGCTTCCTCTATTTCCTTTAATATCGCTGTAATTTCTCGGACGTCCTCCATAAAATAGGTATCGTTGGTATCGGGACAATGCAGCTTTTAAATGAAAGAAACTTGTAATTTTTCTTCAAGACTCTGTCAAGTGTATCACGTAGGGGGAAGCGGAACGTCCCTCAAAACTCCCAGCAAGGCATTGTGCATGAAATTACAATACTTATACAAGTGAGGGGCACCTATGTCAAGAGGTAGGACCACATCTAAGAATACAAATGTGCGGTTAACTCTCCAGCTGCCGCACGTGGGCAGCTTCAAGGCAGAAGCGCGTTTTCGGTGTAGATTGCCGATGCTGAGCCGTGTGACCAAATGGTGGGAACATTTGTAAAACGTCCAGAGTACCGTAAACAACGGCATTTTTCTTTCTCGAGGACCATCACGGGGAGCAGATGCCTTGAACGTTCCCGCCAATGTACCAGGATTTTTAAAAACGATAGCCTTTCTTGGGCTACTTGAACGTGAAATTTGGTCTGTCTGTCTGTGTCTGTCTGTCTGTCTGTCTGTCTGTCTGTTTGCACGCCTGTACATCGTCCAATCGTCCGTTCACTGATTCATCCACCCGCCCAACGACAAAATTCTGAAACGAAACGTTTTTTTATAGGCAAAGCATTTCCAAATCAACAAAATGGGGTACCATACGTTATGCTTGTCAACATTATTCAGCGAAAAGATAACATTGGGCATGTTTGAGGCAAAATATCAATGTCTAGCTGTTATTAGCAGTTTTCCTTTTATTGCAAATAAATGTATGCTTGATATTTGCAAGAGGAAATTAAAATACGCGTTGAAAACAATGTTTTGCCAAAAAAAAATTACAAAAACAGCTCGTGCGACCCTGCGCCTCGTGGTAGGGTTCCATGTTCAACAGAGACTAAAGGATCCAGTTGATGGCGGGAGCAGTGTAGCGCAGGAAAGTTGAACTGGCTGGAGAAATCTTGAAAGCTTGAAGGAGAGAGGAGAGAGAGAGAGATATTCACGTGGAAGGGGCGGCAGAGGGCTACCGTCTCTCGAAAGGATTTGCAATTGAAGTGAACAAATGCGCGGGCATTTTTTATTTTTTCCCTTTTTCAAAGTGTTTTTGGTAGCCCATTATGTACAAAAGAGAATCCATCCTGAAATCGCCAAGCCTAAAATATGTGCTCTCATTACGTTTATTTTCGAGTTTTTTTTCGTAATTTTAAGCGTGCAAAAGTCCTCCCACTAGCCGAATAATGCAGGCAATTTGCTCATCTCTAGGTCCGAAAACTCTCGAACTACTTCAGGCTAGAAATTCACGTCTGCTGATTCCTTCTTAGGTTAACAAAAAAGCCGGCGCATCTTTGCAATTGGACGCAACAGTCATAGGCGAGGTCCCCTGAGACAGTTCTGCGTACATTACCGTGGCTCTGCGGGATATATGGAGTTCAAATGGTCTACAGGGCCCTCCGGCCGCAGCATCTCAAATGCCAGCGCCGTTATTGTTTGCAGTTAGCGTGGCCCTTTTGTCGACAGCGATTAAGCAAGAAAGGCATAATTTATTCCCTTCCCTACCGGGGCGGGTTTTGCGGAGACGAACTCATTATACTCTCAGGAAACGATGTCATTTGGCAAACCCAACCCACATAACAAAGTCACGTACACTACGCCCATTACCTTACTCTGTGCCCATAATTGGCGACACACACTTCTTTTTTGGTCAGTGCATGGTGAAGCATTCTTACTGTTGTTTTAAAATACTTGTTACATTAGATGGGCGGTGTAGAGTGTAGACGTGGTCATTCTGGTATAACGGGCAACACTATCTCCGATGCGGTCGCCAGAGAAGCCCATATCCCGTTTTCCTACGAGAATAGCAAAGCTGCTGCAATCGACCTAGGATGGCAAACTCCAGCTGCCGCCTTGGCAGGATCCTCTGAGATGTTATGCGCCTCTTCATCCTATAGGCCCTCAGTGCGATTTCCGGCGGGTCTGCCAAAACGCACTGAAGGCGTGCTACACCGGCGGCGACTTAACGTTGCATACACCCGAAGCTTCCTGTTTAAGCTCGGTTGGGTAGAGTCGCCGTTGTGTACAGTGTGCTCTACGACCGACAACACCTGGCACATTTTAAGCCACTGCCCGCCGTATGCCAGTCAGCGGGCACCAGCATCGAAGGCACTTGTGCGAACTACGACGAGGAGGTCCTCTAGACCCCTCACAGTTCCTTGGACCCTGGTGAAATCTTGATGAGGCAATGCTGCGAACAAAAACTCTGCTTACTTTTCTTGCGGAAACAGAGCTAGAAGAGGTTAATAATAATAATAATACTTTATTAGCATACATATTCTGGGAAACCCAAGCCTGCAAGGGCCGCAGAAGACAGTGTACCCATACCAATAGGCCTGCGGGCCCAGCCTGGGTCCCAATGTTCATAGCTATAGGTTCTGTGAATCCTCTGAGCATATATATTTTTTATATGTGTGCATTTCTCGTCTCGCTCCCCTTGCTTTCTTTCCTTTTTTATCTATCTATTTTCCGCTCTCCACCTCACTGTATTCACCCATCATTCTGGAGTAGCAAGCCCTACCGTTAGTGGGGCCTGACCCTCTTAACGCTTTCCATTAAAGCGGTTCTCTCTCTCTCTCTCTCTCTCTCTCTCTCTCTCTCTCTCCTCGCTCTCTCTCTCTCTCTCTCTTTGTGTGTGTATCTGTGTGTGTAAGGAGGCGTCATTTTTGTTAGAGGTGTAATTCATACTCGTGCTGTATATGAAAAGTAAAGTGGAAGGTGGTGCCTTTTACGTAGAGTGCGCGCATGACATATTCTTTGAGGCCAATGAAAATTAGGCCAGCCCATATACGTAGAGCGTCCGCGACTCGGTTGTATCGTGGAATGCTAGCTACTGCAGCGGTCTTGCCAATAAAGAGCAAAAAAAAAATTGCGAACCAATTGAAATTCTGCTTTCTGCCTCATTCGCTTCCGCGAGTAACGCACTTTGCTTATATTGAAAAGCTGGGTATATTTTGTATGAACTAACGTGCACGTCATCGATACGGGCGCATTTCGCTTTGTAGTTCTTCGTGTAACGAGCAGCTCCTGAAACACACAGCAGCCATTGCTTTACGTGGCATTGTTTGCGATACACAACCAACTCCCGCATTGAACGCTTTATACCTCCACCTCAGCATTGTATAAAAACGACAATAAACTTTTTGTGTGCCCGCGTCTGTCGGTTTGTGCCCTCTGTAAATTTTAACTCGCGACGTACTGGAACAATAAAAATGGAACAAGTGGTTTTTGGGTCGGCCTCTGTTTAATGCAACAGGCACTGCTCTCAAGGCGGTCGTTTAGACATCAAGATCGTTAACGGGGAAGAGCCGTTTTGCAATCGTACGGCTCTCGCGGGAGGCATTCTCAGACTACTTGCCAGCTTAAGGCATTGCCGCTACTTAGAGGCAGCGTATGCAGTCATGACCAAAGTTTGATACAAAATGTCTCGTGCAAATTCGCACTCATGAATATGTTGCCTTCTGCAAATAAAAACGGCCGTTACTGGGAAAAAGTTTTCATTCTTTCCCTCAGAAAGTGAGGGAAGCGCGAAAGCTAAAAGTGCATACAACCTACGCTGAAATGCGTGCACTCGAGCGTCAAACCTTTAGAGCCCCAAATAGCAAACGAAGAACGAACCCATGCGACGATTTTTCGCGAACCAAGTAAACGCACCTACGAGCTATCTAAATGTATACCGATACGTGGTTTATCAGATAAAGGTATACTATTGTACTCCTTCTTCATGATTGATATGTGTATTCGTCTTATCAAAAAGCGTTACCTTTTCGAGATTTTCAGGTAACCAATCTGCCAGAATGGAAGCCCGGTACACGGACACGCCGTGTGTCCAGAGATCTTATCGGAGCTTCCCGATCGATTAACCGGTATATAGGGAAATACATTAGTGTTTTTTTTTCACAGGACGCCATCGGTCCCTCGAGGAGAGTTTGCGCTTTAATAATTGTCACCCTAATAAAGCTGCATCTGTTACAGTGGGCATACGGGATTGCTGTCGGCTCCAAGTGGGATCTCTCAATAGGGACTCCACCTAGAATTGGGAGGGGTGTAGCCCACTTTGGGCGGCCCTATAAAAATTATGCACCTCTCCGTCTAACGAAAACGATAGTTGAAGTCAAAGCTTTCTCCTGGGGTATTCCTTGGTGGTCACCTGTGTTTTCACTTTGGCTCGCAAACGGTTTAAGCTTTGACTCGTTCAGCTTTGAGTCTGGCCGGCATGCAGTTTGAACTTTTGATGGCAGTGGCTTTGGCTTTTACCCTTCGGTATTTGATCTCGCAAGGAGAAAGCTTCGCGTTCAACAGTGGTCGTCGTCGTTAGGCGAAAGAGTGCATGAGTTTTTGTCTAATTTTTTTCGTGTGTGCACGCCTTTCCCGATCCAAACTGCTTCGACCGTCTCAGAATGGCGCAATCGGGGAGACGTCAGCTTAATAATGCGATAAGCGCACGCTCAATCCTGAATAGTCGAAGCGTTTACTCTTTCTTTCACCTTACATCCTATCATCGTCATCGTCAGAGAATGGTGGCTTTCCTGCGGCGCGTTTTCGACCCGAAGTACGCCATCAGCGAGACATAGAAAGCTTTGATTTAATACCTCTCTTAGTATAGTCCCAATAGGGGTTTTCCACCACCATCACCCACTGGAATTCGCGAGGAATCACGGCATTGACAGGGCCGGCCAACAACCATGTCTCACCAAAGGGCCACATTCTCGACACCGGTGAGTATTTCAAGACTTTGTCATGTTTATTTATGTAGCCTAGAACTCTGCCAAATGCTGAACTCTTACCAGTACTATTAATAAGGTGTATCACAGCACGAGCGGTTTAACTCAAGTACTATTTCCTCAAGATAATATTAAAGTGAATATCGTATCTTCTTCCCGCTCTATCTGCTCTATTGTATGGGTGCTTGCTTGAATCTTTCTGGGATAGATGTAGAAAGCATCCATCTGGAAGGCATCTACGATTGGCTATTATTTATGTCTTCACAGAATACTGTCCATCACATTCGGAGATTATTACAGGAGTTAGCGTATGCATGAAAAGATACAGAAAAGGCCCCGCAGGTGCGCAAGTGTACCAAGATAAAGTGCACATTCGGAGAAAACATAAACATTATGATAAAAGGGACCCTGACTGTAAGCATACCCAAAGAATACAGACGTCGAGATACAAGCACCTGAAAAATGTTCAAGCTTCTCAGGCAGCTGACAAAGCAAAACCGCACGCCACTTACATATAAATAAATGCAAGCAGCCGCTATAAAGTTACTCAGGTTACTACACTTTATTCGGCAAGTAGCGGCAATATAACAGTAGTTGGCCATTGAGTAACCAGATAACAGTTGCAGATTTCAAGAGAGGCCGTGCATACGTGACGTGTGCCACAAGTTTGGTTTGGTGGGAAGAAAAAAAAACTGCTCTTTTAACGAAAGACACCTTGTTTATTGTTTTCTTTTGCGGCTTGAGCAACCTGCTCAGTCCAGCCAAGATCTGGTGATATCGTTACACCTGGATATTTATACGTATTCACGCTTCGAACTGTGACATTGTCAAAATGTACGAGAAATTTAGTTTTGCAGTTTTGTTTGTGATAGACATGCAGACAGATTTATCACAATTTTGATTTTTATTTGCCAGTTATCGCACAGTGGGCTATCTTTTTTAAAGAGTTAGTTGACAGAAAGGAATTGAACTCTTATACACGAATGCATCGAAGTCACCCTAAAATACTATTAAAAACCCAACTGTCGAAGAGGGTGAACGGTAGTTACAGTCGATGTGGTCAGTTTATTACAATCGGTAATTGTGCGTGGGACAATGAAATTAATGTTAGGACACGGTAGGTTGTCAGAGATTCAAATGTTGCCAGAGCATGAATAATTATTCACTCAGAAAAGTAAGAGCACTGACCTTGACTTTTTTTAAAAAGTTCAGTCTCTGCTACAAACGTTCGCGTAGACAGGTAGCGGACGAAACCATTCTACCATTCTATCTCACCATGAATTATTTCTACTTTAACTTTGTCTTTAATATAAAAATGTCAAGGCCCATACGCAGACAACCTCACCTTCACGTGGTCGAAGTCGCATGAGATTGAGTGTACTTTTGTGGCGCAAACCCGCCTCATTTCATTTTTTTGCGGAGTGGACGAGGAGTACCTGATATCAGAAGGAAACATTTTCACGATGCCGGTTCGCGGAAGAGACCAAACATGATGACAGATAAAAAAATATCCTTTTTCGTTCTTTTGTTCTTCCTGGACGCGCCATCTCCAGACAAGCCACGTGGAGCTACTCTCTATGCAGTACGCCTGCCAGCCAATTACACAGGAAATGTTGCGCGTACTGAAGTACACTTTTTTCGGCGTTTGATCCAAGGAATTCTGCTCTTGGAATGATTCGACAGGGTTGTGTAATGGCTCACCCTTGAGCGAGATATCGAAATTTGGCCCGCATTTTTTGTCGCGCTACCCCGCTGCGGCAGCAAGCCTTCGACAAGCTCGTTCAAAAAACGCGGCCACTTACGAAAGATTGCACTGACCGGCATACCATAAAGAATTCCGGGCCGCCTACATCGCGTCGTTTGCATTTGAAAGGAGGGGTCGGCGGGTGCTTTACTGAATCTTCGTAGGAAACGGCAGGGCAGCGACCAGTCTCTTGTAATTATTTTCGCCATGTCAAGTTATAGCCGGCCGCTCTCAAGTGCGGGCTTTCGCTCTGGTACGGTGATTTATGGAGCAACTCGAGCGCGATTGTGACCGCGGTGCTGTACGGCCTTTCTTTCTCTTTCTCCTCAATCTCCCGCTTCCATATCCTGTGTTTATCAGGATACCTCGCGAACACATTTGTGTCACGTTTCGTCCGGCGTGCGATGAACATGCGAAGGGACGCAAGTGGCCGGGCACACGCGTCGAGCGAAATATATCGTTCTTTCCGGCTCTTTCTCACGTTCTCGGGGTCACAGATTGCGCGAAACGAAGCGTGGGAATTGGGTCAGCCGGGGGAAACTCCCACCTTGAAAGCAATGCGGAAGTATAAAAGAACTTGGACCTAATCATGTAGCTCCGCGAAACGGGTAATAATTAAACCGTAACAAGTCACCAGGTTTGTCGCTGGAAAAGAATGAATTGGCTTTTATTTTTTTAAATTGGCGAAACCCTGGGATTTTGCCTGAACCCATACGTACACTCTGCGCTAAATGTTTTCAATGAAGGAAAATGAACTGCACACAAATTGGCTGGGGTGAAACTATAGCTGAGAGCGCGAGAAGTTTTTTTTTACCGGCAAGTTTAGTAAACTTTCTGTAATGAATTATTTGAAAATCAGAAAATAAAGATTAAGCTCTAATGCCAGCGGCAAACATAACAACTCTAAGTTTATACTTAAAGACAAAGCATTGCTGCAATGCTTACCAAACATTTCGTGCATGCATGTATGTCTGATATTTCTTCTCTGGCGGGTTTAGGGAAGTTTGCCGACCATTCAAAAGCGCTGGTTTCTTGGGCAGCGTAATACTAGAAAGCACGAGGCGATAGAGTGTTCGAAATACATCAGAGATATACTAGTTATGTCCTGTTATTATGCGTGCGGTTCCACTGATCCAGACCCAATCAAGAAAACCATGAACCTCTACATGATGGTTGTTTACTAGGAACCTATTTTGCGACTTGTCATTAATCCAATTGAACACAATGTCCGACGATGACGACCAGATGAACCACAAGCCCTTCGGACCTAATGGCAGTTGGGACCGAGAAAACCGCCGTTCCTTCCTTTGTGCGCACGGTTTTTTTTATATTTCGATTGGGCGTTTATCTTCTTTATCTTCACGACGTCATTTAGAAATTTTGTTTCTGTCCGAACTTTGCCAGCATCATCCGCAATTGCTATGATCCACCACCAATCACTGTAGTCATCATCTCGCGTAGCAAGCCCTGCAGCCAGCCAACCTGACCTCGCCAGATCACACTAAAGAGCTCTCTTTATAACTATCTCCCACTTTTTTCTCACACGAGGCGAGGATTATAATAAAACGATTACGAGCGTTTATCGTAGCTAACGTTTGCCTGCGTTGTAGCAATTACGTTGCTTGTGTTGATTGATTGATTGATTGATTGATTGATTGATTGATTGATTGATTGATTGATTGATTGATTGATTGATTGATTGATTGATTGATTGATTGATTGATGATTGATTGAATGATTGATTGATTCAAATCAAGAACCGACACGCGCGAGATTTACCACTACTATTATCATTATTTACCCAAAACCAATTTTCACCCAAAATTTCAAACCCTTGTCCGTTCGCCTCTTTGCTGGTGCTGCCGACGTTTACTACGAACTGCCGAAAGTATACTATTCGCATTCGTGGTCCCCTGTTTTCTGCGCTGGTCATCCTTTTACGACGCTTATCAACTTGCGCTTTACAAAGTTTTTCTTGTGAGATTTATTACAGCTTCTTACGCATAACTTAGCAAGACTCAACGTCGTGCAAAATGTAAAGTATCTTAAGCATTTCCAATTCATAGAATTTAAGGATTATACCGTTTGGATTCCGAACACATACATAGCCAACACCAAATATAGTCTACACTTTGTGATAGACAAAGCGGGCCAACATGAGAAACCTGGATTAATGGACTTCTTTGAGCGTAAAGGAATGTTTTCGAAAGAGGAACCTTTGGTCGTGGAAACCTGCCTGACGGCTGATAATTTGAACGCAGAATTCGTAAATGATGTCTGTAGAACCTGCACGGTTCCGTTTTTTGTAGAAACAGTGATAATACTTATTTAAAATGGCGTGAAAGCTGTCTGCATCGCTTCAAAGTGCAAGCGATTCGGCATTTTAGTGGCGGGCTATTGAAGGCATATGGTCTGCAAGTGCGTAGTCGTACAACAAAACGAGTCTTATTGGCTTGTTACCAGCTTTCAACACAAAGGACTGAAGGCTTCTGGTGCGTTAGCATGCCACTTGCAACGAAAACAGCAGCAAAAGCAGGACAAGAGGAAGTTGTTACTTTCTTTGCGTATTTTCTACGTCGTCCTCTTTGTATGCAGCTTGATCCACAAATGTCTCCAACAAACCTGTACTGCTGCAAATGAACGGATCGGGTTGTGGTGCAACCACTATACGAGGACAAAGACTGGGAACGGATGTTTATCTCTGTGCGAAGAGGCCCAAAAGACTCTTCCTGCCGAATCCGAGAAGAAAGAAGCCGTGAAGCAGAAACGTACTCCCTAAAGAAGAACAAAGAGATGCCAGATTGGGATGCTCCCCGAGGCTCGAGCGTTTGCTTACTAAGCTTTGTTTTGTGTTCTGCTTCTTCAGTGAGCTCTCGCGCATGCCTGTCACGTTGTTGCGAGAGCAGTTCCAAGGTTGAAAATAAGCTGTGTGCTGTCTCCTCCATCATTTTCTAATCTGGCTGCCGACATACACGTTTATTCGTTAACGTTTATTCTTTACTTGGGGTAATGAAACAAGCACTGATCCTTTGATCGCCCTCACAATCATTGTCCCTGACGGAGGGTCCGCTTGTCTCGTAGGGGAGGGCTATTGCGACAGGACGCGGGGCACAGTCGGTGTGTCGTGGTACCCAACAATCTCAGAAGATGACCGGAAGCTGTGTCTCTGGCCAGCGAGTCGAACCGACGCCATCTGAGTGGGACAGGGCTCCTGCTCTAAATCTGCCCCTCTGGCTTCATTGACTCGACGCGCAATTGGCTGAAGTGAGACGAGGAACAGTGACGTTTTTTGAGCTGAGCCAATCAAAAGAGAGATGCGGCAAAACAACGGAACCACCACGAACAAACGAGCAGGAGAATAGGTGATGCACGCTGGGTGTCCGCGCTAATGGGTGACTGCACGATGCATGGCTTTCAAGGACGAAGAGAAAGCGATGCGACATTCAAGGACAGTCACTCATTTGCTCTAAAATGTTGGGTGGATGTGACATGAATTCTGACAAGTTGGAGGAAGCGTTCTAGAGGGCTAATAAATCGAACGTGCGGCGCTGGAATATTTAGGCTATCCTTTTATTCGTAGAAGAATTAGGTTCTAAATGTGATTTTAGATGAACCGAAACATATTGTTCTTGTACGCCCCGCTAAGGTAAGCGCACTTTGAATCACAGCTGACCAAAGTAAAAAATAAAACATAATGTAAATGGCGATGTTCGAGATTTTGAGATCTTGTTGACCTTGTTTGACGATATTTTTAACGCTTATACGGAAAATGCAGCTTATGCCGGCCGAGATTTATTTAAGATATTACTGGACCTATCTGACGTTCTGCACAGGAATGTTGTGTCGGTCGACATTACATGGTATGGCTAATTTGTCCCCAATTCATGTAACACTTGCCGCTTCCTTGTGCAGATGGTCTAAAGAGAAATGAACAACAAAGGCAGTGGATTTGAAAGCAAAATAATAAACATCAGTACTAGAAGCTAACGAGAGAAGAAGCGCCCGTATATTTCTACAGGCAGCAAGAAAAACGTGCTTCTCGAACTTCTACGATATAAACAGGTAGCGAGCCAGAAGGCCAAAATAAAGCGAATTGTGGAAGCCCAGGCTTTCTATTTGCGCTTCAGAAAGTTGGTCGTCGCGGACTGGCGATGTTTATAGTCACTTTTTACCCACTGAGCATGAACCAAGATCAAGGCGATCAGTCATAAGCAGCCCTATAGTAGTTCTTCCCTCAAGTGAGCACATGATTGCAGTCCCCTAAAGAACGTGAAGGAAAAACAGGCCCCCTGCCTCGAGTGTGCTCAGCGCATCCTGATATACGTGTGCGACGCCAGCAGGTGCTTCCCCAATTGACACCTAGAGATAATTTACGTGATGCTGCTCGGATACGCGGAAAGACCTCCACTCCGCTGCGGTACCATGACAGACGTATACCTTGTTAGGGACCCGGACTACCAAGCACTCAGGCATACGTCAGGCATTAGTGCGGAAAGACCAATCATCTGTGCGATCCGACGGGCAGACGAAAACATCTTAGTAGATGCGTAATCAACACATTTCACCAACTTCGTTCTTCTCGGACACTTCTAAATGCTCAGTGATGACATCTGGTGATGCTGACGTATGTCAGCAATGCGGGAGCATTCACGTGTCATTTGCAGTGTTTCAAGCGAGCACGTGCTGATTTTGTAGTTGAGAATAGTGTTTGGATTGCTTTTCATGGTAAAATCAGCCCATAGGTTGAAGCCCTTGGTGACGTGCAGACGTGCGAACATGACCAAGTCTGATTGAGTTTGGATTAATAATGAGGTTTAATGGCCGACGCTACACAGGCGATGATGCACGCCGTAGTGGAGGTCGCATGATTACGTTTTACCTCCTGAGGACCTTTAACGTTCGCCGAAATCTCTAACACATAGTTTTTTTTCTTTTCGCCTCTTTCCGAAAAGCGGCCGCCGTGTCCGGGAATTGAACCCGTGTCTTTGGGCTCAGCAGCACCACGTCTTAACCGCTAACCCACCGCAGCGGTTATCAGGCAGTCCCTAAGCATAACTTGACCTCGCTCAATGTTCACCCCCAGTACCTGCCTACCGACTAAAGCCAAGTAGCCCCATAGCAAACTGCCGTATTTCTTATAAAGACTGCACATACCTATAGAACAGATTGTCATGGGCAGGTGCATTTTTAATAGTACGCACATTATACGTTACCGGCAGTCCGTTGCAAAGGGAGTTATCCAAGAATTGTTTTTCAAGTTGTTGTTGAAATTGCATCAATGCAGTTCCTTCCTACGTGTCGCCCATTCACATTTCATAGTCGAGTATACTTTCTTTTACAGTGATGGAAAGCTTTACGGGAGAGGGTAAAACAGTCGTGTGACTTGTGGGGTACGGCACACACAAAATGTCGCCAAATATGAAAGCAAAGCTTTACTAATCTCGTTGAGCAGTTTCGCCGTCGCGGTAAATTTGACCTTCATTTGACCGCAGCTGCGCCTACCACGTGGCAACGCATCATGACTCACCGCGCATGCTCCACCGCAGCTGCGCCGTACCATTGGTCGTGGCAAGCATCACTAGAGCGGCGGTGACTCTGCCCTCACACCGCGCAGAGCAACACTCCAAAATGGCCCCCGACGCCTCCGGGTGCGCGAAGTGGCGGTACTCTTAAGCGTGCTTATTTAGTGACGCTAGCTCCACCGAAAGACGCATTTGCTAGCCGCTCCCGCCAGTGCTGCCGTCTAGGTCTGTGCGCTCTCAGCAGCTTGTTAGCGCCTGACCGCGTGACTTCCCACTTGCAGGCGAGCTTGGCCATCAAGAAAACAAGGACTGGCTGTTTCTGTGAGCGTTGTGGAGGAGCTGGCGGCACAGGTCCTGGTCTCGTCTTCTCCGCCCTATGGGCTATTTGCCGGGAACATGAGACACTAGAGCACTTACTATTACATTGCCGTGGTTATTCAGTGACCACACAACCTCACCTTGCCAGGCGATTACGACGGAAAGGATTTCCTATCTCCACACCCGTACTACTTTCGGTTGAGGCCACATCACTGAGATATTGTTACAGAGAGGTGGCTGCAGCCGTTCATGCATACGTGTCCAGGACCAGGCGCCGGCCCTGTTAGCTTTGAGTATTGCGTGTACGTTTTCTCAATTTAACCTTAACTTTCAATTTTTAACCAATTCTTTCTTGAATAACGGTGATGTTTTGGATGTAAATGGTTAGTTATCTACTTGTACATTGCAAAGCTGGGTGCATTGGCCCCTTGCCTGATTCCTGGCCAATCCCCCGTGTAAGTGTGAGCCATGAGACGAGGAACAACAACATCAAAAACACCAACTTCCGGGCTCGGGCCATCCTCGGAAGCCGCGTCTGACCACCCCGCGTATATCGCCCGGCAGCCGTTCGGCTCGGAAAACGTCGGAAGCGGAGCCACTATCGTGGACAAATGCCGGCTTTGGACGTAAGGTACAATTATTACAGTTAATCAAAGGTTAATCAAGTGAAAGCCTGACTCAACCAGGCTATGCCACACCATTCAATTTGCATATCCAGGGTTAGCCGAGCTTCACCAAAGCCATGTTCTCGCTCACGTTGGGGATCGGCCCCGCAACTTCGCTGTTCATCCTTCTTCACAGGGTGGAACGACACTGAAGTTTTAACAAGAGTTCAATTAAACAAGAGGAACGAAGCCTTAACACTCGACACGGGTTCTTTCTTTAAAAATCTGAAAGCCCTTACGTATGTCACCTAACGCCCCAACGAAGCGCCATTGTGGATATATTTTTGTCTATATTCATTTTACTGCGGATATACACAAATACAAACCGCTGCATATAAGCATAACGAAGAAGAATACGCCCCAAGGGTTTCTTGGAAAAAAAGCACATCCCGCGTGTCAAGACGGATTCTGCATGTCCGGTCTGCTCAGCCAGCTGTGACGAGAAACTTTCCGAGCTAATTGCTTTATCTATCCTTGCCAGACTAATCTATGTCATCTTAACCCTACTCGCCCGGTCGGGGTTGGCAAAGCAACGCCACGCAGGCAGCGGCCTTTTGAACAATTTAGACTACGGCACTTTTTGCGCAGCCGGTGCGCCTCTTAACCAAGCTATTTTCAGCAGCGGCCGATGTTCCATGTCGGTTTAGCGAACGTGCATAGCCCGAAGCGGTCCTGTAAGAAGCTGTAATTACGCCCATTGTACTTTTGCCCGCTGTTATCGCTGCTTCCACGCTGTAGGGCCAGTACACGATGCAGGTTCTTTTAACGCAATCACGCGCTTTTTTCTGCTTTTCCGCAGCTGGTGCACGTCACATCACTGAACGGTGAGTTCGATGCTCGTGCAGCCGTCTTTGATGGGGAAGGTGGGAGGGTGGCACAATTGGGTGTTTATATAGCGGTATCCTTTATACAACTGAGGTTACTTCGCTGTTGCAATTTTTACCCTTTGTATGCAATAAATGTGCTTGAAAACATTCTTCTGTTCATAGGTTGCTCCTATGTTCGCAGGCAGGCGCCCTACGCAACGCCTCATTATGGGGACTTCGAGCATTTGCTTACGTTGCGCTCTTCTTTTCCCCCGTGAGCTGGTCTCGTAGTAGCTGCCAAAATCTACGAGACAGCCTGCCAGGACTGTGACAAAAGAATTAAAGCAGTTACACTGAATGTGAAAGCTGTTCCGTGCGTTTCAGTGATTCGCTAGAGGGGCTGCTGGGGTTTTCGCATGACTAGGTTCATTACCAGCCTGGCGTTGATACCGCAAGCATCGAGAGGGCGCCAGGACCCCTGATAACGCCTATAAGAAAAGTGTGGATGGTGTTTCTATTATTTGGGGTATTTAATGCATCAATTCACGATTTTTCTTTATTTTATGTTATTGTATACTTCTCTCCGGCCTAGAAACGGCAGCCTCCGTGGCAACAGCGCAGCGCAAAGGTCACCCCCAACATCAACATTTAGCATCTGACGAATGTGTTTCTCTGTGGTCAGTCGTTTTGACATCGGCTTTGTAACGTGAAGGACCCAGGTTCACTTCTGACCAGCAAAGTGGTGATCTCTTCGAAGTCCCGGTTTGGTAGCGTTACGGGTCTCTTGAGGCGTTACGCGTTACTACGGTGGCTAGATGCCATGACCCCGAACCAGCTATGACGACTAGCCGCGCCCCGATCCGCACCTGAAGGAATTAAAAGCAACAGCCAACATTTACGACCGTTTCCCCCTGGAGCGTACGAAACTGTTCCTTTCAGGACTAAATCAACCAAGGGATGATTGCGTGATCGGCGAGACACAGCGTAGAGGTGCACAGTTGTTGGTGCTTCGGGTCAGCAATGGTAACTAGTTGATAAAAATAACTGTATTAAGCTGGATGTCGGGACGCTTCTGCCTGGTCGTACTTCTGTCATTGCCTGTCCTTAGCAGTGAAGGAAATCGTAGTAATGATTTCAACACCTACTGAGCGGGACTCGCGCGGAGAGATTCTGAACGCCATTGCGTCAAAACAAGAGCAACCCCAAACAGCGACGTAGAATGGCAAAGGTCGCTTCAGATATTACATACGGCCTAAGTAATGACCGGAAAGTAATAAACTTTTTAGTCAAAAATTTGCCCAGCCCGTCATCTCTAGGCAGATTATCAAAGCATCGATTCGGCCTCGAGGGGCCGAAGTGCTCACCGGGCTAATTGGCGCATTCGGTAATGATGGGCATCGCTGGCCCGAGTTGAAAATTTTCTGAGGCCCGCAAATTGGAGCAGCAGCGTCAAAATCCCATTGGTTACGTCGGCTCACTAGGCGCATATTATAATAGCTATAGACGAAGTCGAATAGCTACAGACGAGTTAGAAAACAACAAAGAGTAGATACGGATTGTTGCTCCGTATTAGGAATCATTAAGAGCGCAGCATTGCTGTAGGGTCCGTGTTGTGCAGTGTTATGTGTTATGAATATAACCTCGTGACAGCCCCCTCCGGGCACAGGACAGTCCGGAGGGGGGCTGTCCTGTGTAAACACGGACTAGAAAAGGCATTCCCCGGCCGAGGCCATATACTGTACTTCCTGCGCACGGCGCCATGAAGCAATCTCTCTAATTAGGCGGCCGGCAGTCGGTATTGGGATACGTCGCGCTTTCCCAGTGAGTTGTTAGCGGTGGTATCAGAACCGTGGGCTTCATAGCAGGAAGTGATGGCGTGTGCGCCGTTTGCTGCTGATTTGCTGTTCCGGCACGGGCGACGCCCTTATGAAAGGGAGCGCAAAATGCCCGAGCCGGGCGCAAGTTGACAGTGGAAGTTTGCTGGTGAGAATAGGAGCGAGAGATGGGGCTCGGCACGGTGACGACGTGGTCGAGTGTCTTTCTGGAAAGACAGGCCAGGAAGAAACGGCGGGTGGCGGAAGGGGTCGCTGCAAGGTAGCGCACTCCGTGAGAAATGGCCAGAGCACCCGCCTTTCTTGCGCGCAGTAAGCGAGAAAAACATTAGTGAGCGAGGAGGGAGAGAAAAAAAAGGGCATTGCTTGGTAAGGGTGAGTAATACAGCCTCCCTCTTTGTATTATATACGTTGCGAGAGGACTTTTGAACACAAGTGTTTGTGAATTCGCCAACGCAAGCATCCCTCCTTAGAACGTATTTTGCAGGCGTGGGGTAGTATTTTCCCGGGAGCCTCTCATACCACGTGACGCTTTCGTCCTGCAGTGAACATATAAGCACCATTGTCTCTTCTGGCTGAGCGAATTGGGCTCACACCAGCCCGCTCGTCTATTGAAAGAGTATTTACGGCAAATAAATGTCCTAACTGTGCAGTGTGCACGAAATATTGCGTGTTTTTGAATTTATGGGAGTTATAACGTACACTGTCCCGATCCTCGGCTCTAAACTCGCTTCCAAGGCTTCCGTTGTACCGATGGTTTTCATACAATACAGTCCCGAGTACGGACAACATGTGCAACCTTGCATAGCCTTAGAAGTGATGAAATGAGGTGTGTGAAAATGCTTAATTGTCACGCAGAGGACGACGTAACCCTGTTTTCGAGAATGTTGGTTCTGGTTTAGCCAAAGTTAAGCACTGCTTAGCATTATTATTTACATTTTTTGATGTGAATACACCGCAATAAACATAATGATTTCCGATTGAGAATTACAGGCAAGCTGAATTTAAAAACGTACATAAAATTTCTGCAGATCAGAAGAAAAAAATGCATTTGATCTTTCCTTCAGGAAGTGCACGTTGCAGTTAGTTACATAAGTAAGGTGATAGGAAAGAAATAAACTGAGCAAAGAAACCACCCAGTAAATAGACGAATAGGCCACTAAACGGACCGATAAGTAAGACACGAAAGATAGATATCGAAAGCACAAACGACAGGAAATACGGGAAAGACAAGCATGACTATGTCTTGGCTGTCTTCCTTCGCCTTTATCCGTTTAGCGTCCTGTTTTACTGTTTATTACAACAATGAACCTAAGAGCTTAACACGTTTTATTAGCGAACAAACAACTCACTGCTCTCTGGGAAAACGAGAGGAAACTAGCTACCAAGAGACCATAGAGGGGTCAACAAAAGCATTTATACAAAAACGTGTCGTAGCTGCACCAGACCAGTTCTATAGCCAAAAGCACAGAGAGCATGAAGATATTCCGAGACACATCTACTGCTATGTCAACGCAGATGCTTATCGGCTAAAAGCCCTCCTTATGCCACAGGCGTTGCAAGCACATGAAGCGCAGATCGTATACCTTGATTGAGCACAAAGGAAACAAACAAAAGGAAACCACCCAGATGCACTTATTTAGTGACACCTTCTTTTCTCCTATATTACAATGAATGCCTATTTCCACGAAAAAGAACATTGTCAGCGTATCTACTCACTTCCCTGCAATTGCCGTCGAAAGACAGTTGTTTTCTGTCGCCGTCCTTGCCATGGAAATGCCTCTCTTCTCTCTGTCTCCAACCTTCCTCTACCTCTACTTATTGATCTTCACACGATAAGCACCGCGGAAGTTTGCTACTCAATTCAACTCAATTTCATGCGTTCCGCGGCTCGCGCCATTTGCTTTTTCTTACAGTTACTGTTACTGTTGTTGCTGTAACGCTTGTTACTTTTGTTACTTTTGTTTCTTACTTTCGCTTTTGTTACTGCTGAAATTAGAACACTGGTACGACATTCGGGCTTGCGCGAGCTCTTCGTGTACTTTTGGATCGAAATATTGTTCTCAACGCGTATTATGTACGCATTTTTCAATTAAATAAATTGAATTTTAAATGAGAAGTATACGGCAAGCACCAGTTGTGCATTGATTTTTTGCCTCAAATGTGCCAAATGTTTGTTTTTGCTGGACAATGTTGACAAGTGTGGCGTATATTGTCTGACTTAGCGGTTACTACAGTTTTCCCTATATGAACTTCGCGTTGAAGAATTCTTCCACCTTTGGCCGGGTGGCTAAATCGAGGACAGTTGTCCTGCGCTTTTGGTGCGGTGTTTTCGTAGCATACTTCAAAGAGACGCTTACCCTGCACGTGTTTTGGCTAGAGAGAGAGAGAGAGAGAGAGATAGCGAGAGAGAGGGAACCACTTTATATACTGCTCGGTCAGTAGTAAATAACACGCACACACACCTATACGCCCCCACACTCACACACATCAGTGCACACCAACGCCAGAGTAAAGGATGTAACCCTGACCGAGGATACAACCAAGCGCAAACGGCAAGGAAGATAGATAGGAAGCAGCACTTCGTAAAAATTCCAAGCAAGTGAATTTTGCGTGGTAATTCGCCAAAAAGGCTCGGGTTACGTCAGACGAGAATGTTCAAGAACGAAACAACCACGTGGACGTACAACCAATAGGCTTCTGCTTCTGCGAAAAGCCCTCAATGGAGCGCAGAAGTTCACACTACCGACATTCTTCCGTCCCAGGTTCTACTTAACGGGAGCAATATGTGCCACGCTTCGGGACTTCAGCAGCCAGCAATAGTGCGCACGCATATCAGAACACAGGCGTGGACACGAGTGAGGTGGGTGAAGTAGCCTCCGCTTGTTCTTTATGACTCCACTTGCAACGCGGATGTAAAGCCTCTTGACTTGGGGCATTACGTGTAAAGGGCTGTAGTGGACCGGTCCTTAAAAAAGAAACTTCTGCGAAGCCCCTGGAATCCTTCGGATAATTGCAATTTTCCCCCAACAACTCCAAACCTGCGCTTCCATCATCATTGTGGACTAGTTACCCGTAGCTTGTGTATTCATAGCTTTTGGGAGGAGCACTCCGTAAATATTGCGTACTCTTTGCCAAAGAATAGGATGGAAAGGGGGAACAACAGTGCTTGGGTTATTTTGGGACGAAAACCTTCACGAACTACAAGAAAGCTTAGACGGCTTCACAAGCCATGCAGCCAGCAGCTACGATTTGTATGCTGCATCGCAGTCGAAACGTTTTCTTGCGGTTAAGTCAGGACTTCAGTCTGATATAAGTCAATTCGAGTACGCACTGAAAATTCCAGCTGAGGGGACCGGAGAAATTAGGTGCCAATGATGGTAACCGTACTTTTTTTCTGACGGCAAGTAGTGGTACTTCGCGGAACAGATTACTGCTCTCCTATCCACTAGACGGAAGGGTTTCCCATCCAGAACGATGGCAATTTTCGCGCACTCGATTATTTCGCGCACTCGATTGTCAATTATTCTAAGGGGCATGCGACGGCAAGTTCTCTGTTTCCTGTAGAAGAATATTTTCTTCCGTGGGGAAAAGTTCCTCAACCAGTGGTCATGTGCTTTCTTTTCTGTACAAGATGGGTGAGTACCCCTAACTTGGAAACCAGTGTGGCATAGCTGAGGAGCCTTTTCTAAAATATATTCAATTCTCTTTGTCTATTGCTTTATTGCTTTGTACGTGCTTGTATAGTTATACAATATCACCTCGCCTTTTGTACATAGTTCATGTGATTGTAGTGACCATTGTCAGTGTCTGTATATACTTTTAGGCAGTTTACATGTATGTTCTGTGTCCTGTGTTTATGGTGTAAGGTTTTCGGTGTATTGCCAAATAAACGTTTCTAAAAAAACACAGACAGGTAGTTCGACAAACAGACACTAAGACCTACATTTTTGGGTTTAGGTAGCCCAAGAAAGAATATCTTCTTTTTACAAAAACTTAATGCGTACGCGGACGTCATTTCGGTAGACGCCTCTAATGCTTTGCCATTGTCATAATCTTGACGTACTGATTACTATCGGAACCGCCGAGGTGACCACGACTCGGTCACAACTAGTATATCGCGTGGATCAGGGGCGACAGTACTAACCCGTCGCCTTACCACCGACGAATGCGAGGAAGAGTATGACCAGCAAAGTGCGATTCGAATATTCCCGAGAGAAATGTGAATAAGGGTAAAGGACGGAAGACAAAGGAAGGACATTCCAGGTCTGTACGCGCCAATATGCGGCATGAAGTTCTCGGTTCTTGTTCATGTGTTTTAAATAGGAGTGAACCCCTGTTTAGCTTTCATTGTTTTCAGTGCAATAGAAATTCGCTGTTTATGAACAATCTTAGGTACCATTTTAAAAAAAATGAAAGCCCCTTTCTGAAAGGGGTCCTGAAATACCCTTCACTGATACATGGATGTACATAAAACCAAATAAAGCGATATATTAGCAATCATCTCCACAAGAATTTTCTAAAGTGTTGCGAATAACTGGGAAATTGTAAATAAAAAAACAAACCAATGACGTGGCTTTGCGATTCCTCCTCTTTTCACCATTCTTCTTGCTGATCACGGCGTGCGAGCGTTTCCTCCCACGATGCGGCGCTCCTTTTAAAGACGATACCGTTTTCCATTTACCGTTAGACGATAGCCATTTGCCGTTTAAAGACGATAGTCTTTCTTGGGCTACTCAAACGCAGAAATTTTGGTCTATCTGTCTGTCTGCTTCTGTCTGTGCCTTGATTCAGCCACCCGGCCAAAGTGAAACAGAACCTGCGCAATAGTCTTATATACGCACTGCCAAATCTAAACATCGAAGTCCGGTAGCAATGTTCATACTTGTCAAAATGTTTGAACTAGAACAAGACATTACGCAAATATAAGCAGAAAATCAATACATGAGTGATATTTGCAGTGTTCCTTTATTATAAAATTCATGCGTGCTTGGTTTTTTTGGGATAGCAAAATAAAATACTACATCAACTGCAGAAAACCGTCGCCTGCTGTTGCCCGCGCTAGTATAGCTCGCGGCGGCACTTAATTAAGAAATCAAACGGCAACAGCAACAACAGGTTGCACTAGATAGGTTCCACGTTCCCTCTGGAACGCTCGTGGAGTAGGGCAACGTGTATCTGTAAACGTTGCAGTAGGGTGTCTCAATGCATGCGCGTCTCCGCCGTAAAGTAGAGCTGGTTTCGAGGCACCCGACTTGGAGCAGTGGAACGCGGAAAATTTAATTGAACTGAGGGAACCTCTTGCGTGTTTTCTTGGAAGGAACGAGACGGGAGACGAATAGGATGTGAGGTGAGCGGGAAAGAGAAGGGAGGCACTTACTTGGCAGGGGCGCCCGTCGACTATCGTCTGTCGTCGAGATTTTCAACGAAAGGAGGAGATACACGGCCATTTTTTTTTTAAGATGAAAGGCCTTTAGTTGAGACCGAGTCAAGCAGAAAGCACTTGCAGGAAACTTGACTCCCTTTGTTATGCGTTGTTTCTTGTGTTCGCTATAGTACACACCACTACAACCCATATTTTTGTTAAAAGAACGCTGCTTCAGCGGGCGGGTTATCCACCGATATGTTGCCACGAACACACCTAATGTTTTTCTGGCGCTGCATCAAGTCAACACGCATGGCCAACGCCACTGCCTTGAGTAGTCCGGAAAGGGCCTGCGTATAAGCACCTGTGGTTGGAAACGTGTTTCAACTTTCGGCCGGGTAGCTGAATCGAGTGACAGTGAGAAAGACTGGCCAAAATGTTCGCCTTTGGGTAGCCCAAAAGACAGCGTCGCGTTTAAAGGGAAATGCAGTCCGGCTTTCACACGCGGCGAATCCGCGTCGATTGACAGTGAGCTCCCGACAGAAGCCCTGCTGCCAGCTCACTGAAAGTCGGGTCGGTTCTTAATGAAGTCGATCTGTGCACTAAGAACAGTTTACAACGTCCGCTAAAACACAACGTTATGTATAGAACAAAAAAAAAGCAACTTAGCCGCTTGTCTTTTCTAGCCTAGTTGCGACTTCTTCGACTACACATAAACGTAAGAAGCAACTTAAAGATCGCCTCCTAACCCTGATGTCGGATGCCAACCCTTCACCCAGGAAGCCAGCTGTCGTCCCTTCCTCCCCCACACTAACACAAGCGAGAGAAACCTGAAACTGGCCTTCGAAGCCGGCTGCAGTAGGATACGACAGCGGTACTCAAGAAGCGCGCCAGTTACGCCGGGTTGTCGAAAGAGAAAGCGACGCGACGGATGGAGTGGCAGGGTCCTTGTTGCCTGATGGCGGGTCGTTGCTTTCTATCCGACAGACGTAACCACCACCCCTCACACTCTCACAAGAAGGCACAGCGGCAAACACAGGCAGAAGAAGAAGCGTCGTCGGCCTCGTGCTGTTCTCCCGCCCTTGTCGTCGTGTCTTCTCGCCCTCTTCCTGCCGGTATTGGCGGTGAGCGCGTCCACGGGCGGCGCTACGGAGCGCTTCTTCCAGATCCCAGATATATTTGCGTTCACTCACAGATATATTTGCCTATATTTTCCGGTCTCCCATATCAATTCGTTTGCAATAAAAATATATTGTACATGAGCTAATAAATAAATGACAGTTCTACGTAACTTAGCGCATTCATAACTGTCTAAAAATAAAAAAAAAGAGAACTGATAATGAACTGACGAAACCAACGTAATTTCGGATCCACCTCTCACAGTGATTTAGGCATGTAATGCCTCCGAGAAAACTCAATATTGGTCAAACGAAAAAAACCGCAGAAGAGATTTTCATCCAGGTCCATCCTTTCAGACTATTCGTAGCACTGAAGGATTTCCGCACTAAAATCGCCACTTCGCCGCCTTCCTCTTTTCGTCCGTCGAATGACAGCACGTCTGTCTGTTTATCATCGCTTCTTTTATTCTTTGTCCCCACATAATCAGTTAATTGTACCCGTTCCTAGAGCCTCGCGCCAGTCATCGTAGCTGTATTTACCCGCCCCGCGCTCATTCTACAACTTCACCGCGTTCATTTTTTTGTTTATACAGCACAAGACTGCAACAATATTCCTGCCAACATTACCGACATCCCTGATAGCAGTTGTTTTAGGTCAGCGACAGAAGAATTGTGCCCTGATTTTGAACTCATCATTCGCACGTTTAGCCTGTAAATTGCGTGCAAATTTCCCTCCCTACTCTCCAGTAATGCCCCCAAAAGGGCCCTTGAGGTAAAAATAAATAAAATAAGCAAAACAGTGATCAAAGTGTATTGATGGACAGAGATGGGCTTGGATTCAAGCGTCCTAAGATGCCTTCAGCCCGGGCGACACCGACAGCCCTTTGGCCCATCCGAAGCTGCTCGTCCAGGCCGATGCTCGCGAAGACTCTCTCCCAAAGCTCGGTAGTATAAAGGTGCAGGTTGGGGGGAATCAGTGGCGATTGATCACACCTGTCTACCCTATGGCGTACCCTTCAGGGTTCCCCGAAAAATCTGCAAAGGGGGAAGTTCCTACGGTTAAAGAGGTGGACCCTTATCGGGTGCGATGAATGTACCTGTTTGGGAAGCGATTGATTGATTGATGGTAGGGTTTAACGTGCTGACGCAACGCAGGCGATGAGGCGCGCCGTAGTGGAGGCCTCCGGAATAATTTCGACCACCTGGTGATCTTTCACGTGCGCTAAAATCTAGCACACACGGGCGTTTTTGCTTTTTGCCTCCATCAGAAAAACACCCGCCGCAGCCGGTAATCAAACCCAGGACCTCGTGCTGAGCAGCACAACGCTTACCGCGGCGGGTTGTTTGGGAAGCGCGTAAATGTCGTTCGTGTTCTCGGCCGATATGAGCCACGGGTGCTTGTTTAACACCGCCGAGTGTGTTATGTAGTTACAGTAGACTCTGATTGATACTCTGATAATTCAAACTCTGATAATTTGTGCCTTCGGGTATTTAAAGAAAAATTCAAATTTTTGGTTGGCCCGCTATGCTATCAACGCATTGAAAAGCCGCCTAATTCAAACTGCATCATTCAAATAATTCGTACTTTTCGCTTGTCCATATTGGAAAATATCAACTGCTGAGTGCAACTACTCGAAAATTGGCTTGCTTATATCGTAACACTGGAAAAATGAAAAATCATTCCCTCAAGCCTTGAAGAAAAAGGGTGCTCTAGTAAACACACGTTCAAGCGAAGCACAAGTAAGGTAGACCGTTCGTTTGTGAACTTTCTAGCCTTATTTACCATTTTCACGATGCCAATTAGAAACCAAACAAACGAACAGGTTTCAAAAACTGCCTCAACATGAGTGACTGCCTGCTCATGTCGAAGTGATCAAAGGCACGCGGGCCGCTGTCACAAAACCAAAAGATTGATTGATTGATTGATTGATTGATTGATTGATTGATTGATTGATTATTGATTGATTGATTGATTGATTGACTGAGTCTTTTTTATTGGAGCAAGGAGGGCGTTTGCGGTAGAGTGGGGAGAGGGATGGAACGAAGGGATTACTAATCAAGGTCCGTATTCAAAGAGTGGATTCGTGTTATGGGTGCCTGGAAGTCTAAACCGGGGTCGGCCCCCGTTAGACTACTCGCTATAGACCACTCTTAACTGCAAAAACGGCAATTGTTCGTAATAAAGTGCGTCTAATCCAGTATGTGCTTCATGTGGTAGGGTGTCGGAATTAATGTCTGTTAAACTCTCTGGGCGATGCTTGGCAAAGTGTAGGCACGTCAACACTAGGTGGTGAAGATCCGATTTGACGTCAGTGTTGCAGTAGGGGCATCGTGGGTGCGTGTGGGGGCATCTTGTCCATTTCTGGGTAATGTGAGGAGTGTAGGCGGCATCCGCGCACAGCTTGTTAATGAATATTTCCTCGGATCTGCTGCAGGAGACAATGTTGGCAAGATACCCAGGGGGTATAACCTGCTGGTAACGTTGTCTTTTACGTTTCTTTAGTCGGAGAAGTAGGAGGGCTAGAGGAGTGGGTTTGGAGGCTGAAAGGGGAATCAGTGGAGGCGTAAAGTTCAAGCACTCCTGTGCCGCCTCGTGGGCGGACTGATTCCCTAGGCCGGTCTCCTCGTGGCTTGGAATCCAGTCAATTCTGATGTACACGTTGTGGCTTCTGAGGAGTTCTTTGTGTAAGATTATAGAGTTGCCGAGCGCGTTGAGGGAGAGTGGCTTGCGAAGTTCTTGAATTGCTTCGAACGAGTCCGTTAGAATCCGTATTTTAGCTAGTGGTCGGGTATTAAGGTCGTAGCAAATATGATTAAGGGCACCATTGATGGCATGGAGTTCGCCTTCCAGTGCAGTTGCACCATCGTGCCTGAGGGAGAGTTGCCCTCCAGGGGATGGGTTTTCAGGACAGGTCCATGCTAGGCCAATATGCGATGTTACCACGCTGGCGTCGGTATAGATGCCGATTTCATCGGGAAGTTTGGACTTCTCCAAGTGAAGGCTACGTTTAGATCTTTTTGCCGTTCTAGAACGGGGGATAGGTTTGGTGAGATTGCTGGTGACGTTTTCCGAGATTGTCCAGGGTGCTAAAGGGATGGGAAGGTCGATGACCGAGATAGGCTTTCTGCTCGTCCCATGCTGTGAGAAGGAGCCCTTGTCGGGTGAGCCCACGTTTGGTGTCTGCCTGTTCACGAGTTTCTTCCATGATTACGTCTATAGGAGGGAGCGCGACCGCTCGCTCAAGAGCTTCTGTTTTTGTATGTTTTGGGACGCCTGTGATGGTACGCAATGTGGCTCTATGGAGCACCCGAAGGTGTTTTGTGTTCGTTTTGTTCAGGTTGTATACTGGCGCTCCATATGCGAGAGTGCCGATTGCAACTGTCCGGGCCATGGAGAGGCATGCCTGTTGACTTGCGCCACCATATTTGTTAGACAGCCTCGTGATTAATTTGAGCATGGGTTTCCATTTCTGTCGTAATTGTTTTAACCATATTTTAGCACTATTGTTACTGTCAAGTGGGAGACCGAGGAGGCGTACGTGGCCACGTGTCGCTTGGATAGTTGTGCCTCCAATGTACAGCAGAGCAGGGTACACGGGGTGCGTTTTGGTATCGCTTGATACCGTTAGAAGTTCTGTCTTTTCTGGGGCGAGTTCTAGGCCAAGTTTCGGTATGCATGCTTCGAGGCTGTTCACCGCCGCCTGCAGCTCAACCAGCATGTCGGATGTTGACGAGTAGTCTCTACTTTCCGTCCATATCGTAATATCGTCAGCGTAGATTGCGAAACGGGCTGACGTTTCTTGTTCTAGAGTTTTGGCTAACTTTGCCATGACGATGTTGAAGAGTACTGGTCCGAGTATAGATCCCTGTGGAACACCTTTGTCGTTGTAGTAGGTATTGGGTGTCCATCCATAGAGCGTGCTGCTGAGTTGAATGGGCCGGTTGTAGAGAAAGGTACGAACCAGAAAAACGCGCAACTACGCATTCGTTTGTCGCGTGTCAGCGCGAAAAAAAAAGAAAAAGACAAATGACACGGCGGTTATGAAAGTGACGGGCAGAGCATTCGGGCTGTGGACCTCATGCCATTGCTTTCTGTTTAATTTGTGAAGTTAGGATTTAAAAACGCTTAGCAATTAGGAAAAATGTGATTAAAATAAATGCCTAATCATAATTTGGGCTGTCGCATTGTCCAGAGATCGTATATATGAGAATTTCTTCGGAGGTATCTTCGAATTCGAATTATCGCGAGTCGAGTGTATGTGGTTTAAGAAGAGTTGCTGACCTACAGAGAGACAGCGAAATAAAAAAAAATATTGTGTGAAATAGCCTCCCGGGGCTGCGGCGCCTTGCGGTTGAAAGGCGACGGTAGCCAGCCAACAGGGAGAATTTCCTTCGTCCAGCCGTTCGAAGGCCATTCTGAGGTTGTGTTTGGTTGTAATCGATCCGAGGGCAGCGTTAGCGGGTAAAGGAGGAACGCTAGGAAAGGGTAAATGTAGTATTACGCAGGGCAGCTAAGACTAACGCCACGGTTAAAGTGTCAGGCGGAGTAGACAGAGGCGTTTAAAATGACAGGCTCCGCTATTTAGCGGGAGCTCGCAATACTTGTGTGTGACATTTTGCGCAGCTGCTTAGTGGCGCAGGCTGACCGTGCTCTGTTTGGTGTAGTGTTGTTCAACAGTCCTGTGGTCTACTAAGTTCAAACAAAGAGGCAAAAGAAGTCGAGAAATGGGAAGAAGAGAAGAATAAGACGTTGACATCGCTGGTGTTTCTTAGTGTCGCTTCCAATTTGTGGAAAACATGAAAATTGCTGAGTGATTTTTATGTTGTTTTCCCCGAATTTGCAATACAAACCGCCGAGGAAACATGGCGAAAATCGCAGACAGAGAGCTCAAGGTTACTGTTGACGCCCACTGCAGGTTATGATTTGGTTTCTCAAGGAAGCGAATGCAGAAAATTGCCTGTTTGTTCGTCTTCAAATGACTTTTATTCTCGCAAGGGGCAGCAGCATTCTATTCCTTCCATCTCCCAACCGTCGTCCGCCTTACCCGGAAATTCAGTGTGACTTCTTTTTAGATGCGGAGCACCTCTTGCTTGGGGGGATGTCACTTGTCCGTGCCCCGTCGTCAGCGCCTCTGATGATGATTGTGGCAGGATGCCCCTAGGGATTGGCCAACCAAAAAATCCTTCACGAGATAGCTTCTCGTTCAACAACCATCATCATCTTCCCGTAGGGGATCCGCTGAAGAAGAAGGAGAAGAAGACAAAGGTGCGAAGAAGAGGGCGTGTACGTTGCTCTCAGCCGGCGCACCAACGTCAACAACCTTTACCTCACCAAGGCTTAGATGCGAAGCATCTCTTGCTGGGGGCATGTCACTTGTCCGTGCCCCGTCCGCAGCGCCTCTGATGATGATTGTGGCAGGATGCCCCTAGGGATTGGCCAAACAAAGAATGCATCACGAGATAGCTTCATGTTCAACCACCATCGTCATCTTTCCGTAGGGGAACCGCTGAAGAAGAAGAAGAACGAGAAGACAAAGCTGCGAAGAGGAGGGCGTGTACGTTGCTCTCAGCGGGGCACCAACGTCAAGAACCTTTACCTCACCAACGCTAACAGAGACTACCGATTCTAGCAGAGACCACAACATCGACAAGAACATGATGGACGAGTTTCGGTGCCCTCGATAACCACCACCTACTCACAGTCACACAGCAGTACTTGCGTGCCTTTGCCACCGGTGTGGACCCGCACATGGAATTCCCTCTGGCGCTACTAAACACCAGATCACTCAACATAACGGCAACACAATGGAACCACACGGAACCCCCATGATGCTTCGCATCCTCATCAGAGTACCCCACGGGAAGATGGTGTAAGTTTTTTTCTGCGAAGCAGCGAGAGATTACGATGCTTGTGCGGGCACTGGACGTCTGTCTGCGCTGACCACGGCAAAGCGTCGTATGGGTCACTTGGGAAATGTAGCAAACACTCAGTACAAGAGAAGGAAAAACCACAAAGGTGAAATAAACGTCTTTGTCCTCCGGACAACTAGGTGACCGGCGCCTTTCTACTTCCCTTCCATCATTTTACTTTTCTGACTGGCATTTCTTGTTCCCCTAAAAGGCAGTATCTCGCTGTGATGTAAATTCACTGAACAAAGTAGAGGCATTCCGCCATAAGCGGATTTTCATGGCCATCTGATGTCTTTTCATTTATTTGATTATTTAATTAGTACGTACTGGTATCTTAGGAAATATTTTAACAGGAAAGGTGGCTATAACAAAAGGATAACAATGTAAGTGATCGTTCACCCATGATTTCAACCAGTAACAAAGGGCCTTGGCATCAATGTAAAGGAGTACTGACATGAAATTTCAAAGATGAAATTACTAAGTAAACGGCTTCCTTTCAATATTGAGACATCTCGAACGAAGTTGTAACAGGATCCTTTCGATATAACATGTTTTCAATCCATTTTATTCGTTGTGCGCACGAGAAAGCTCAGAATGTATACCCTTTCTACGTCGGCGTCAGCATTTGCCATCTTCTACTGGCCTTCAACTTCTGACTTAAGGGCTTCCGTGACGTGGCCAATGCGCTCGCTGCGGTTGGATCGCGCTGCTGCGCCGTGTGCATCACGTCACGGTTTGGCCTGAGGTCGTGATGCCCGGGTGCGTGGAGGTGGTGGAGACCACTGGCCGGTCTGGGCGTGCGGGTGCCTCCAAGCCGAGTATGGTGCGACGAGAAGGGTGCCTGTCACGTGTGCCCTCTTGTCAAGGGGGCCACCTGATGGTTGATTTTGTTGATCCCGAAATGGATACGAATAAACGATGCTGTAAATCATTATTTACGCTGCTATCGGCCGCCTCATGAGCCCATTATATTATTTGTGGGCTCGTAAGCATGCATTGAACCGAAAAAAAAGTTACACGAAAATATCATGTCAGTATTTCTAAAAGCAGCATTCTTCTTACGACGCGCACAGCGATATGTATAATGCAAATTCCACGCAATAACATAAACCAATGTAAAAAGTTTATTATCACGCAGTAACATTGCTATGATCAGAAATCCTAGACAGAGCAGAGTCGAAGAACGTACAACCAACAACTTCTTGTGTTAATATATTCCATTCTGTGATGGATCACGAAAAACATGAATAGCTGAAGGTATCGCCATTGAATCTGCGCGCGGATAATTGTTTATTGTGTTCTGTTTGCAAATGACGATGTCCGTAAACGATGAATCGAGAAAAATATTACGTTCAGCTAATTTGCGTTCAGCAAGCTCATTGCGTTCTGTTGTTTAACCATAACGAGTCTTGCACTATAGAATGAGGTCGGTAACTCGGAATGCAATACGCCCGACTCTCGCAGCCTGAGAACATCGACGCACTTTTGGTCAATCGCACTCCGTAGCAGGAATTTAAGCTTCGCTGCCGGTTGCGAATGAATGAACGAGAAGGTGGGCCAGCTTTGTGTCCGGCGAAAGTATGTATGAGTGAAATTAGAACCGTCCTCACGTTTGGAACTTGAAGCTCACACGGTGGCTTGCAATTACGCTCGGAATGAAAGTACGAACCCACTAAAGAGTTATTCCAGGTTGCGGGAAAACGTATGTTCCACTTACCTGTCACGGCAAGAAAGTTTTAATTAGAGCGCCCGGGTGAGGCTTATCGGACGGATATTTCCGCTTGTCCGAAAACTTACGTCGGAGGAGTTCGGCTAGCAGGGGTTGCCGGCTAAAGCGCCCTGCTTTAAAACAATATTCATTGTTTTCCTTGTCCATTGGACCATGAGGCTTGACTTGTGCATCGTGCTCCGGGCGCGCGCACCTGAACACTACTGCATCCCCATTAGCACCGCCCAGTTAAAAGCTGTCTTATTACCAAGCTGTCTCATAGCATTGCTGGGAAGACATCTCTTGGGACGATAACAATCCGTCTCATCTCAAGGTATTAACACCCTCGGGCACGTTATTTAAAACCTCCATATTATCCTGTGAAATTCCAAGGAAGCCCTGTAAACAGAAAAACTCCAAAGTTACCTCTACTACTGTGCCCAAGTGCATTCGGGCATTTCTTCAGGCGCAATATGGGTAGGCCTTTATCAGTGTATGAGGTCCATTGGTCATTTTAATTACCTCCATAACACCACATGTACACCTCTTAAGCGTTATAGATGTGGTACCGTTTAGAACTGGGCCTGTTACATCACAATGCGCCGATATGGCGTGTGCAGTTGATGAGAGCGGAAGCGTGCATGGGATAGAGGCCGTAAACACGATCCCGCCGTTAGACCGGGAAAGGCCGATGCCACTAACAGAGATTTTCAACTTTATGACTCTTTTTTTTGCAGGGGGGGGGGGAATTATGATGTCCGTTTGTGTCCCTTGCCGTCGTCTAAATCGCGAAAGCATTTAACTTTGTATCTTCAGGTTTGTCTATCCCGCAGTTGTCACCCAGTTCGCATTGCTTCCTAAATCACCTAACTGCCCCTCAGGAGCAGATGGGTTTGGAGAGGGAAGGGTTTTCAGTGGCGTAGGAGGTGGGGAGAGGAGCAGAACCAAATCTGCTATTCTTGACCTCTCCAGTTCTATTAAGTAATTTTTTTATCCACTAAGTCCTTCCCCTGCGGGCGCCCTCAGCAAAAGTTTAGTGCCTATGATATTTATACTCTTGCCACACAGAGATGACTAAATATATTTTCCCTTTAAACAGAGCTGTTTAATGCACAATGGGCGAACAAAAAAAAAACGATTGGCTGTAAATAGACGTCGAACAAATTTAAAACATTTTTGACTCTAAGTGAATAACTACGCACGTCGAAATTGATTTTGGTGTTTTGAGCGGTATTGTGTTGCTTAGCCAAGACATTTCTCCAAAGTGATATTTCACTCCACAGAAATTGGACCAAGTTGTTGGCGGTAAGCTATAAAATTTGAAGATCTAAAGATAAACAAAGCTAGTTGGCGTCTCTGAGAAGAAACTTGAAAGCTACGTTCTGCGACGATACATTGCGCTTCAGAGATCATGACACGCCATGCAGCAGTGCCACTTTCTCTGCTATTGCGGAAGAGAGGCCAGTGTCGCCTGAGCGCACAGACCGGGAAGTCGTTGTGGGCCAGGAAAGCGCCCAAAGGGGGGCGGTACTGCATTAAAAAAGCAGCAAATCGCGATGAGACACACTCGACTAGAAGGATGAGTACAGGTAGGCAGAACGTAGCTACAGTAATAACAAGAACAACGCCGCCGAAAGGGCAAATACAGAGTTTTTGAAGGGGTGCGCGCACCTGTTATGTTGTGCGTACACGTGCGTTTTTATCTGCGGTTTTCGTTCCTCCGTATTTCTTTTGTGTCGTTAGGGGAGCAGCAACGAGAGGTAAAAGGGTTCTAAAGCGGAGAATTGACGGAGATGAATTGCCTGGTGTCAGTGCAGGCGGAACGAGCTGATGGAACAATAATGAGATTCTTATATTCATTACGGCGTCCCAAACCTGGAAGGGGTTGTCGAGCCTCGTACGCCAGCGTATACGCTTTGAAAATGCCGTAGCTAGGAGCGCTGGCGTCGGGATCTCTATGGAGGCTGGAATTATGCTCGCTTGGGCGTTCTGTACAGCAGATGAGTCTACGCCGCATAACAAGCAATTTTGAGTTGACTGCTCCTGGCACAATGGAGCGTTCTGAGTACTGCTGTTCTAAGAAAAGGCCAAGAGCTACCATGTTCATGCCGGAAGAGACAGCAAGAAACTCGCCGCGCAGTCTATAGCTTCGCTGCAAATCCCGTCGAATGATTGTAGGTTTCTTCCATCTCTACCATCTCTTCTCTCCCTATCCCACACGTCACGCTCTTCCCATCCAATCGGTACGATGTTGTATGAACCGGATGTGGCGAAGAGAGAGACGGAGGCTATATTTGCCGCAGCTCATCCTCCTTCAGCCACTCGAATCAACGGGCAGACAGAAAGGCAAAAAATTATCTCTTTCTCGTAGTTTAAGGAAGATTATCACTTTTAGTATGAAATTGTTCCAGACTGGCTATATCAGTTTGAGTGGGTCGCCCGGTTCCTGCGAGCTAACAACACTGGCCTCCTATGCCTCCAATGCAGCGGAGGAGGCATTTCATGGCCGGCGATTCCGCTGGCGCAGATGTTGTGGCGTAGCTCCTTCCGAGCACTTTTGTTCTGTACGATAGTTACAATACAGTACCACCAACCTGCATCGTTCTGGAGACAGCTTCTGTCATAGACTGGCAGGGCTTCATTGCTTCGTTACTGCAGAAAAATGGCCGATTTTGAGTGCTTCCGTAAAAGTTTTTAATGCGAAACAGTATACCTCTAACCAGCCTTGGAAATTTCTGTGTTCGCTTCAGCAGAATCCTCCCAATGTACTGCTGGCTACACAAATAAACATTCCAGGCTACTACTGGCTCCACCAAAAAAACTAATAATATCGCAAAGGATCGAACCTGGGCTTGAATGCGAAAGCGCTGCCGGAGCCTGTCGTCTTGCCGACTAAGCTACGATAACTGTTTTTTTCTTTATTGCATGAAAGACTAGCCCGAGAACGTCTAAATTCACACCCTAACTGTAATAACAGTAAGTTCACTGGCACATATTTTAAAAGTCATGCAGGCACACACACGCCTCAAGAAGATGCAACCAGTCCGGCGGCTGCGATTGCGCCGCATAGACACTATACACAAGCGCTCATTGTTCGCGAAAAATTGACTTAGTTCCACGAGGTTCCTCAGCATTTCGGTCAATCATGCGACACTTCCATAGGCTAAACAATCCGATCAGCACGAAACGGTAGCATGGCAGAAATTGTATACTGTAGGGGGTGATGTCTATGTCCTTTTTAATAGTCGCGTCAGAACAGCCCCCAAAAAACTGCTTCCCTATAACATGTGGAGATGGGGAGACAGACGGTGGTTTGCATTCAGGGTCTGGGGATGGGGATGGCGCTCTTTGGAGGCAACACATGAAACAAGAGTGAGGGGTAGGCAGTGAGAGAGATGGCGCCATAGACGTGCATGCCACCCTTTTGCTCACACTTCGAAGGATGCTCCTCGCCATTTTATTTCTGCCGACGTTGCTGCGTTCAGGACGCCGCCCCGGCGACTCCCAGGTACCCTCCGGCAGATTATCTCGTTTCACTCTTTTTAGAGCCGCGTGTGCGAATTGGGTGACGCCGCATAGGTAATTGTTGTGGGTATGGTTTACAGCTTCGCAGTCCACCCACCTTCCCAGCGTAAATTGGAGCCAGTTTTTTCTCTTGAGCTGCTTGACACATTCAGCCTTACTATGCATCAAACTTTTAGCTTATAGATGGCACTTTCATACACACACAGCAGTTCTGTAAAATGTACAATTATTTACATTTTATTAGTCAAATAATCTGAAAAATGCACAAAGTATACACACAATATGTATAGGCGAGTGTACTGAGTCCTAAAAATAATTTTAGGAATTCTGAAACGTACCATTTGTTTCTACTTTACTAAGCTATGATTATAGATATACATCAACACTGTACACCATAGTTTAGATTTTTGAGGGTCAACTAACCTTGAGGCCCTGACGGCTGTCCCAATCCGTGAAGCACTCGAGAGTAAGTCGGTCTCTCCATAATATGCAACCCAGCATACTTGCTTGTGCTCTCACACAAACTCCTTGTCATTTCAGTGATAAAAACAAGAAAAAATCCAGCGCTCTTAAGAAGCAGCGCGCGTCGCTCCGCATTGCTTGTAAGTAGCTGATCGGCCTGTAATTTTTAAGTCCTCCATGTCACCTTTTTGCGGAATAAAATGACGTTCTCAGTTCTTTCAATATTCCGGTACACTCGCCGTCATTAGGCATTGCGCATTCTGGTTTGCCAGTTTGTTTAGTACAATTTTCCAGCCATCCTTTTACAGATATGGTGTTATCTAATCATCACCAGGTGCTTCGCCCCCTTGCATTTCTTTCAAAGCCTTCTTTACTTCTGCCGTTATCGGTGGGATGTCTATCTCCTCTGAAGTAACTTCCTCGTTCAGTATTACCCTAGATGTTGCGGCTACTGCACAGATCTCTGTAGAACTCCTCGGCTACTATAACTGTTTTATCCCCATTTGGTGATGACATTGCCTTGCTTGCTTTTCAACGTATACATCTGATTTCCCCCAAACCTAGACGCCTCTTTGCTGCTTTCATGCTGCCTCCGTATGTCGCAGTATGCTCAATAGTACTCTGCATATTATTGTCCGGTATGTCAGCTGTCTTACGGTTATCGATTAACTTCAAAAGCTCAACTAGTTCAATTCTGTCAGCTTTTGTCGGTCAAACAACAACAACCTAAGTTAGTGTATAACATTTTTTTATAAACAAGAAAACTGGAAGTGGCCTATCTTTACAAGAAACATACATACTCACAAACATACCCAAACCTACTCACCCGTCCGGGAGACGTATCCCAAGACACTGCAACACCCGTCCTACAGATCTCTCATCTCCAAACACCACCTCTCCGTATTCTGTCATGCTATACCACATGAGGAATATATATTTTCAAAGCAACCAAAGCAATCAATGTAACTGAAATGTCTACCCCCCGTTGTGCCCGTTATTTGTGATCGTATTTTGTAACCTCTACACCAGAATACCTTGCTAATTCCTGCAGATTCCACGTGGTAGGATAATGAATGCACCAGCAGTTAAATTTTCCTTAAAGTACTGCTCATCAGCTTCCGAGCTGCAACTACCGCTTTTGTTTTTCGCGTCTTGCCCAACCTCCCCCCACGTGGTGTGCAGCGTCCCAGTTCCCATCGGCAATGACCACTGACTTCTCTCTACCAACTCGAGGCACTATGGCGCCACGGTTGACTACGAGTGCTACAATAATGACATCCTGGGGGGTGGGCCAAGACGTCTGGGCATGGAGGATGGAATCTGGAGCAGAGAGGAGCCACTGTGCCTGGGTAATAGGATGGGGGGAATTATGCAGCACAGTGTTTTACTAAATCAGCATGCATTCCGTGCTGAGTGTCTCATTCTCAATGGTGAGCCATGGTACATGTGTCATGAGTGGGCTCAAATATAGGTCACCTAATTAATTTATTAGTGTAACCACACCAGTTTCTTTCTGGCCTGGAGGGCACAGCATTTGTAAGAAGTGGCAGCGACGATGGTTAACGGTTTCGTTTTTATGCCTTGGCTTGTGCATAATGCATGGTACTAACTAACCCGTGCTGCATGCGCCACTTGCAGTAGTAGTTCGCGTTTTCACTTCGGTGGCTCAAGCGAATAGTGGCGAGTTTAGTCTAATTAGCGCGTTTCCGTGCGCTCGTGTCGAAGGTAATGTGTGTGTGCAGCAGTTTGGCCTCGCGTGCATGTGTTTTGCATCAGGGTCACTCCTACAGCAAGCAACTCTTGCTACGTCTACTATATATGTAAGCTCTACTCCCCTCTAATTCCCTCTTTTTTGGGTGACAGAGGTGCGCTGCCCGAAACCGAAGGCCTGCGACAGCTGGACGGTGATTAAATTCGCCTGCAGCCTAGTTTGCGCATCGGTCGAGTACACACTGCGTGCGGGGATACGAGCTGAAGGGGCTCAGGACGCGGGTCTGCCAGAGCACTGGTCGCTGCAGCGGGAACGCGCCTGCCTGTGGCATTGATTTTTTTCCCACCCTCCGTAAACAACCACCCCGCAAGTGCACCAGATTGTGGTGTGTGCAAAACTTTCCGAGGCAGTTATTAGATAAACAAAACACCATACAAAACAGCAGGTCCAGGAAAACCTGTATGCCGTATGAGTGCCGGAGTTCCAGTTCAGCCTTGAAGGTTGGCAAACTAGGTATAAAACCAAACTAAACGTTTACTGTAAACATTTATGCCAAACCTTCGACACGCGTGGCGTGGCATTCTATTGGTAACAACTTTCCTCGTCACGCCTACATTTGATGATATTTGTGCACAGTTTCGAAAACAGTACATAATTATGGAACAGAGAATAAATAAAAACAAACGGCAGTAACAACAATGCTGCGGAACAAACTGAAATGTGCAATAACCGTGTACACCATGTGTTTCGTAACCGCAGATGTCATACGGCTTGCGTAATAAAGTTTTGGAATTGTAATTTTAAAAAATTTCAGCAAAATGGCTTGAATGAGCCCGCAGAATGTGATAGCAAACAATAAACAAAACTTAAAAACAGCAAAAACCCTGCAAGAAGCAATTTTTATCATTAATTTTGTTCTAATAAAACTTCCATATCAGCGCACTTCAACTACGCACTTCAACAAACTTCTACACAGGAGCAAACACACTCAACGCTAGTTTTCGTTTCTGGGCTTTTACCTGTTCTCTTCTGTCTTTTACACATAGTGGTCGATTGCGGAACACCAGTGGTAAGCAACAGTCGAGGAATGGTCCTGAACGGTACTACCACTTTCGGTAGCTTTGTTGAGTTACGAGCGTATGATGTTTTGACGTGGCCAGCCCGGCGCTGTCACCACAATTGTAACGTTGCCATCCGAGGCTGGTACCACTGTTGCGAATTTGCCTTGCTCAGCCCGGTGCTAGAGTGGTGCAGAAAAGAGTGAGGAAGTTGTGCAGCCGATGGTGAGGTAAAGATGCATTTATATACACTATGTTCAAGGGTAACAAGAGCGTTACATGGCACGCACAAAAGCGACAGCCCGTCTCAACTCGCTGCCTTCGTTGAATGCCGCCTCGCCGCAGCTTCCGGGCTGCTTTTACACCCTCTGAAGTCTGTTGCCGCCACGAGCAGTTCAAATTCCTTCATTGACGACTCTCTCCAGGAAGCAGTTTAAATTCGACTATTGGAAGGGAAGTGATTGCGACAGGCGATCCGCCGGGAAGTGAAAAGATGACTTTTTGGCGCCGTTCGCCGGCATCTCGGCATCGCGATTTTTTGTGGCTGTGGGGAATGCAGATAAATTGTTTGAGGCGATATTGTACAATTGGTTAATAACAAAAGACATTCGTATAGTCGCTAAGAAGAAGCGAAATGATTATGTACTCGATCTCATGGAGGCTCGCACTGGTCATCATTTGTCTTTTCTATTAAAGGGAGAAACAACATTACGTGTAACCCGCCGCGAAGGCTCAGTGGCTAAGGCGGTTCGCTGTTGAGCACGAGGTCGAGGGTTTAGATTCGTAGGATGGGGAACTTACGTCGAGTCACCCTGAAACGCTGTAAAATGACACGCACTTTGGAGTAAATATCTCTCAGAGTAGTTGAGTCAGCTTACGTGCTTTGAAGGCGAAATGCTGACACTTATCAAGGTCTTCTTAACTGCTGCATCGCATTCACGTCCCTTCGCTTTTTTTTGCGTCTTTTGGTGCGCACTACGAGGACAGGCTCCTACACCCCTTTATTTTGTTACTTTTTATTTCGTTCTATTGGGCGGCTGCACTAAGAGCAGCACCCGCCACTCTGGCTCAGTGGCTAAGGCGTTGTGCTGCTGAGCACGAGGTCGCGGGTTTGATTCCCGGCCGCGGCGGCCGCTTTTCTAAGGGAGGCGAAAAGCAAAAACGCCTGTGTGTACGACATTTGGGCGCACGTTAAAGATCCCAAGGTGGTCAAAATTAATCGGGAGCCCGCCACTACGCCGCGCCTCATCGCGTGCGTTGCGTCCGGACGTTAAACCATACAATCAATGAAGATTTCGTGTACTTAGAAAAGAGTTGTGGGAAAGAGGCTAGGGTGGCGCCACTGTAGAGCAGGATGAAATTGAAATCTTTGTGATCGGGACAAAAGGGCGTTGCAAATGAGCGAAATCTTGTATATTGTTTTCGTGGCCCCTTCAAGGCAAGAGCCTTAATAAGAAAAGTGATGTTTGTTATGGCATAGACGTATTATTTCAACCCTCCCAGTTTTTTTTCTTTCGTATTCCATGAACTATGCAGTACGTGCACAGCGAAAGTGTATTTAAAATCTTTGTAACGCTGACTTAACAAACAACTGAGCCAACATTATCGCCAGCATATTTAAAAACGTTATCCGACTTACGCCTTTCAGATTAAAAGAGACCAAGTTAAATACATAAACCTTGCTGAAAAAACGTTATTCGCTAAATACCAAACTCCCTGTGCGCTTAACGGAATCGAAGCAACATATGGGCCTCTATTAACCAACGCGTTCTGTACACCAACTCTTAGTCCCCGAGCGCCTGGTAAAGCGCTTATCTCTTGCCCCCAGCAGCACACCTCCAAGAGAATTCTATTCCTCAGGGAGCCATTCACCATATAGTCGACAGAAAACCTCAGCGTCCCGCCGGCTGCCACAAAATGACTCCTTGAGCAGCTGGCTTTACCATGAAGACGCAAGGCTAAGAATCAATGGCCAAAGAAAGGAGTATGAAAATGAACAACGGCAAATAAATCTACTGCTGGCTGTTGTTTTGACCAAAAGTTTGAACTCGCATATCTTCGGCAAGCAGATCCGCTTGCCAGTTGTATCTAATGGACGATGCGGTGAGAGTGTGGACACAATTACCCGTTTGTGTTATTTAGCGGAATATTGTTTTCAGCTGCTGAGAAGCCTAAACACGAAATTATCATTTCTGCGGTCGTAATGACACACACAGAAAACGTTTCACTGCTTTAATCTGTCAGGGCCTCCTATGGTTCCCGAATGTGTGCCGTTTCATTTCGTATCTTTTTTATATTTTTCTCTTCCCGGGCACGCCTGGGATTCTGCACCTAGGGGTATGGTTTGTGATGTAGCCGTGGTTGTACCGCTGAGCAGTTGGGTGAAATAAAACACCTCTTCGGGCTGTGCTAGTGCATGAAGTGTTTAGAAAATTCAAAGGGGGGGGGGGGGGGGAGTAGTCGAAAGACTATAAAAAAATCCATGGCGAATCCTGTAGCGCCTTGTTCCTAGTACATTGACATCATGCTTTTGTACTATTGCCGAATTTGCCAAGACACTGCACGTCTATGCAGTAAGCACGTCATTATGACCCTTTACTAAAGACTGGCAGCGCATCGCAAAAAAGATCGGACGATTAATTACTCTCAGTTACACTGAAAATGAATATAAATAAGAGGACCCCGCCTACAACTATATTCGGGGAAACATTCTCGTAAAAAATAGCAGTTAGAACCGGAATGGCGAGAAAGATATGTACCATGCACTCCTAGGTGCCTGTAGATTTTTGTCATTTTAGTTGATGTCCAAGCGTTTTGCTTCGCAAATAAAAAAAAAATTTTTCCGCCAGAAAAGAAACCCCACAAATCTGCAGAGACTGATAGGATGGCTTCCTAATTCGAATGATTCTTACTCCTTTTGTCTAGAGTATGTTATTTACAGCCAAAGATGTCTACGTGTAGCAAAATACGATAAAATGTCTTTTTCTTTTTGTGTTTCCTTACGCAATAGATGGAAAGTTTTACCATTGTAGCGAAGACGTGCATTTACTTTGCTGATTTTGTTTTGTTTTTTTAGAAGATGCAAGCAGCACTGCAGAGTTTGCTCGTTTACGCTATTTTTATACGTAGATCCAACGTTCTTTCGCAGACTATTTTTGTTCATTTTTATGTTTTGGGGGGAGATGTATAAGTTGCATATTTCTGATTTGTCAGACCATTTCTTAAAAATTTTAGATTTTTTATTTTTCTTGTTTCTTGATCTCTTAAAATTATGCCTGACCGATTATACTTCTTTACGTTATTATGACGATTAAAGATGTTGCTTTTGCAAAATCTGCATTTCAGCGGGAACTGAGGGGGTTGCACCATCCTGGCTATGTGGGTACTTGGCAAAAAAATGATAAGCATTAAAAATCGCACTTCCACAACTGCCCTTTTATATCCTTCTAGAAAACGTGAGCGCCCACTTCGGGGAAACACATGCGACCCCTGGCCGTAATACTGCGTTGCCATGTACAATCGGCCGCGCCTCCCGTTGTAGCCTAGCTCTCCTGTTTCACCAGCAATTACGTCTCCGCAGGCTAAGAGGAATCTGGATGGCAACACGACTCCCTTGGCTCCCGCCGCTTCACCGGCGGCTCTAATTCAGCCGAACCGGTAATTGCATACACGCCAACGCGAACTATGAGACTGTGTTCTTATACGGTAGTCTGCTTTTTTATGCTTTTATACGTTTGCAAAAGAACCATCGGTTGCTGCTCCATTTCTCTTCTCTTTCAGAGCAATTATTTTTTTCCTGGATCAGCCCTTTCGCATTTTTTTCTGGTTTCCCCACATTTCTAGGAATGTGATTACGCACTAAGCGAGCTCTATCAGATACTTCGTGAATATGTATGGTTGGGTAAGTGGAATGATTTTTTTTTTCTTTTTCCCTAAAGCTAAACCTGGCTCGCAGCTGTTTTGTTGGCACTACCGAGTAACGTTTATGCTTCGCGAGACAGAGGGAGAAAACATTTTCTTGAACATTTACTTATGTCAGAGAATACTCGTGGCCGCAGGCATGAGCCGAGCGGCGACGTCGGTAGGTCGGGTGACCAGGGTGGTCTGCACACCTGGTTCCTGGTTACGCCGTGCCTCCTCCCACTGTTCCTCGGGTGTGATTAGGGGAAAGCTATTTTGAGGGCAGGCCCACATAGTGTGAGGTAGATTGGCTGGGGCGCAGCATAGGAGGCAAACAGGTGGGTTGTATATTGACGGGGAATATGCGTTTTTAACCAATTTTAACCCGATTTTAACCAATTTTACACCTTGAACGTGTTTCAGAAGAAACGCTTAAAACCAGATTTCTCCTTGATAAACCTTTTCTAAGTCGTGATCTTGCCAATCTGGGCTGACTTTCCGCCGTTCTCAAGAGGTACTTGCTGAAAGCAACCCCACAAACACAGCTGTCGAACTCATCGAGTATTGGCATGAATCTGCCGCTCGCTACCCCAGGCTGGCAAATTCTTCACTGACATTGTTGTGCCTAGCTAATGGAAGCTGTGAGGTCGATGATGTCGAGATAACTTTCTCCCGGCTGAGATACGTTCAACGATCGGTCAGGACTGGAATGGAAACCGCCACGTGGCACATGCAGATGATTAATATATGTAAAGAAGGATGTTTAAAAAATGGATAACCAGCTCTTTGGGAATAAAATGTTTGATTTATTAGAAGTTATCAAGGGTCTTTACTGTCATCATCACTGATTCACTTCCAAACAAATGTCAAATTTCGGAGGGTATTTGCTAGAAAACCCTGATGTCCTTCGATTATCAGCTTGAAACAAATACTCATTTTAACGCCTTAGAGTTAAGGAGCTATAGTGATACCTTCTCATAAAGCGATTGTATTATTAACCCCCCAAAAAACGCGAATTTTGAAATGATTTAGAAAAACCCCGACTTGTCCTCCACTATTAGCTTTAAAAATCACCCGATTTTTACCCCCCATTTTACCAAAAGATAAAACCCAAAAATGAATAAACCTAGGTATATGCAGGGAAAACGACACAAGCACACTCCCATGCGCATTGGAGACGCGCATGCGTTTCACATAATCTGGTTTCTCGTAGAAAAACGCCATGCAGATAAGGTGGCAGCTTGGTATATCACTCTCAAGGAAGCAGGGTTGCAGACGATGCTTACACATGAATGTGGTGAATGCGCGTGAGGTGAATGCGCGTGCGCGCACTCTGGCCTATTACACGGCAGGGCACCATTATTAGGCGCTGACCTGCCGATTTGTGGTCGCTCCCGTGATATTAAAAATTTGGGAGGGTGTACATGCAAGGAAGTTTCAAGCAACACAGCCCAACTGAATCTATGCCAATGCCAGATAAGTTATGGCCCGCCCAGTCGAGACCACCGCTACTTAACCGCGTTACTTTAGGAGTAAGGAGAACGAAATCAAGCATAACTGAGCGGGAGATATGCACTAAGCAAAAATACCTTAAAACAACCACAACATATGACCGAAAGCTCGGTAAAGGCCATAAGAGCAACACATATTGACGAGATGAAATAGCGAGTCTCTGAAGTAGTGAGTCAGCATGGCAAGTTTCTGCTGATGCAAGTTTCTCTTTTTAGTATCTTGCGTTCTGTCTTCTTTGCCCAGAACTAAAAACCTTTAATTAAGCCCACTTCCTCAGTGGCATAGTGCGAATCGACTAATAGCCTGGCAAGTTTCTGCTGATGCAAGTTTCTCTTATTAGTATCTTGTTTTCTGTCTTCTTTGTCCAGAACTAAAAACCTTTAATTAAACCCATTTCCTCAGTGGCATAGTGCGCATCGACAAATTCCATTTCTAATGTTCAGCGTCTTTGAGAAAATAAGATCAACAAATACCAGTTTGGGAATGGTAATTAGCATCCAGTGTTAAGCTTCCTTTCTTGCGTATTTTAAAGACGATAGTCTTTCTTGGGCTACTCAAACGCAGAAATTTTGGTCTGTCTGTATGGCTGTCTGTGACTCGATTCAGCCACTCGGCCAAAGGAAAACAGAAACTCCGGAATAGTGTTATATATCCACAGCCAAATCTACACGTCGAAGTTCGGTGTTAATGTTCATACTTGTCAACATTGTTGAACAAGAACAAGAGATTACGCAAATATTAGACAGACAATCAATACATGAGTGGTAACTCCAGTGTTCCTTTACCAAAAAATTCACCTATGCTCGGTTTTTTGCGATAGACAATAAAATACTACATCAACGGCAGCATACCGTCACCTGCTGTTGCCCGCACTACCTGGCGGCATTTAAACAAATCAAACGGCAACAGCAACGAGAGGTTCAACTAGATATGTTACACGTTCCGCTTGGAACGCTCGTGTTGTAGAGCAACGTGGTTCTATAAACGTTGTAGGAGGGTGCCTAGATTTACGCCCGTCTCCGCTCCGCCGTACGGCAGCGCTGGCTTCAAGGCACTCGACTAAGAGCAGTGGAACGCAGCGAATTCAAATTGACCTGAGCAAACCTCTACCGTGGTATCTTGGGAGGAACGAGACGGGAGAGGAACAGCATGAGATGTGAGCGGAAAAGAGAAGGGAGGCATTTACTTGCCAGGGGTGACATTGGACTATCGTCTTTCGTCGGCATTTGCTACGAAAGGAGAAGACACGCTGCCAATTTTTTTCTGCGAATTTTTTGTTTACATAAACTGAAGCCCCCGCCAAACGTGCAAGAAAAATTCTATTCTTTCTTCTTTTGAACAGCAGCGGGATTATAAATGCACCACACCAATTGAACCATTATTATGATCATCTTCATAATCAATTGGAAGGTCGTTGAGAGGCTACCCCCTCCTATCCAATTGTTTTCTTGGAGTTGTTTCTCATAATGTTTTAATTAAGCTTCATGAATTTAAGGTATTTAATTCGCTAATTATTGCAATAGCTCATGGTGAATATTCCATGCAGTAACCTTACAATAAACATGTTCCCGGCTTGCGTATATAATTTGGGGTGCGAGTTTATTCTTGTAACCGCCCCCAGACAGTACATTCACTAAATTAGAGAAAAGAATACAAATCAAATGTTTGGACGTACCACACGCAGTAAAACCAGTTTAAACCCAATCGTAAAATAAACAAATCGGCGAAATAAGAAGTGGAAGTTTGACCACCTGAGAGTGGGATAAAATAAAGAGGAAACTCGGCGACTTACAGCCAGCAGTACGGACCTAGAGGGGCTCCCCTGATATCCCCTGGGATGTAGCGGAAAGGGTTGGATTGAGGGAAAGAAAAGAGGGACAAGGGAATGGGTTATGGAAACTAGGGAGGGAATGGAGACAGCGAGTTTTTGTTCTGATGCAAAGATGTCGACTCCTTTCCATGCTTGAGCTCTTACCTCAGGGAGGACATCAGACTGTGGGAACTCCCACTACAGTCACATGCGCCCAATATAATATTTACAGATACTGCACTGACGTCTAAACTGGTGTGAACAGTCGCACAAGGTTTGTGGTCGTTCGCCAGAACTCCCCTGTCGCACTCCGCGCTCAGCTTAAGTTATGTAGATGTTCGTTACTCGTACATTTTTTTTTAGTTTTCTGCATTCGTGGTTTGCCCTTCTTACTGGCTCCTAAATTATTTATTTGAATTCGCTGCATTCAAAAACTCTCCTTCCGTTTTTTTTTATTCTCGCTGAGTGTCAATCACAGCTGTGATAAAGGATGACAGAATGCTTAACGTTCTTTATTGAGCAGCCAAGCAAGGAAAACAAAGAGCAGAAGCTTTTTTGTCCCGGTTTGTAACTTTAGCGTTGGCACGAAAGTCGTGAAACGCACCATCAATATCTCTGGCACTTTTGTTCTAGCCAAGTGACCCACGGCGCGCAAATATTCTACGTCGCAACACCCGGTGGATCTGGCAGACACTACAGTAGCGACTCCAGCTCCAGTGGGCGCAATCGGGCTCTCCTGCTTCTATGCAGTTGTATCATTTGTCTCCTTTTCGCCGATTTGGGAAACATTTTTCTTAGGTTTGAGTGCGCTCCACACGGATTCGGGCCATATTTCTACTACCCGCTGTGCAACAAGATTTCAAGTTAATGAGGCGTATCATTCCCCGCTGATGTTTCGCTTTCGTGGTTCGCGCTCCCTCGTGGGACACCATCCCGGATAAGCCCCCCCTTTCGCTGCTTTATGGGTGCACCTCTCCTGGTTTTGTTTTGTATTGGTCCCTTCGGGAATCCATAGACTGCAAGAGCGGAAAAAGCGGAGCGAAGAAAAAGTAGAAATAAATTTCACCTCGGTGAGGTGAAAGTTTCAATTTCACCAGAGCATCTATGGGGAGGAAGAGGATGTCCTGAAAACAAAGTAAGCCTAAACGGATGAAGAAAAGTTTGAAAAATAGTAGAATGCAACCGGGTCAAAGACGCCATTCATGAAACGTTTTAGGCTTCATGTCGCTCCAGCGTGTAGCGTGATAAGAAACATAGTTTGTTTCGTTTCATATGTTTTCAAGAATTTCCAAAATGTTTATCAAACATTTGATCAGCGGCCGAGAAAATGTTTGCTTCTTTATTCGTTCGGAGTGTAGAATGCAGGCTGAATGCTAAGAAGTTGCCCCAACTGCAACGGAGAAACAAAAATCAGGACATCTATGCACTTCGGAGGGAGGACATGGTGTAAATATGTCACATCATTTTCTTTTTTGAGGGCTCATAATGTGTTCTTGATCGAAATAAAGAGTAGTCACTGAACTTTTAATAACCCGCAATGAAAGCGTGGTGGCACGGTAGCCATAAGAATCTACGGCCAAAGAGGAATAATCGTCCGCAGGTTATGGGTTGTTCGCTATGAACCAATGTGCGTGTTGTGCTTGCATGAGAATACATTGAGTGCATTCTGCAAAGAAAGAGCCTGCGGCATTGCATAACGCATTCCTTGTGACTCGCGAGGTCAGAGCTGTTACGTAAGTAAAATATTTCAAGAGACCATGCGTATCTGTCCACAGGATGCCTGTTACCACATCTCATTTATTTTTTCTGACACCTCACTTATGGCAATAGAATAAAAACAGACCTTTATTTGCACATGAAGGCATCCCATCCTACAAGGATAAAATTTTAAATGTAGAAATTGTAATCCGGAACAGGTTTAAAATTCAGTAGAATAGGGTGTCTGAACCTAAAAATTTAATCAGCCGGGCACGCCTAAAGAAAGTAAATAAAATGACAGCACTGTTTTCGAAACAAACGCAGGAACTAACTCAAACATTTTCCTCGCTTTTATGCGTCGGTAATACGCTTAAAAACACTTACGCATTGGCATATTGCCTCTCAAGCACCGTGAAAGATTTTATGCCAATAGATATGCCGCATTAAAAGAAGATTAGGTTGGGACGCGCTGTTCTTTCCTGGAGTCAGGTTCCAATTCTCAAACTGGGACAAACATAGCCCCGGCGGTGAGAAGAGCTTATCGGTTTTCCCGAAAAATGAGCCACCCTGAAACAAAGCCGTCGTATTCGAAGTGCATAAAAATTTGTGCGGGAGTACTCCGATAGAATTGCAAATTGGATACCTGGTACGAATGCTGTCACGAAACAATGAAATAGGGAAGTCCATTCCCCACAATTTAAGATAAATTTTTATCTGGAAAGTTGAGAAGCATTGGCATGGCGCGCGAAACGGATTTTTGCAAAGCCAACTGGATATAGTTTCCAGTAAGCATAGGCTGCGTACGTGCCTGTTGGAATCATTGATTTCCTCTACCATTTCACGAAGGATAAAGATATGATTAGGCTCGACCATTAAAAAGAAGAAATGCATTATGGAAACTTTTTATTATGGCGTTTCAGTGTCATTACTAACAAAGCCGGGTGTAGAGTAGTCTCCTTTCGTGTTTCTTGAAAATTAAACCGGCAATTTTTATCTTTCTAGTACCCACTTTTCTTTTGGTTCGCACCAACGAATTTCGAATGAGCTAGAATGTTAAAGACAATAGTCTGTCTTGGGCTACTTAAACATAGAATTTTTGGTCTGTCTGTGTGTCTGTCTCTCGGTGTGTGGCTCGATTGAGACACTGGGCCAAAGCGAAAGAAAATCTGCGCTTATATACCCAAAGCCAGATCTAAACGTCGAAATCTGGTGTTAATGTTCGTACTTGCCAACATTGTTGAACAACAACAAGACATTAGGCAAATATACGGACGAAAATGAATGCATAAGTGATATCTACAGTGTTCCTCTATAAAAACATTCATGGATGCCTGATTTTTGCGGAATTAAATACCACATCTACTGCAGAAAAAAAAATTCTTTCCGTCGCCTACTGTCGCCCACGCGACTATTCTTTCTAGGGGAATTTTAAGAAATCAGCGGCACCAGTTACAAAAGTTTCACTAGATAGGCCCCACGTTCTGCTTGGAACGCACGTGGAGTAGGGCAACTTGGTTCTATAAACGATGAAGTAGGGCGGCGCGATTTACGCGCGTATCTGCCGTACGGAAGCGGTGGCATCGAAGCACCGGCCCGACCGCGGTAAATTTAAATTGTATTTAGCCAACCTCCAGTGTGTTTCCCTTGGGAGGGACGTGAGAGGTGAGCATGAGAGGTGAGCGGGAAAGGGAAGGCAGGCATTTACTTTGCAAAAGTCGACGAAAGGTCATCGTCTTTGTCGGCATTTGCAACGACGGGAGCAGATACGAGCAAATTTTTTTCTTCGGGGGTCCGAAGTCTGCTTATGTTCGCGGCTGGTGCACCTGTTTTACATCTCCGTTTTCGCTCTCGTTTGGCAAATTAATCACCAGTTAAAGCGCGACTCAGACAACGACACACCGCGTATCGATGTCTGAGTCGCGCTCTAATTGCTGATCATAATGCACCAGTATAATGCCCCAACAGCTTGTTTTGATGCAGTTCATTGGGCAAAACACGTATGCAAGCAGACTTGCACCGGATACAGCTGTGCTAGAATCGAAGTTCTGCGCGGCTGTTGTGGACCTGTTCTACTCACGTGCCATTGCGTTCGAGCGTCACGTAACGAGCACTACTGTGCAGCTTTCACTTTTGTAATTCATAGTTTCGTAAAATGGCCGCATCACCCACTAAAAGGTGACACTTTTCTGGTCAATCATATCCCGATAGTGGGTATGTTTCACGAAAACAGAAGGAAGAACAGCGACAACGAATTTTGTTTAACCGCTGACAGCGCGCGGAGAGAGCGCCGTGTTCGCGCACCGAGCTCCCACTGGGTAGACGTGGGTTCAAATCTCAGGGGAACTGAAATGTGTTTTAAGGCGTAGCATTCTCTACTGAGCTCCACCATAGACCCGCTGTGTAACGCCGTGAACTTGAAAAAAACCGCACAACTGTCGGTTTTTATAATATCGTAAATTAATTTATTTTTCCAAGAGAATTTTGTAAGAGAAATAAATGCTGAAATGAAAAAAGTAATATTTTGAAAGCCAAACTTTGAAAAAAGAATTATGCATTTATCTTCCTCTCAACTACAACTCTCCGCCATCAAGTAGCCCATACCCCACTGAATCGCTCTGGTGGTATAACAGCGGAACTTTCGTGTATGCACCTGCCTTGGCCTAACATTTGGATTTAAGGCCTTACAACGTCGAGTGGTACCTGTTGCTTCACGCAGGTTGGCACAAAAAATACTTTTACAATGGCTGCCAATTCACGATGGGAGGCTGAAAGTGTGAAAGGGAGTGATAGGCCTAAAGACGGCGCCATTCACTACGGACGAGGTGTTTCGTCGTCCTCATAGTCACAGGCATAGTCACTACGTAGTCACAGGCAACGACAGGTCCTGTGCATCTGACGTGAGATATGATGTACGCGTAGCAGCACACTGCACACTACTTGACTTGCGTCTACATAAATGTAGTCCGCAAAGGAAGCGTCTTTCAAAACGTCCGCCCTGGCGGTTAGTTTGGTTTTACTCCGGTTTACTTTCTCTCTCCGTTCTGTAGGCGACGCACCATGGCAGAAAGCGATGTAGCCTCTTCCGTAGGCAGCGGGTTTGTTTCTCTGACTGCGCACCAGACGCCATAACCGCGATGCGGTGGCGCACATTTCGAATTATCTGTGGCGGAACTTACTCGCTTTCGAATCAACGGGCTTTTTATATGTACACATCTATGGAGCTTGGCTGTGACATATCGTTCAGTTCCTATTATCCAAATTCAAAATAGCAAAACATTGAATTTGCGAGTGTTGCCTTAACGGCTTCAACAAAATCAATCTACGTCCACTCTTATCGTAACTCATTCAGTTCCGCAATAGAGTGTCTGGTTCAATCGTCCATACCTTTCATTCAGGATGCGTGAAAAAAATAAAAGAATAACGCATCTTCCCGAAGTGACTGGTGACGAGTGGGTAAAGCATTGGGGATCGTTCTTACCGTAAATCACCCGTGAGAGTGCTTACTGCTGCTAAAGCGATTTCCAAAACAATACAATTCAATTTAATCCAATCCAATCTAATCCAATCCTATCCACATCCATATTCAAATTCAATTCAATCAATCAAATCCAATCCAATGCTCCTCGCGCATGCGCAGCACGGCTCTCCAGGAGCACTCGATCATTCTCTCTCTCTCTAACCTTTTGGGGACGTTTTATTTTATTCTTGTTAACCTTTTGTGAACCTTTTGTTCACAGATGTTTCGATTTTTACACGGTGCTGTGCGTCTCTCTCTCTCTCTCTCACCTTTTGTGAACCTGTTATTTTGTTCTTTTTAACCTTCTGTGAACCTTTTATTGACACATGTTTCGATTTACACGGTGCTGTGCCGTGAGCACGGACGCCGGACGCCGGACAAGCCTCGGCCTTAAGGTGCTTCGCCCCTGAAATAGAAATTTGCAAGCTAAACTGAGATTGGAGCACTGAGAGAGAGAGAGAGAGAGAGAGAGAGAGAGAGAGAGAGAGAGAGAGAGAGAGAGAGAGAGAGAGAGAGAGAGAGTGGAAGCCGTTTTATTGAGCCTTCTAAGGCCCCTCAGGGGAGCATGGGGACTGGGGCAACTGCCGCAGCCCTCACCGTGACTCCCCGTTGGATAGTCAGGTCGGAGATGCACAGCGCTTCAGCCCAGTGTCCACCGTCCGGTAAGGAGGGATAGGGGTTGTGGGCGCAGTCCCAAAGGAGATGTTGGAGCATTTCGACTGATGCACAGAGAGGGAACTTGGAGGAAGGCTTGAGGGAAGGATATCCCGAGAAGGCAGTACGGAAAACAGCTACGATACTGCCAACAGTCTCGCCCAGCATAAGACTTTTCTCCGTGTGCATTCTGAAGAGTTTATTACTGGTAAATTGTAACGTGGTGAAATTCGTTCAAGTAAAAAATAAAGTTTACTCTTTCTTTAATAGAACAGCTGTCTGCGTGCAATGACTAGTAATTTAAAAGATAGACGTCACCTCTATAGGAAGTCACTGCACACAAAATGACCCTCAAAAGCAGTGTTGCAATAGGGTCGAAAGTGTTGAGAACTTCCGTTACAAAATAGCCGTCTTTATTTATACGGTGCTCTGTTTAGGGGATTAAGATTTCACAACTATACAAAAAAAATTGAAGGTCAAGGCAGTTTCTAACTTTTCAGCAACCGGTGCCTGTCCGTCTACAGGGCTAACGTTGTGCTTACAATAATTGTTAACAGGTCACTGCATAAACCTCAGTAGGGGTAAAGCTGGTTTAATAGAGAACTGCAAGCCTCCACTGACAAAAATTCTGATGTCCGATTAGTTCACAGTGAACCATCTTTGCTCAGAGGAATTGGCCGCCACGTGCTAAAAAGGGCTGTCCATAACGCAGTCCGAGGCGGGCCTGACAAACTCCCCAAAATGGCATCTAACACTGACGGAACGAGGCCGTGCCACCAAACTATCTTCTACCAATAACCCCCACTTTATTGGGGTACGAGCCTCCCCATTGGCTGAAGTGAATAAATAATGGTATCGATAGTGAGCAGCCTACTCAAACGTTTCGTGTACACGGAATTATGAGAATGCGGACTTTTGACAAATTATTACGCACCCAAATGGCACCAATGCAGATCATTTTTCCCAAAACAAATAATATTAAACTATTTGTCAGGATAGAAGTGTGTGACACAGATTTCGTGAATCTGTCTCACATAAAGCGTGAAATCTGTGTTCCGAATGTGTTCCCAACTATGTGTTCCGTATGCTTTCCGTATACTTCGTATATCTTTACCTCACCAACGCTGACGGAGACTACCGATTCTACCACAGAGACAACATCGACAAGAACATGATGGACGAGTTTCGGCGCCTCGAGAACCACCGCCTACTCACCGTAACACAACCGTACTTGCGTGCCTTTGCCACCGGTGTGGACCCGGACGCGGAATTCCCTCTGCCGCTAGTAAAAACCAGATCACTCAATATAACGGCAACACAATGGAACCACAGGGAACCGCCACGATGCTTCGCATCCTCATCAGGGTTCCCCACGGGAAGATGGTGTAATTTTTTTGGCGGTCGTACAGAGACAAAGTGGTGTCAACATATGTTAACGCAATACTGTATCCTATTATCATGTGTTGCGGACAAAATACCTGTTTTTGATTCGGCGATGTGTCAGTAAAGGTAAAAATTTTGTATTCCAATAATCCCGCATATGCAGAATGTTTCATTGATTGATTGATTGATTGATTGATTGATTGATTGATTGATTGATTGATTGATTGATTGATTGATTGATTGATTGATTGATTGATTGATTGATTGATTGATTGATTGATTGATTGATTGTGAGGCTACACAGGCGTTGAGGCGCACCGCAGTGGAGGGCTCCGCAATACTTTTGACCACCTGGGGACCTTTAACGTCCGCCGAAATCTTGAACGCACAGCCATTTTCGCCTTTCTCCTGTGTCAGAAAAGTGGCAGGCGCGGCTGGGAAACGAACCCGCCTCGTTAGGTTTAGCAGCGCAACACCTTAGGCATTGAGCTACCGCGGCTGGTGCAGAACGTTTCAGGAGGATAAGATATCATATTCAGGCTATGACAATATGTGCACGTAAGGACGTGCGGGCGTGCGCACTAGCAATGGTTGAGCTAACGGCTGATCTTTGACGTGCATTCTTGCGGCTGTATACTCGAGCGCACTTTCGTTTGTAAGCCATAAAACCATACGTCCGCCAAGCGACCAGCCTGGCATTTGGAACGGATTCCTTAGGCAAACAATCCCTGCATGAAAATGGCCATAAAATTACCAAAACAAAAACCGTTCACGCACTGGCTCTTTCACGCCTACATCTACGAAATGTGCAGCTTAAAAAATTGTCGGTGCCTTCGGCCCTTTCACGCCGACGTCATTCACCATGACGTTTTCGAAAAACTATTTTAAGTAAGTAATAATATGGGAAAAGTTTACCTTTTCCTCCCACTCAAAGGTCGTAGTCAAGTAAAGTAAATGTCCTGCCAAAAAAAGAGAAAGCGTTGCTAAAAAGGGGCTCAACTTTCTGGAGTGCGAAGGAACGCCTTTAAAAATTCTGACAGTTTCGCGCGCAAAGCTGTCGCGGCCGTATGCGCAAAGTTGTTTTCGCTGCAATGTTTGTGTATTCCGAGTCGCACCCGCAAACTTTCCAGTAAAGTTCACACACTTCTAACGCGGCACAACTTCTTTGTGTTTGCGAGCATTCGTTATCAGATTTTTTATTTGGCGCAGAGAGAAAAAGCACATTTTTTGCTGTATGCAGCAATTTATTTTTTTTCCTTTAAATCGCGCCGGAGTCCTTGGTATAGCAAGAAACAGGAACGCAGAAAAGTTTGGCGGGTTTCAATCCAGCCGATATATATGGGTAAGTAACGCCAGATACCCTGAATAGTAAGAGGAAGGAATGACGCCATTGGTCTTTGAGTCAATGCGGGTTTTGCAATTCCTGGGGCCGTGTGACAAAGCACAAACATCGAAATTAGGATCCCTCTTGTTCACAGGAGACTGTAGCTTCCCATGTCACGTGATATTCAAAAGTTTTTAGATGTAACTTTAGATGTAAGAAAACTGCAGATAGTGCGGGAAGAATAACGTCCAGTAATGTGACCAGCGCAGAAGGGGCGAAGGGATCATAACTGCCCCTCTGCAGACCGCGAATGATACGTGTACGCCGAAAATACGCCTTTAATTGATAGCCTTGCAGTGTTTCTAGATTAAGTGGCATTTTGAATTTTCAATTGATTTATTGTGTCTTCAAGTTCTAATATTGAGTCTTCGATTAGTAAAAAACTAATTTAGATTTACCGATTGCCCACAAATCGAAAATTCACCATCTTCACGAAGTGAGTCATGACGAGTGGGCGAAGCACTGGGGATCGTTCTTACCGTGAATCACCCGTGAGAGTGCTTACTGCTGTAAAACGATTCCAATCCAATCCAAACAAATACAATTCAATTTATTCCAATCCAATCCAACCCATTTAAATCCAATATGATCTAAATCTAGTTCAATTCAATCCAATCCAATCAAATGCTCTTCGCGCATGCGCAGCACGGCTTTCCAGGAGCACTCTCTCTCTCTCTCTCTCTCCCTCTCTAACCCTTTGTGAACGTTTTATTTTGTTCTTGTTAACCTTTCGTGAACCCTTTGTTGACAGATGTTTCGATTTCCACGGTGCTGTGCGTCTCTCTCTGTCTCCCTCTCTCTCAACCTTTTGTGAACCTTTTACTTTGTTCTTGTTAACCTTTTAAGTGCGAAGCACTTCTTAGTCGGACCTACTCCTTCCACCGCCGTCCGTCGCCCGCAGGTGTTATCGCGCCCTCCTCTCCTTAGCAACGGCGCGGTAGCGGAGGGAAGGCGTCCATAGCAACGGCGCAATGACGTCACCACCCCCAGGGGATGGCGCGCGCTCTCGCCGTGACGTCACGCGCTCGCGCTCCTCTCCCCTCGCTCGGCTGCCGCTGCGCCGTTGCGCGCGTTCGCTGCCCTCTCCCCTTCGCTCGCCGCGCTCGCCCCGCGCCTACTCTCTCTCATTCGCCTGGCTCGGCGCGGCACACTCCAGCAATAAACGGCCAGACCTCCGTGGGTCGGCTCGCGCGTGCTCTCTCGCTCGGCTCCTGTAGTCGCGCGCGCGTCTTCGTCGTGCGTGTGTGTGTGCGTGATTACATTCCCTCTCGAACATCTCTCGAACATACACGTTAATTCACCAAGATTTCCGCAGAGGGACAAATGAGGCATGTTAAGCCGAACGTGATCACGAGGGGGTGTTAATGTAACTAACGGGCAAAAGGCCACCAAACTTCAACAAACTCCCCCTCATAGCATCACCCCGTGCTTCGTACTTCCTCATACTCCCCTTCGGGGAAATGCGGGGGAATTTTTTGTGAACCTTTTGTTCACACATGTTTCGATAGGAACGGTGCTGTGCCGTGAGCACGGGCGCCGGACGCCGGACGAGCCTCGGCCGGAAAGTGCTTCGCCCCTAAAAGCAACATACTTTACTTTCCAAAATCAAAGTACGGAACGCAGCGATTTCTTGATGGGTATTGCTCCTTACTACGGCGATTATACGACGCTGCAATTTTAGCTGCAGAATAAACGGTGGAGTTTCATTTCGAATCGGGCTATATTCGAATGCTTGGCCTACAAGAGCTATTTTTCTTCAGCTTCTAAAGAGAACAGAACCCTTTAAGCACTTATATAGTTCCAATGGTTTCTAACAGAAGGTGTAGAGGGAATAAATAAGAGTTCCCTGTTTTTGCGAGCCAAAATTTGTATTCGTGTAGTACGCATGTGAAAGCTCTGAAGCATATACGCACCTAAAATAAACAACCATTCTGTAACTTCAGCACATTTTGTACGCTTAGTCTTTCACAGACTGACAAAATCTTTACTTGTAGTACGGGAACCTATTTTATTAACGCGTGTGTAATATGGTAATACATTAAAATACGAACAACGCAGTGCATGCCGTTCACTACATGCCTTGCATCCTGACAACGGGCCCCGTATGCACAGAAAGAACAAGGTATGAGAATTCCTGTCCAACCTTGTATGCAAAGATATCGGTTTTTTATCGTATGCTCAGCGCTGAGCGCGAAATGAATAAATAAAGGTACGTAGCCGTGTGCTCCGTTTTCACGCAGTTCGGCTGACTATACCTTTCCGGTCACCCGGGCCAGGGCTGCAGCCAAGGCTCAAGGGTACTTCGACTGATGCTAACCCACCCCATCCAGTGACCACACAACCACCGCAGTTTTCTCTATTAAACGTTTATTCTCTCTCTATCTCTCAACAAGAGAGTTCGATAACACTCGCGTGAGCGAGCGCAGCCAGCAACCGGAAGACCAACAAAAAGGATCACACATCGAGCGATGATCTTTCCATATTAAGGTTGGACACGAACCCTCGTAACTTGTTCGTACTGGCATTATGGGGCCCGTCGCCATGTCGCGCGGCATGTGCTGAAAACTATGCGCACCATTGTTGGTATTTCAATGTATCACGATGGTACCTATAAAATACGAACGAAACTGCTGATGTGGCAAGCCTTTAATCTACAAATGCTCTGTCACGCATACGAGGTGAAATAGCTGCCGTGAGAAAGCAGTGGGTATGTACTGCAAGTCACTTTCTACAGCAATTGGTGAAAAAAGCATCAGATCAGTAATCGCATTAAGATGCGACTCGCCTTCAGAATGCAGCGGAACGGGGATTTGTTACTTCTAAAACGCCGCAGCACTATCCCTGCTAAGTGACTCCCTTCAGCTCGATCACGAAACGACTGAATGCAATTTTTTTTAAGTAATGGAATTACACTCCTGAGTCATTCGTTGGATAGGTGCGCCATAGTACTACGCTGTCGGTCGATTAGGACCCGCTACAGGCCTTTACCAAGATCTAAATTGCCTCAACACAAGTGTAATTGTTCCTCGTCTCAGAAAAATCGCCGCCGTAGATGGGATTAGAGCCTACGACCTGGCTGTAAAAGGGCTAATACGTCTTAGCCACTACTCTGCTGCGGCGTGACACCGAAGGACCTGGCGCTTCGGAAACGTTTCGGTGACCTACGACGACCACTCGGTGGTGTCTTTCTGTGACGAGCGAGCTGCAATTATTCTGAAGATGTGTCGCTCGAAGAACCTCCTGGACGCGAGAGTTTCACTTCCCTACTAGTAATGCACGTCTGTTGCACGGGCTGTCTGCTTAGCAATAGGTTATCAGCTTAGCAACTGCTGCAATCCGCTTAGCAACTGCTGCAGCTTCCCTACGCACCCCACACCGCCTTGCGACGCCCCATGCTAACATTTCTTTAGCTTCTGACATACGTGGGTTTCTTAGGGGTGACCTAGCCGGCTTTCCGACACCCCAACCACGCTAGCTCCCGGCGCATCAACCACGTGGGCCACCGCAGCCACAGCACCTCAGCGAGGTTCGGCGATACGGGAACACAGTCCATATTAGTGCCGAAGCACAGCCGCTGTTTATTTGGGAACTCCCAAAGCATGCAAGCACGAAGCTGGACGGCGCTCACGAATCACGACGCCCGGTCGTGATCTTGAACGGGTGGCACTCACAGTGCGTGACATCAACAGACCCCACCTGAGGTACATCTTCCGCCACGTCCACGCTGTTGGTCGCGTTTCGGGCACCTCACCAAGACCGGATCATTCATCTGATTCCCACTCATCCATCTGATTCCAACTCGGAGCACTGCTGAACAATTGGCGCGCCGTACCGGTTTTGAGCGCATTGCGTCTCTCCCCGAAGTGCACATCGGTTCGGGATCGCGGGTCGCGGGTACGAGATCTTCACCTCCGCGAAATTCGAAACAAACAAAAAGAAAACAAACGCGACGTCATTGACAGTCTAGTCTTTATACCATAATGCCGCTCGGCCGTGATCTCTGCGCCCTCATGTGTATGTTTTTAGTGCCCATAATGGCGGCTTCTGGAAGTGTCCTATATGCAGAGTTTACTGAAGCCTATGTTCGGTTGTAGTCTTGAGCAGCGGCAGTTTCGGGTGAACCAAGTGATCACCGGTGGTGCGAGATGGTGACTGGGGTCAGTACTTCCGGTTTGTTACGATTCAATGCTTTTAATACCTCTACGTTTCCTTCTTTGCTGCGTCGCCACGAAACTGTTGTCCCGAGGTCGTGCTCACTAGATCTGTGAGGACAAATTATGCGAACGATCATTGTAAAGTTACCGCAGCATCTGATGACTGTTAGAACCCATTGGCACTAGCTGTTAATAGTGCCAGTTTTAGATGTTTTGCAAACAAGTTGGTTCCCCCAACTGAATGCAAACTAATGAATACGCAACAGAGATTAGGTAGGCAGGAGGCCAGCGAGGCGGACGAGACAGCTAGTTGCCTTCCCAGCTCATTACAGCAAAACATTTACATTAGAGAAATTGATGAGCTTTTGCGATCGGTATTTGTCACGTTAGAACGAGAGTCTCGCTATCTTTGTCCTTTAACGGAAGCGTACAAAGGTTGCTTTGCCGCTTTGAGGCATTGCTATGACATACTGTTTTCGACGAGGTTTCCGGTTGCTTCCTCTCGCAGCTCCGTACTGTCGACCTGGAATCCATAAGGCCTTGTTGTGGCTGTGGCCTGGCGGATTTCCTGTCTCTAGTATGACATATGTTGTAGCAACATCCGGTTGGTATGCACTCGTGTGGCTAAAATCAGTGTTGGGAATTATCGCGCTATAAAATACTCCTGAATCCATCTGGCGTATGCGCTAAAATAATCATAACAATCATGCTTTGCGGTACCCAGGTTAATAGCACACAACAAAGCAGAGCACAGTTGCAATGGAAAAAGATTGGGACAAGCGTCTCATAACCAAAGTTAATTTAAGGGACCCTGGAACATTTTTGCAAAGTAAAAGTCTTCCGACATGTTCAATGGGCAGTCTCACCAGAATTGAGAATTCTACATATAAGAGTGGTGTACAGAGAACTATACAGTGAAACCTCGATATATCGAACAGCGCGGTGCCCGCGAAATAGTTCGATATAACTATAATTCGATATATCAAATCACGTAAAAAACGAGTCATAAACTGGTACAAATCAATAAATGAACGAATTTTGCCGTAAATACTCACTTGGTGCTTCAAAGTATTTATTCTTTTGGCTTAAAGTGCTACAGAAGGGTAGCCTGGCGTGTTATACACGACTTCCTCAACGTAGTCCAAACGTTCCACTAGCGACAGGCCGGTGCCTTCTATAGCGCTGCAGTAGCGGTGCGGTAGGGCCGAAACCGCTGAAGCCTCGGTCGAAGTCGGGAGCGGGGCACTAGCAGCACTTGCGGGTACAACCTCGGCTGCGTCTTCGTTTGTGCGCTCAGTAGTAACCTCCGCTAGGATCTCCACATCCGTCAACTCCGCCGTCGTTCCGGCGCTGTCGTGACCGCCAAGTGCCAACAAAGTCATCAATGCACATGCTTCGTGGCTCAGCCCCAACAAAGCACTCCAGCTGGCCCCAGGTTTCTTCAAGCTAGCATTCTTCTTTTGCACCGTCCAATTCTGCTTCGGTGCAACCGATGCGCAGCAGTCGGGAACGCCCATCGCGCCACCACTATCCTCGAGGGTACTGCGGGATAGCCCACCGCCTGTCAACAGAGCGCGAGCGGTCTGGGCAGTCTGGGGTGGCGGAGTTCGATATACCCATTTCATGTCCGTCCCAGTTCGAAATAAAAAATTAAAAATGCATGTGGATTTTCCACGTGGTATAGAAAGTGTTCGATACAGGCAATAATTCGATATACCCGTGTTCGATATATCTAGGTTTGACTGTATACGCTTTTCCCGCTGCTGGATGTTTCTTCTTTCCCTTCTGCTTTTAAAGCTGTTAGTAATAAGCCCCTCTAATATGATTGACTATCTCCAATGTGCGCAGAATCAGTGTTTTACTCACCGCGACTAACACCATGCAAATACTTCCCTACTGTGCGTGACGTTTGGAGGCCATAGTCGAACTCTGCTCCAAGAAAGTTTAAAGAACAGCCAAATTGTTGTATCTCGAAGTATTGAGCAAGCCCCGAAAGTGATCGTTTTGCATTATAAAGCACTCATCCTCGGTTTTGTCTTGTATGTTTAAAGCTCCGCTGTTCTGCAACATGCATGAATCCCAAGTGCCCATTCCTCTTAATGCAACATCTGTTTCATGCAGCAGCTTTAAAGCTCCGCCTTTGCAACTGAGCAAGCTTTCCAAGCCTACTTCGTTACCTGAAATGGAGATTGGATTGGATAGAACAAACTTTATTTAAGCCGGCAGAACGACGTTTTTACGCGCCGCGACGCGGGCCTCGGCGTCGTCCTGGTGGCTACTCATCTGAGATGTGAGCTAGCCGTTACCGACTCGCGAGTCTCATTCCTTTCGAGCGCCCGCAGGACCAACTGGACGGTCCAGTGTTGACGTTCGTAGGTGTAGCTCCATGCGGCCTCTGCAGGCCATGGCGGGTGGTTGTTGACGCCGCTTCCACAGGGTTCATGACACAGTCCCTCAAGATGTGCTTCTGGACTGCAGTCTCCCTGCAGCAGAGCTGGCAGTTGTCGGTTGGAAGAGGAATTACTATGTGGTCAGTTTTTCTTGCCATTGTACAAAAACAAATTAAACGGGAGAAAAATGTGGGTTGAAACATTTTTTGCGTATTTATGAAGAAAAGATACGATACTGCTTGCTCTGATAAACACAAATCAGCTATGTGGATATACCAGCGGAAACAAGGAGCAGATTAGCTACTCTTCACTCTTCAGTTTTCGCATCCTAAAAACACTTACTCCCTTGCTAGAACTGCAGCCTTCACTCACGGCCTCTGAAATAGGATGACACCACCCAATTTTATTCATTTATGAGCTCCAGTAAATGCTTGGACAACAATCCTTGTTGTATGTGTATGTTGTAAAAGGGTGCTTCAGCGTGTGCAATGGCAGTTACAACACTGCCTCGGGTGACGGTTGTATTAGCGGCTGCAGCTGCAGCTACTACACAGTCAGAGGCACCAGCGGAGTGGTTGGCACTTCGCAGGATGCTGAGAAGCTAATTTCGGTGCTGGTCATGATGTGGAGTCAGACTGCACCTCCATGGTCCCCAGTACCACAGTACAGTGTGACAGAGGACATAGGGAAGGCAAACAAATGACGCAAGTTTCGTCAGCTGGTATAAAAATTTGCATACCATGTTAGGTTTTATATTAGGCATGTTTCCTAAGAAGAAAAACACAATCTTTGAAAAGGTAATTTGCCCCATGTGATGCGACAGCTGCTACTGCCTAATAAACCAGAAAATTAAAGCCGCATAAAAACTATTTATTTATTTATTATTTATATATTCTCAATACCATTAGCCATTTGTGGCTGTTACAGGCGTGCTTCAACAATGTGTAAGCCCAGTAGACTACGCTTTTTACAAGAAAATTAAATTTGAAGACAACACCACGTGGTACATATGACATTACAGCATGAGGGTGACCTCTTCATAGGTACACTTGCCCTGGGGGGCAGAAGTATAGACTGGAGTTCCAATTAAATTTATTTTTATGCAGTTGACACAAGAATTCCAACCTGTCTATTTTTCTACACGTTACGAGTTGGGGCTAACCGGCACGAGATAAAAACGCAATTAAAAACTGTGGGCTTTGATAAGTATAAAAATAAAGCGTGCGCTTAGTCTTCGTTTCTGCTCCAATTTATTTATCAAGTTCAGCTGATACGGGTGCAGATTGTGATCGTGTATTCCAGTGCGTGCCGGACATTACTTTGTACGTCTTTACCTGCACACCAAAAGCAGCACCTTTCAATTTCTGCCTTAAGGAACTGAGCAGATCCACAAGTGTTTTCGATGTGTCAGTTCCAGTTTAGGTACGTTTTGCGTGATTGTCACACCGAGATACTTATGCTGACTGGCATGTTGAAGTGGACTATAATTTATTGTGGAATAAAGAAAAATAGAGGTATTTTTCTAGATGCTGTCGTGTAAGCGGATTTATTAAAATGAAATTTCCGGGCCCACGTGGTGCACCTGTCGTAAAGTTTTGGCACACATTCGTTTAAAAACTGTTCATCCTGTACATTCTTAACCCGACAACAAAAAGGCAGTCATCGGCAAATAGACGTAGTTTAATGTTAGGATGCAAGTGATTAGCAATGTCATTTGCGTACCACCAAACGAAAATTGTTCCTAAGACTGACCTTTGCGGTGCAGCAGATAAATCCTCTAAGATGATCGTTCACCCGCAATTTGAACACTTGCTTTCGTGTTTAAATTTGAACACACCTGAACATACCTGTAAGGTATGCATGAGTCCATCTTCAATTTGTTTGTTGACTCCAAGTTTATACGGTTTCTTAATACATTTAGTGTGGCAGACCTGATCAAATACCTTTGAAAAATGTATTGCTATGACATCAATTTGCTTCTATGTTGTTACTTGTGACACCATAAGGATGCAGTTACTTCAAAAAGCTTCGTCACTGTCGACAATCGTTGGTGAAAACCATGCGGCGTGCTGTAAAAAGGTACCTTTTTTCAATGTATTCATCCAGGTGTTTCGATATCTGTTCTATAATACTTCACACGTGCCATGTAATGGAGATTCGGAGGAGGTGTTCTGGTGATAACTTATTTCCCTCTTTAAAAACCGGTAAAATGGATGCAAAGGGCCAGTCTTTCGGGCCATTTCCGGTACGCCATCACACCACAAAAATTCTATGCAAAAAATGTAATATGCATTGGCAATGATGCCTCGAAATCTCATTGAGTATTTCATCGGCTCCCAAGATTTCGCGGTGTGCAATTTTAACAACGATGCTACAATGCCATCTCGATAAATACCAATATCATTTAATGTTCATGTAACAAAAATGTGGCTGCTGCATTCAGGATGGGTCAATTACTGCCAGTTTTTATTGCTAAGTTAAGCGTACTGTTAAAAGCCTGGGAGATCGAGGCTAGCCTCGTCCAGACGCCTCCGTCTTTTTAATTATATGAATGCTGCTCTCGTTACCAGATAATTACGCCCAGAACATGCGAGGTCAGTTTTTCACGGAATCCACTAGCACTGTTCAAAAAAAAATCTCGACATTGCATATTTTAGTTCCCTTCTCACTTGCGTACTGATACCAACCCTTTCCGCATATCGTCTTGGCGTCCTTCAAAGCGCCCGATTTAGTCGCCCTTTCAAATGAATAACGTTTCAATTACCCATGAACTCGGTTTTTCTACGCATTGGACTTTCTTGGGCATATATATTACTAAATAGGTGTGAACAACTGAAAAGAAATATCTACAAATTATATTACTATCGTTATCGACCGGCATATACAGAATGATCAAAGTTAAGACTACAGGTTTTTTAAAAAATAGGCGCTTAGATTTACACGAAGGCGACCTCTACAGTGAGGTTATGCGCCCAGGGGGACTCATAAATAGGAGCTAATTATTGATTTCGGAGGTTTAACTAACTAAAATTGAATAATTAAGTTTTTAGTGGCTACAGTAACCAGAAATGTTTGTATTGAAAAGTTAGACGCTATCTTGTTTCTACGCAGTTTCAATTGGCAGGATTCTTCCAGCGCATCTGTAGTCCGAGAAATCAAACGGCGAAATTTAATTGCCGTTCGCATGATTACGCACGCAAGACAGTCTGCACCGGCGCAAAGCTGCTCCCTTCTTTGACGGGCCTGCTGTGTACGGTGTTTAGTTCGATAAAGGGGTGGAGGCACAGGAAAAAGTGATAACAGGCGCCCATTCATTCTTGGCTGGCGTTATCGCAATCTGCAGTACTCGGAACCGCTATCGAAACACACAACGAAAGGGAGGAGGTATGCGCCGGTCTTGATTTCTAGCATGCGTAATCATGCGAACGGCAATTAAACTTCGCCATTTTATATCTCGAACTACGGATGCGCTAGAAGAATTCTGCCAAATGAAACTTCAGAGAAAGATAATTACGTCTAACTTTTCAATACAAACATGCCTGGTAACTGCAGCCACTACAAAGATAACTAATCAATTTTAATTAATTAAGCCACCTACATCCATAATTACCTACTAATATAGTGTCCCCCTGGGCGCATAAAATCACTGTACAGGTGGTCATCGCGTAAATCTAAGCGCCGTTTTTTTTTTAAAACCTGTCGACTTAACTTTGATCACCTTGTATATAAGCGCATTCTAAATAATCGATAACCGACATGGCGTCTGCCTGATTAAAGTTGCACACTTGGTACGCCGGTACTGAAGGAATTCTTAATTTTATGTTACTCAGATTTGAAGTTTCCGCAACTGCTTTTTGTGATCTGATATGCCCTCCTAAATGTCGACATTATGTCTAAAATTTCCCTTAGTCAAAAACAGCATATCCAGCGTGTATTGATGTTGGCCCTCCATCCTGGTCGGATCATTCACTACCTGAACAAAGCCGTGCTTGAGCATGATCTCTAAAATCAAATCAGGGCGGTATTCTGAAGTTTTCTTCGTTTCGTGTCTGTTTCAAAAGTGCTCGCTATGAGCGAGCCCTGGTTGGTTAAAAGAGAACACCAGGATGGGACAGAACGCAAGCATGGTGCTGCTACTGCGTTAAGCCGCGGCTTCTCGGAAGAGACGATGTGGAGCAGACAATTTTTAATCACCCTGTTGGCTCATTGTGGAACAAGAGGTCAATAAGTAACGTTGGTCTGTTGAAAATCCTGCAGCTGCATTCGGATTCTCGAAGGGGACTGTGCGCTGGCTGTGCGACGAGTTGCAGGCGAACTTAGCCGGTGGCATCGTGGGCTCAGTGTCGAGGATGAAGTGACATGCGTTCTTTGTTTCGTCGCTGCCTCTGGCTTTGAGTAAGTGGTAGTTAACAAAGAAACGACATCGCTGTCGCAGCCCTCCATGAGCTGGTGCGTCCACGCCGTCGCCATCACGCAGTGAAATAAACGATCGTCTGCGAGCTTGACAACTGCGGAGGAGACGACCAAAAATTTAATAAGCATTAGGCTTAGAATTTATAAACTTTTATTGGTGCGTGACGAATAGGCATGTCAGCTGAAGGTTCGTAGATATGCCGCGACGCAGACAGGTAGTAAAGAAACAAAAATTGCGACCACTCACACACTTTTTCTTGGAGTGTATCACAGAAATGTAAACGCCGTGAAAATTATTCCAGGCTTCTAAAAAAGCTCGTGTGATCATACCGAAAGTGCGTCGATGTCGACCTGCATAACAGGTTTTATCTTGATACGCATAATTGTCACCGACATAAAAATTGTGGTAAAAGATGCATACAATGGGTACCCATACAAAATAGACATTGCTGCAGAAAAATATAAACGTTGGTCTGCATGAGATACCACTAAGGACATGATCGATTCGGTGATAAGACACAGCAGCTTGATTTGAGCATAGAAGGTCCTTGATGGGATTAGCATACTCTACCAATGCTAATTATTTAACCAGAACATTGATAAACGTGATTCTGGTTTGGCTTGATCAGGAGCGGGGTCCGAGTAATACGTTTATTGGTCAGATCAAGACAAAATCCTCGTAAGGAGCCGTGGCCTTCTGTCGTAAACTCATTTTGCGAGTACACGGCCTAAACAGACCTCATCAATCACGATGCCTTTTCTTGCGACCTAATGAAACGATGAGATAGAGTAGGAAGTGGGTCGGCGGGGTTCTTCACCCCGGTTTCGCGTCCTGTTTACCTCTACACGCGAAGAAATTGTCCCTCGTCACGGAAGCGCACACGCCGAAAGAAGCTGTCACGCCACATTGCCGCATTCCCAGCACTCCGTCTCTGTCGCGTGGGACCCGCCGAGTTGTGCATCCGAAATCGATATCGCGCTCTTGATTGAGAGATGAAGCGCCACCCTGCCGGAGAATCGTTCCGCAAGGTGACAACAGTCGGTCGACGTCTTGGGGGTTCAAATAAGCGCAGTGTCTAGAGAGCTGTTCCATGACATTCGAATATTTAAGTCGAGGATGGCACAGCTTTAGGCGTCCGTGGTTGTGGTGTACAGGTTCCGTGTTGATCCCTGATGCCGAAATGGGTAATTAAAGAACGGCTATTGCTTGTTGTACTTTGTTTTTTGTCTTTTGATTCAGTTACAGTTTTTATAGCTTAGGATAGTTTTTTGTGTTTCAAATCATTTCTTTCTGTTTTTAGGGTATATTACGTTTTGTTAGGTTAGGTTATCTTACACTACATTGAAAAGAACGATGTAGCGCCAGTCGCCGATTTTTGTACAAAACGCCGGTGGACGTCGATGTATTGGAGTGCTTACAGTACCATCTGACGGCACTCTAGACGCAGCCTATAAAAAAAGGCATCGGCTGTCCAGGGTATAGCTGCGAGTACCAGCTAACGGAGCGCCATGAGCCTTAGCGTCGGTATTAAGTTCTCATAGGTCGATTGATGAAGAGGCCGCTGTGAAAGGAAGTAATATACTATGAATCCAACCTTATGAGGCGAAGATTATGCGGCTAGAGTTCCGGTATATTTCGTGCCTGTGAGCAAAAAGTAATCAATCTGGCAAGCCAAACAAAACATCCAGTTTCGACCAAAAACCTGCAAATCTCATCACTTTGATGGGCATTCAATTAGATCAGTAAGAAATACAAATCATTTTGAAGATTGAAAAGTCGTTTAGCGTTCCACCTTACGCGAATATTCGTGGGATCAAAACGCACAAGTTGACAGACTAGAAAAATCTGAGGAAGAAAGTAGTGTTTTCTTGAAGGTTTGCTGCTGTGTCTCCTGCGTCGCCATGTCTACGTTCGCACCAACGTCTCTTGTCTTCGTTTCAAGCGCTTTGTGTCTAGTTTCCCTTGACCCCTCTGGGTGGCGGTCCCACCGTCAGCACAGACTCTCGTTTGCCATTTTATATTTCCCTCCTCTTTCGTCATCGTAAGGGGGGGGGGGGCTGCATATTGTCTATACTCACGATTACCTGGTCATCCACCTTTACACACCGGATTGGTTCATGCATTTTAGAGCGAAGCTTTCAGCCTCTCATTGATGCGGTCTGTAGTCCACTCAAAACGCAATGCTGGAAAGCCAACTTTCTCTGAAGATGAGGATGACCGTGGGTTAAGTGAAGCATAATAAGAACGCCTCTTATGGTCGGAATCTAAGCTGGGTCCTCCGCGGTATGGAACCAACGTCTAACCGAATGCGCCATTCCGGGACGGTCGAAGCAGTTTGGATTTGGAGATGGGTGCACAGACGTGCAAAATTAGACAGGAAAGCGAAAGCGCCCGTGTGTTCGAGATTTTGGCGCAGGTTAAAGATTCCCTGGTTGTCAAAATTAACCCGGAGCCCTCCACTAAGGCGCACCTCATCGCCTATGTAGCGTCGGTGCGTTAAACCGCACAAACAAAAACAAAAGTTAGTCAGAAAATGTAGCTCTCCATTGAATTGCGACGCTGGTTGAAGGCTAGGGAAAGCCATGGACTATCCGTATCAGTAAACAATTAGCACAACGCAGTGCGGTAAACTGTTCCAATAAGAAAGAGGTGCTCACTTGTGGGTTGGTTCGTTTGGCTTGGGACTTGATTTTGCAAAGCTACGCGTTCCCTCATCGTTTTCGTTTCTACAGAGGGGCGGATGATTTTTTTACCTGCGAGTGACTTGAAGCTCTCGTAACTAGTGTCCTGGAAGTAGCGCGGCCTCGCGACCTCCTTATAGAGGATGAACTGACATCTCTACGCTCAAACTTACATCAATAGCGTCTATTACAACTACTACTACTACTACTCACTCCTCCTCTCAGAGTGTGTCTTTAGATTCGCACCACCGCTAAGTGCACACGCCCACTCCAGCACCATCAACCCAGAACATCGTTCTTGGCGGTAATTGACCGTTACTTTACAGCGCACCTCCGGAAGCGTGGTCTGTGTGCCTCCCGCTCACCCCCCCCACCTCCCTCACCCACCCCCCAAAGGGAGTCCGCACTCAGAAAGTCCGCTTGCCCCTCTGGGGATGAAAGGCTCTTTCGGCCGGTCACGCTCAATACATTCTCCCCTTCGCCACTCACTGAGACTACAAGTCCACCTAACGAATTGGCTCTTCGTGTTCCCAGCAATACCTCCTTCCTGATTCGAAGCGCTTCCAAGCACTTACGAGGATGTCTTTCGCCGCTCCGTGTGGCCCGAACTATCCAGCACTGTCGAAGGAAAGAAAACGCCTTGGGGTTTGTTACTGTGTGAGGCCAAGCACCGGCGATTCTTCAGAATTTGATCCGTTGCGGTCGTGTGATGGCCCCCAAATCGTGCAGGAAATGGCCAACTCACTACCACGGCGGATGAGACGGAAGATACACCTTCCCTCATTTCTCCCCCCTATCCACCATTTCCTTTACTGCTCCGCCTATTCCGCAATGTAATGGGCGTTTCGCAGAGAATGCGTAGGCAGCGACCTCGCGGGTGTCTGCAGTTGACGCTGCAAATTAAACCCCCCCCCCCCCCCCCAGCGATTAACCAAGGATGCCTTGTCGGGCGCGTAGGTGACAATTGGAACAAAGATTAGTTTAGTGTATAATATGGGTATTTAAATTTATTCATCGTACGGTATTCTGCTGTGCTACCTAAACAAGAATCTCTGTCTGTCTGTCTGTCTGTCTGTCTGTCTGTCTGTCTGTCTGTCTGTCTGTCTGTCTGTCTGTCTGTCTGTCTGTCTGTCTGTCTGTCTGTCTGTCTCACAAACCAGCCGTTAATTTTAGTGCTAAGCCTGCTCTTTCCTGACTCTAACTGCTGACATGATACAAAAATACAATTTTTCTGTGTAATGTGTCCGGATTCTACACAGCCTACCAACGACATTGTTACAGCACACGCAAGAGGGATAGGAATTGTATTTTGCCGTATGTTGAAAAAAGGTGAGGCCTGCAGGAACTGCAGTTAAAAGTTGATCGAAACGACCATAAAAATGTCGTCGATAGAATACCTTACTTGCGCGTGTTCGTAAAACTCACCCGAAACAGAAGTTCGCACTCCCCAGGCCTCGTTCTTGTGGTGTACCGCTTTTCAAATTTCTACACGGGCCTCTTAAGTACCCGGAAGCCCTTTCCCGAGCTTTGGAGGGGTTGTTATCGCCCAGCACGCGTGATGAACAACGTAGGGGATCGGTAGAGTGATTACGGTAACCGACGTCTAAACGGGTACGACTTCTGTTTTATTTGATTCAAAAGCACGCCTTTTTCCTAGGGCTAACCTTGAACAAAATCTACCGTCGAAAGGTTGTTTCAGACCACGTCTTCATGGCCCTATGACTCGTCGTTGCTCGAAGAACTGCTTTTATTAACGATGACTCAGCATTAGCCAGGTTTCTGCCGGAAAATGCCAGTTCCTTGAGGGCACCGCTAAAGTACATTGAAAGAAGGCCTTTTTGGCATGCGCCATGCTGTGTACTCGCATGAATTTAGCTCATATCGAATAATCAGGGACGGAGGAATGCTTAACTGAGCCACGGCAGAAGTAGAGTGCAGTTCACTGCTAAAGGAAATCGCGAGCACGGGGCCGCCGCGCTCTGCGAAGCGCCGGCGCACAGAAGTGGCCTGAATCGGATAGTCAGAACATACCCACTCTGACCGCAGGAGGACGTAGAAGCCGCCCTGTAGTCTGCTAGGGCACTCCTCCAGACCGCCCTGCTTGCGAGAGCTGGGAAAAATCGCACTCGAAGGATGTTGAAGTTTTAACGGCCGTAGCAGACGACGACGCGGCTTCTTCCTTCTTATGCGGCCAATGCGCATGGGCCAAGTCTGCGATTCTCGCCACTTCTCGGCGCCGGCGCTTTGCGGAGCTCGGTGGCCACGCACTCACCTGTTTCATTTAAATGTAGACACCAATGTACATTTAAAATGTTCCTGCAGCGCGGAATAACCATCAGTCTGGGTGTGCTTACGAAATTGGCTGCCCTTCAGGAGAAACAGCGAATTCTCAAAGCGTCGAGGAGCGTGCACTTTTCCAATGAGAAGCCACAACTTGCGGTGGTCATTGATGTTAGAGTCTAAAAGTGGTTATTAACACGTAACACGTTTACGGGCATAGTTCAATGAGCATGTTGATAGTTTTGAGCATCCCGCTGGAACTGACGCCACACCCTCTGTGAGAAACGGGAGAGCGCATTGGACCAACTGACATCTCCATTTCTTAGTCCGAGAAGGCCCAGTAGAATGGCCAGCGCACCCAGCTGCTTATTTTGGAGGTTTTTGTCGTCGTTGCTTGTGCATTTCTTGACCTTTTTTCTTCTTCAGGCTAGCCACTCTTTCCGGTAATTCTGGCCTTTCACGATATTATTTTTGGTAGCCAGAACCATGAACAAAGCACCTGCGGCCTAAGAAATGCCAAATCGCGACAAAAAGCTAGCGTACAGTGTCACTTCAACGAAAGAACCTGTCTTCAAAATAGAGAGTTAGGTTATTCCGGCCGGAAAATGACAAAAAATAAGTAACTTAACCCATGCCTGAGTTAGAAAATTGTTTCTTGGTTGGCCTATGACATGGGCAATACGCAAAGCGAAGTGAAACGGGAGAGTACGGCGAAGGTGCAGGGGCGCTGAGTTAGAAAATTGTTTCTTGGTTGGCCTATGAAACGAGTGGCCGTACAATAACAGGTATCCGTAGTGTCTCCAGTTGGGTATGAGTGCAGGGGCGCGCGGAAGACGAGTGGCCGTATTGGTTGGTGCCAAGTGGGTTTCGACCGCAAAAGTGTCTCCAGTTGGGTATGAGTGGGAATTGGTTGGTGCAGTGTGTTCGAATAGAAGACCTTGTGGCACGAAAAAAACTAAAGCGCACATAAAGACACCACAACTCGTACCCTTGGTGTATTAAATACTCAATGAAACATGGCATACATAAGCAATCTATTCGTGCACTCAAGTGTTCACAAAGGTGTCTCCCGTTTTTTTTCTTGTTCAGGAACCTTGGAAACCACGCAGTCGACTGATTCAACAGGGCTACCAATTACCATTTGCCACCGAAACTGCCAACTTTTGCAATTTATGCTGAAATTTTGGACTTATGGGGGATTTTATTGTTATTCAGATCCTTTCTCTCAACATTGTAGATTTACTGGTTGCCCTTCAGTTTCATATAGCCTTGCCACAAGTAGAAAAAAGTGAATACAAAGTGGTTCTGGAAAATTGTTTCCTGCAATTTTTGTTCTTACTTTTCTGGGGGGTGGGGGAGGACGCCGAAGTTGTTTTACACCCAAAATGAATTGTTTTAATCTGCTAATCACACAACGGACAAAAGTTGCTCCTGTGTTCTTCTTCAACATTTCTTAAATCAGATTTTACGGTTCTAGCATCAAAGAAGCAGGAAAGAGCAAATCCACTTCTCCTCAATACGTACTGCTCTCAAGAGTGAGTATTAGATGCTTTAAGCTTGTCTGAAATATTTGAGGCTGGACGGAGCCCACTATTTCTGGAAATGGCTCGAGCGAGCAGCCTTTTATCCGTGGTTGGAGCTTCCTAAGTGCCCCTCGTAAAAGCGCCGGGCACAGCTCTCTCTGTTATAGGGCTCTACATTGCATGCCCTTAGTATCGTACAATTCATGTAGTGCTTCTATTCTCTTTTATGAAGGAACACTTAGCTTGTTTTCAAAAGCAATGCCAGAAAATTCCCAAGCTTTTGCATGGAGCAGTATAGTTTAAGCGGCCAACTATTAGAGGAACGAAGACCAGAAATGCCCTTACTTGAGCGCCAAGAGCACAAACTTTTGATAGAAAAGATTTAAGGGCCCTTTTGGCAAAAAGAGAGCACCCTCTTGAACCAAAAACATACAAAATGTCTTCCAAAATTTAGCACGTCAAGGGTACCCCATACACTAAAATTACGACAGATATGAGCAATGGTATTTTTTACCCGCGTATTAACTTCGGCATGCTTCCGAGTGAAGAGATCCTAATGTTTTCTTGTTTTTTTTCGCCAAATTCTTCGAGTTATCTTTTTGAGGTAGTGTTAAACGAATGGAAACTGTGCACCAGAACATTTATTAAAAATCACACATGATTACTTTAAGGTGTTACGATCTACAGCACCTGCTGGTGACACACACTTAGAGATTATTATGATTTTTCAAATGAGAAAATTTTTTTCACAAAACACGAAGTGTGTACACAACACTGTTTGGAGCGATAGCTGCAAAGGCTAGTGGCCAGTTCAATATAAAATTACAAGCAATTCACAAGCAATTCAGAATCACTTAAGCGGCAGAGCGTGGAGGGCTCAAGAAAAATTAGGATTCTCCAAAGGATGATATACCATACCGTCCACGACGATGTTGTGGCAAGGGAGACATATATTCTGAGCGTGGTGCTCTGTGCGCACCTTCTGTGTGCACATTTGCTAGCACTGTAAGCGTTCGGCGCAGGTATTTTACCTATATCTCGTAGGGTGTATCTGGAGGTCAATCTTCCATGTGGAAATAAGTAATTTACTGTGAACTCTATCGGAAGACCGTATCATGGCGCCAAGCCACCCAGGGATCAGTTAATCAAGTACCATCATATCACTACAAATTACCTCCTCCCTCGCCGCTGATACTCTCCTGCCCACACTGTAACGAACCATCAGGAGCCGTTATGGCGACTCCTAGAGACAAACTTGGTGGCTTGCCGAGCACTACTGCACCGTATTCTGCCTCGCTATTTCCCTCGCCGAATATTCCACTCTGTGTAGACCTAGCCACGCTGGTCCACTCTATGTAGGCCTGTAATTCTCAAGATCCCTTTCCCTCTATAGTTAATTATGAGAAATGGGAGTGCGCTGAGCAACTCGCACACAGAGGTTCAGATACTTGTGGTCACCAGCGCTGACAACATCGCCGCCGGCCTCTGATAGCCGCGCGTCTCTCATATACCTTCTTAAGACTAAATAAAGCGATCTCTCTCTCTTACTCTCTATCTCCCTCTCCCTCTTTTCTCTCTCTCCATCTCTATCTCTGCGCACAGTGTCGCGTGAAGGACAGCAGAATGAGGCAACCGGATAGCCGAGCAGGACTCCATGACAGGCAGAAGACTGGCAGGAAACAGCTGCCCTAACGCCGCCGGCGTTGAACCAGGGGCGGCGTCACGTACGCAAAAATCAGCAGTGGCTTAGCCCGGCTATGCTAGGATATACGTAGCGTGAGCTTAGGTACAGCTGGTTATACTTAGGTTTCCTGGTGGCCTAGAATTAGCTGATTATCATGCTTACTGCTGCTAAAACGATTTCCAATCCAATCCAATTCAATGCAATCTAGTCCAGTCCAGTCCAGTCCAATCCAATCCGGTTCAGTCCGGTCCAGTCAGTCCAGGTCCAGTCCAGTCACTGCTCCTCGCGCATGCGCACCACGGTTCTCCAGGAGCCACGCGAAACGGCTATCAAGCGGCTCCGGCGCAGCGTCCGAATTGGCTACTGCGCAACGGAGGCGCACAGCTGGGCACGCGCAGGCGCCAGTGCGTCTGCCGCGGCTATGACGTCACTCCTCTGGAATGCGCAGACCGACGAATGTGCAGACCGAATTCTTCACACACCCGTACTCCACTTGGATTGGATGTTCACTCCAATCAAAATACAATCCAATTTGATCCAATCGAATCCAATGCTCCTCACGCTTGCGCTGAACGGCCCTTCAAGGTACACGCGTAACGGCTCCACGTCGGCCAGTGTAGCTTACGCTACAAACCAAGTCGTGCTGTGAGATGTGGCACCATTCCTGTTGACCTTAGCAGTACAGCAAGACGGAAATCTAGGTCAGCACGAAAAATTGTTGTGGATGTCCCCCGCCTCACTTCGAGGCGTCTTAGCGCAAATCTCTTATGAATGACACAGTTTAATTACTGTCGTAGTGAGCGCTTCGGCAGTTTTTAGAAAAAGTGTGTGCTGTATCTTTCAGGGACAACATGTGACCAGGTAAATTTCAATGGACGTGTAGTAAGCAGAACAGTGGATGCGTCGAGCAGGTTAAATCACCATAACTGAATTGCACGCAGTTGCGTAATCCATTTTGCGTGACGGAGAACATTACATCAACATATTCATTACTGCGACTATCTCCGTATTTTTCGAAGTCGGTCATTAGAATACTATGTGCTTTTTCGTTAGCAGCTACGAAGGACGGCTGCACGCGTCCTTCCTTCATCTTTTTCACAGTAAGCTGCCGATGTGTCACGCCCGACTATACGGTTCTATGAGAACGAAATTCATTATTCCACTCAAATCGTAAAACAGCAGCTACCCTGGTATTGCATAGCCAGAATAATATAGACAAGATCTCCATAGAAATAAAGTAGTTTCCTTAACCTCCTGTTCAACCATTTTCCAATTCCTGAAGAGGCAAGTTTATGGAAACGTTCCATACGGAATGTGCCATAATGTATTGAATCGGTGCAAAACATCCACCTGGAAGGAAACGTCCCCCGTAGGTAAAGGCGTATAACGAAATAAAATGGCTTAACAGCACTTACAGGAAGAAAAGAACATTACTTAGACGTATCCGCAGTTTTTTTTAACAGGATGTGCCCCCAATACAAACTTAGCCAGGCCGGTGTGCGCCTTACACTATCAGAACCTACCATCATTTGTCGGTCTAATGTCAAGAAAAAAATGAATTACCAGCTGCATTCTGCAGAAAGCCCGTATTGAGCTCTTCATTTGAGGTGGGGTCTTCGCAGTACGCGTGCCTCCTTTCTCGTTCGCACAGTACGCTGCCGACATGTCACGCCCCCCTATACCATTCCATGAAAAAAAAAGTCAACAAAACTGGTCGGAGTTTTGCAATAAACTTCAAGGAACCCTGGGAACCCGTCGCACCTGGCATCTTCTCCGCTCCCTCATAGGAACAAAAGAATCCAAATCGACGACGGCGCATCAACTACGTAGACTAATACACAACCATCCGGGCACTGAGCAAGACCTCATATAAGAACTAGAGAAACCCCTCAAAGCAACATCGGCAAACCAAACGCAAGTTATCTCACCATACACCGGTACCCCCAATCTAGAGTTAGATGAACCTTTTTCAATAGCCGAAATGGAAGCCGCAGTGCGTAACCTCACAAGAAACACCACCCCAGGAAAAGACAAAATTCCGAACAAGCTACTTCGCAACCTCGACCCAATAGCCCTCGAAAGCCTACTACAGTACATCAACAATCAATGGACATCTGGCTCCCTACCACCGCAATGGAAACACGCAGAAATAACCCTCATACCTAAGCCGGGAAAACCTCTGAATACAAAACATTTGCGACCCATCTCATTAACCTCATGTGTTGGAAAACTCCTAGAACACATGGTCCACAACCGACTTTCACCCCACATAGAGGACAACGGTTACTTCCCGGATACGATGTATGGATTCCGCTCACATCTCTCACCCCAAGATGTTCTACTTCAACTGAAAGAAGATATCATTGACAAACTTACCAATCACCACAAATTCTCGATCCTGGCTGTAGACATCAAAGGAGCATTTGACAACATCACTCATCAAGCAATCCTACAAGGTCTCGCCTCTACTAACTGCGGCCAACGTCTCTACGACTACGTTGCCTCATTCCTAACCAATCGCACTGCAACAGTGGGAATCGGGCACCTCCGTTCCGACGTTTTCCAAACTATGCCTAAAGGAACCCCCCAAGGCTCAGTGATATCTCCATTACTGTTCAACATCGGCATGAAAGATCTACCTCCTCTGTTGACAACTATCCCCAACGTGCGACACGCCCTATACGCCGACGATCTGACACTCTGGACTCCTACGGGCGCCATAGGTGACCAACAAGACGCCCTCCAAAGTGCCATCCAAGTAGTACAACAATACCTGCAAGCCCGGGGGTTGGAATGTGCCCCCGAAAAATCCCCCTTACTTACACTGTGTAAACGAACACCTAAACAGCGCGCCAACTCTATACCGGATCCTGAACTCAGCATCAATAATCAACCCGTTCTTAACGTCCCCCACCTCCGAATTCTGGGGCTCACTATTCCCAAAGACGGGTCGGGTGCCCAAACAATTTTGCCACTCCAACGTACTCTCTCACAATTAATGCATCTTATCCATCGAGTTTCTCACCGAAGATTTGGCCTCCAAGAATCAGATACTCTGCGCATAATCCAAGCCATCCTTATCAGCCGGATTGCATACAGTGCTCCTTACCTAGCCCTGAAAGCCTCCGAACAAAACAAACTGAACACCGCGATACGGCAAGCTTACAAAACCGCACTAGGATTGCCCCCTAAAACGGCAACAAGCAAGTTACTACAACTGGGCGTCCAAAATACGTGGGAAGAAATCCAAGAAGCGCACCGACTTTCTCAATTCACACACCTCCAACTCACCACCACCGGAAGAGCGACCCTCCGCCGGCTAGGGTATTCGACCCCACAACAACAAGACAAGAAGACACGCATCCCCGGACCAATCCGACAACACATCAGAGTGGCTCCAATCCCACGTAACATGCATCCGACCTATAACAAGGCACGACGAGCAGCAAGAGCACGAGCAATCCATGTGCAGTATGACCACCTCCCCTTCAGTCGCTATGCAGACGCCTCTCCATACCCCCACAAATTTGCGCACGCTGCCAGTGTGACCGACGCCAACGGAAAAGAGTTAACCGCAGTCACGACGATTACAAAATCTATAGAAACAGCCGAAGAAGTTGCTATCGCCCTAGCTGCCACCACTTGCGAAAACTACACAGTTATACTGACAGACTCCCAAGCTGCATGCCGCAATTTCTTGATCGGACGAATATCCCTACCAGCATTGGCTATACTAAAACAAATTAAGCGACTTCCTGAACTACAGATTGTCTGGTCACCTGGCCACGAAACCCTCAAAGGAAATGAGTCGGCACACGCCGCCGCCCGCGCGCATACACACCGGGCCGTTTCCCGAAAGGGTGACAAACTTCAAGATGGCGACATCCTCAAGCCCACGCCCCTGAGAAAATACGCCGATATACTGGCCCACTACCGGCGCGGGCGCCAACAATACCCAGCACCCCACCCACACCTATCTAGAACCGAAGGTACAATACTCCGGCGACTACAAACAAACTCTTACCCCCACAATACCCTACTCCATGCAATGTACCCCACCCTCTACCCCGCATCTTGCAAATACTGCCCCCATCCTGGCACCCTATACCATCTGGTATGGGGGTGTCAACAAACCCCGTCCCTTACTCCCAATCCCCAACCTACTTACGAGCAGTGGGTGGCACAACTGACCAGCTCCGACGTCTCCTCCCAGCGTAGCCTGGTAGAGAGGGCCCGGGTGGCCAGTGCAGGCCAGGGTATCCCGGACTAGAGGAAACCCCCCACCAGGCGGGTGCCCAGACAGCAGCACCTAAGGCTCGCATAAATAAAGTTTATTCCTCCTCCTCCTTATTCCTTCCCGTCAAATTATAAAACATACGCTACCTTGGCAATGCATACCGACAATATTATAGCCAAGATATCCATAGAAATCCAGTACTTTCCTTAACCTCGTGTTCATCCACCTTCCAATTTCTGAAGAGAAAAGTTTATAGAAACCCTGCACCCTTTTCGGCGGCAAGCGATGGGCAATGAATCTGGTTGTGTTTTAGATGCAGAGCATCTCATTCACTCGCCTTGTCCCTCCGGCGTCGTTGTCGTTGTCGTCGTCGTCGTCGGCGGCGGCGGCGGCGGCGTTGTCCACCACTCCCCCATTCTCCTCGCCGCGCCAGCTGCGCTCTCCGCCGCTCACCCCCTCTCCTCTCCGATAGCGAACACTCTCTCGCGAGGGGCATTGGATTGGATTCGATTGGCTTGGCTTGGCTTGGCTTGGCTTGGCTTGGCTTGCTTGGATTGGATTGGATTTGGATTGGATTGGATTAAAGTGGATTGTGTTGGATTGTGTTGCGTCATAGCCGCGGCAGACGCGCTGCGGCCGGCGCATGTGCAATACTCCCTCTTGCGCGGTTTCCTCTCCTTCGGGCGCGCTGCGCATATAACCGGTATGCCATTCTCCGGCGATGCAACATCCGCGCTTGGCTCAAACACCTAGAGTCCACGCCGCTTTACAAGTACACCAACGTCGTCATCGACTGGGACCGGCTTACGCAGGCCCCTCAACGTTATGCGCGCTATAAAACGCGGTCCCTGCGCCGCTCCGCCTATGCGTCGCATCTACACAGGGGTTCCCGCGAGGGGAGGTGGGAGTTTTTTTAGAACAAGCCTTTTGTTAATTACCCACCACTCTCACATTGTAGCTTCCCATTTTATAAATGAGCATCTGCAATGCGTGAGTGGTATTCTATGCCGGAGATCGACTTTTGGGCTTTGTAGCGTCGCTAGAAAGGAAACGGCACCTTTGTAAACAGTGTTCGCGCCTTTCTGGCGTTTTTTATTCAATGAATCATTCACATGAACGGCCGGAGATAAAACGCAGACAAGCCGCTGAGCCTTCTTCACATTTTCGGCATGCATTACGAGCATCTAACCTTTTTGCAGCCAAAGAACTCCGAGAACACCAAACAGTTCTGATGGCTTCTATACGCGAAATCCTGACAGTGCAGTTAAGCACTTGGGACGTCTTGCATTCTGCCCTGCCTTGTCGAAGGATATTGTAAGCTTTCCGCTTGGGGTACCTTTTGCTTTGCGATCCACCCTAAAATTTTTTAATGGCTTTGATCTATCTCCTACGCGTTGCGCCGCTGCTCGTATCTACTATCGTGCAGTGTGAGACTTGACTGCAATCATCACTTTATTTGCATGATTTTTTACAGTTCGGCTATGGTGTTCTGCTCTCTCCATCTGCGGTGTGCTAGCGTGTACGACAGCCTCTCGCTACTGCCGAGTTTAAGCTCGCCGTGCGGAACGCCTCGTGCTGGGGAACACTTCCGCAGGACATGTTTCCGTTAGGGACGCCGGATGCCTTATTTTTTCCCCAAATGGTCACTTACGGTTATCACCTTAACAGAGCCCGAGGACAACTTAGCAGTTCTTTTAAGTTCTTGTAAGCAATATAATACAATATGGCTAAACTAGTGTTTATAACCGGCGACACCCGAGTGGGCGATTTCACCCCGTCACCACACCCACGGGTATATTGAACTGTTCGCAACTTGTCATAAATTGGCCACTGTGGGTTCTGCAGAATAAGGAATACCTGTCTGCAGCACTTACGTGGGCCCCTACCGGATGTGTGTGATTATGGAAATGGACTTTACCTTGTGTTTGTTGGGACTATCTCGAATCAAATTGGAAGACGTTGTGAGCCCAAACGAATACACACTCATGGGAGGTATTATCTCTTGTATCTTCTTGCTCAGGCCGTAGCATGCGGTTATGATAACAAACAAAGCCCATCTTACGACATGTTTAGAACGTTTTGTGCTGCGCACTGTCCTGCCCGAGATTCCACAATACCAGTCCAGCCTATCCTTTAAAAAATTACAGCAGTTTCATTCAGCGTAAAAGCTGCCAAGTCCGCAGCAGTGATCCGCTAAAGGGTCTGTGGCGGGATTGTTGACTAGTTTCAGTATCAGCCTGGCGTTGATACCGAGAGTAGTGAAGAGAGGGCACCGCAGCCTCTGAAAAGACCTATTAAGAGAAGGAGCAGCAGTCATCGCCGCCGCGTTGGCCGTGGCAACCGACCACCCCCGCAGCCTCCAAGGCATGCGGCGCTGTGTCTCCTCGGGCAACGTGGCTTGTCTCGCGCCCAGCGAAAAGGAACGGTGCATTCGCCGTGAATGAATGGCCCGGTCGCCGCGTTCGCCCTGGCGAATGCCGTGTTCTCCCGGCCTTCTTCTGTGAGCGTTGCACGCAACCGAAGGGCTTGATAAGCAATACATCTGCGATAGGCAATACATCTAAATGAAAGTTTAACCAGACGAACCCAAGAGTCAACCAGAACCAGACTAAACCAATCTTTTGCTTTGCATATTCACGCTTAGCTTGAGCTAAGCCGCAGCCATTTTTTCTTTCACGTAACCCACGACCATTCTTCATCATCTGCAGAGAGAGTTGGCTTTCCTGCAGTGCGTATTGGCGTACAAGAGCATAAGTGAGGACACTAAAGCTTCGCTTAAATAAACTATGTGCATGGTAATGTGGTGTGATGTGGGTCGGTTCGCTTTTGGGTTCTTCCGTTTGGTGTTAGACTTGAGTTAAGATAACGTCATGTTCCCAAATCTCTGTCGTTACGACAGAGGTGTAGTTCATTTTTGAAGCACGGAGAGCTCTCGTTGGAGGCCCCAAACGCGCTCCTGCCAAGAGGAAATATTTGCCTTACATTTTCGCTGTTCTTTCCGAAATAAAATACAAAACTCTGTGCAAAGAAACTAAAATTTCAAAGGCGGCAGAACAAATGGGGTCGCGAACAGAGAATATTTATAACGCGCGGCGCATAAAAGAGAAAAAAAACGTGGGAAGGACAAAAAATTCGCAGTTCAGATGGCAAGACGGAGGAAACAGTGGAGCTGGTGGTCTTCAAGATCTTCATGGGGTTTTGAATGGCATTTTCAGCGCACCAAATGAACAAGCGCAGTCAGTAGCTTGGATGGTAAACTTCATCGTGGCCATGTCTAGCTTTCTACTTCGTGAGCTTTTCTGGGCGTACATTTCAACGGTAATTCTATAATCGACTGAAGGTCGCTACGTAGAAGGTTCACACGCACCCTATCATTGCCCATTTGAGGAGTCTTAGGGGCTGTTTTTCATGTACAAGTATTTTGTGCCTCTTTTCCTGTAAAAGGTTCATGTTTTACTTTTCTGAGACACCTAGTCAAGTACAACCCAGATCCCATGACACTTTCTTTCTGAGGCAACACAAACCTCACCCCGGCAACTACCACTATGGTCATGGCGCAGGTGATAGACAGCAAGACGGGAAAACCCCTGGGGCCCAGTCAGCGCGGTGAACTTCTCGTCAGAGGCCGGTTTGATCCAACGATACTGGGGCCGATTAGACGAGCCTGTCACTGACGCCAGTGGCTGGTATAGAGAAGGTAAATCTAAAATAAATTTCGCAGGGCGTGTGTTTAGAGGCGGTATTTATCATCATGATATATTGCCGTCATCATCATCATCATCATCATCATATATCGTCAGTCATCATCATCATCATCATAGCCAGCCCGTTTTCACCCTCTGCAGTTTGAAGGCTCCTCCAAGTGATATCCGATCTCTCCTGTCGCGGGCTCTTATACTCCAATCTCAGGCAGGAAATTGGCTTATGTTGTCCGGGCATCGTGTCCTTTCACTTTCCCTATTGTCTTGCCGTCTCTTAGTGGCCACTTCCTTTAAAAATGTGGTTCTCCGGTTGTCCGCCTTTAGCGACTACGTGACGTGTCTGATTCCCAATGTTACGCTTATTGTTGACTAAGATGGCCGGCATTTGAATTTGTTTCGTAATAAATAAGCAATTTTTTACGCGGAAGTTTTATCCTTAGAATTGTTTTTCCATGGCTTTTTAGGCCTACCTAAGCTTTCTTTCAAAGTACCTAGTACAAACCCAAATCCCTAGACCGTATGTCATTACGGTATACCAGAAATAGACCTATTGGATACCATTCTTTTTACTGACAGAAGTAGCTTACTGCTCACTAATTACGAATGCAATGGACTCCGATTATAGTAAAAGCTCATTAATTCGAACTCGGCGGGGACCATAAAATTGTTCGAATTAAGCGGAATCGGAATCAGCGGGCGGGCACTAGAATGAATGGACATCGCGCCACACTGCGGGGGCAGAACACACAGAAGCAACCTCTGGACTCGTTATCGCGAATTAGGTTCTACTACACGTTTGTTGCGCACGCCACGTTATCGCAGGCCCAGACCAGCGACGGCGGCAGAAATGAAACCTGCAACGGCATGCGCCCGAGCACTGGCGCCGGCAGCGCGACGCCCGCTGCGGGAGTAAAACCAGCTGTCGCACAAGCACAGCGCGCGCTGCTGTGTTGTTTTTCCGTTCCGTTCTTTTGAATCTCTAGCAAATGTTTTTTGCTTTGGATTTGACACACCGCTTAATTGGTGTGGGTCGACATACAGCGAGCTGCTGGGCTGACCTTAACAGGCGACGCTAGCGCCGCACTCGCCATGACTGGTCTTAAGCACGGGGCGGTTTCGGCTTCCGCCACAGGCTGCCATGGTGCTCAGCGGCGTGCGCCGTCAAAAAATTTGGAATTTCCGGGAAAAAACTTGCCCCTCACTGAGATGTACCAGCTGCGATCGGGACCTCAAGGTGTGGGACGAATCGCCATGCGAGTCTCCCTGGTCGCAACTTCACAAAGACTGTCGGTGTGTGCGGCGTTCCGCAACGCACCGCTTTCTGCACAGTGAGCGCGACACGGAGACTAGGCTGCGCTGGATTGCCATTTTTTCACGAAAGAATTTTGTTCCAAGAAAATCGGCTAGGGTGACTTGTTTAGACCGTACGAAAGGCTGCAGGCAAGCATAATGTAGTCCCCACCATTCTCCATAGGCACGCTTGCTCTAAAGCATGCCTCGTGTAGTGTTTACGCGTTGCGTGCGTGTACTAGCGGTGAACCGAGGCAGCCTGGTTATTGATGATCGGACCCACCGCTGTGGCTCAGTGGCTATGGGGTTGCACTGCGGAGCCCAAGGACGCGGGTTTGAATCCCGACCTCGGCAGCCGTTTTCTGATGGAGGCGAAATGCAAAAACGCCAGTGAGTTCGACATTTCGGTGCCCGCACAAAATCCTCAGGCGGTCGAAATTATTCCGAAGCCCTTCACTACGGCGTGTCTCATCGCCTGTGCAGCGTCGGCGCGTTAAACCTCATAATCAATCAAAAGTTCATGTTATGCCGTAGGGCCATCTCTCGCAATTTTTTTAAAAAACTTAATCAATTATTTAGGATCGGAGCGGTAACTCCAAGATTCTTTTCTACTTTTTCATAGCGCATACCAGCCTTGCCATGGAGCGGAACAACTGATCTCGCTTTATTTAAAGTGCAACAAACGCTTTTCATCCCCCCGCCGGAGTCCCCGGAGCCCCGCGGTTCGGTGCTGGCGCTAACCCATCCTTCCTACTCCTGACGAGCGCAGAAACCTGTCTTCATTAAGCGTTGCATGTGTTTCGTCGCCCCGTTGGCGCAACTAGAGCTAAGGCGTAGCGGAAGTTACCTTGTGCCGGCGGTTGCAGCTTCGACGTTATTTCCAACTCTGTTAATAAACCGTGTTCGAACGGATTGTTACAGCTTGATGAGATGAAAGTATGGCAACCAGGGGCTCAAAGCCGTTTCATTTATATCAGGTCTACGTAACCTTCTGAGGTGGAGGGCCGACTAGCTGAAGCAGGCACGAAAAGGGTCGGGCGGCTAATAGGGGCGCGTAAGAAAGGAAGCGGGGCTTTTTTTTACCTGTGCAAAGAAAATAAATGAAGTTATTTGTTTAAGTGTGAATATTTTTATTTATTCACTCATACTGTTGGCCGGTGCGGCCGATAGAGGGTGGGGTTACAAAATTTTAGTAATAACATACAAGCGAGGCACGCACAAAAGCACACACATAATGGTGCGTACCTAAATTATTGCATGAACGATGCTAGCAAATACTGCCAAACAACACAATAAAATACAGACAATCAACCCAGTACAATAAAGAGCTCTACACACACACGCAACGCACAGCACACACACACACAATATATATATATATATATATATATATATATATATATATATATATATATATATATAGAAATAAGAATTGGCAGTCAAGAAGACCTCGGAAAGCAAAGGGGAGGATGTAGTAGCGCAAGATACAGAATTTGGAAAATAAGAAAGTGGAGAAAAAATGCCCGCCAGGTGGGATCCGAACCCACGACCTCCAGAATACCGGTCTGGTGCGATAACCACTACGCTACCGGCGGGGCTACTTTAGCCTCCACTTTCTGGGGTATTTATGTTCAGGTGTTTTTGTTTCCTGCGCTAGGCGTTAGGAACTACCTGTGTATTACAATTTCACTCAAAACTCAAACACCTCAAAATCGAAACCGCCAACTGGAAAACAAAACAAATGGGCTGAAGGAATGATGGAGGATTCGTTTACACGCACATTAATCCTCTAGGCGGAAACGCAAAGAATTACACCGCGTCCCGTACGAACAGTATCCTGGAGTCGTGTGTTCGTGATTGGAGTAAACAAAGGCACCACATTTTTAAGTGCAAAGCTTCAGGAAAAGGCTTCAGCTGCCCACAGCTTTTGCTGGTTTATGTTGAAATATAGCTTTTGGGTAATACTGAGGCCTATCGCAGCAGCGCACGGCAGCCCGGAGCAACTTTTATATCCGTGGTCGCCACAAAAGACAGGTATTTCAGTTATGAATGTCAAGCTCGTTTATTTTCGCGAATGAGATTTCTACACGGCGCGAAGGATGAAAAGTGCAACGCTAGTATATTAGTCCTAAACAGTTGTAAAGCACATATATGAAACTACACCCATAAACTTGGAAGTCCCGTTCAGGTTCAGAAAGTGAACGGCACCTCGCAGCAACCTCTACCTCCAAGGGCGCCACAAAAGAGGGGTATTTCAGTTATGAATCTTAAAGCTTGTTTCTTTTCCTGAATGAGACGTGTACACTGGTTGCATGATGAAAAGTACGACACCCGCGGATTAGTTCTTAACAGTTTGAACCAACACATACATCTCTACACACTTAAACATTCTGATCCGGCTCCCTGAGCACAACTCAAGAAAGCATCGAATGTTGCCTTCTCAGTAAGTAACGAACAGCCCGGATACCTAAGAGGCTAAGCTAGGTAGGTGCCACCACACTGCGAAGGCTCTTGGGGAGACAAACATCACTTCGTCACCAGAGAGGGATCCCGCCAGCTTGGTGAAGTAGTTGTTGCAGCAATTGTGTATACAATTACAACTACGTGTTTCTATCAAGAAAGAGCCGCCGAACACTGGCACAGGTTCTGCCACGTAGCTGCTCGCACGGAGCAGCGTCGGCCATCCCATGATCTCCTATCTGCAGTGGCGCCACCTCGGGGTTATAGAGTTTCATAATAATATATACTAGAGGGAAATCTTGCGCCACTGTCTGGGCCACCCGCGCTTCATTGAGCGTTCCGTCATTTACCGGGCAGGCACGTTCCACTTGTCCTTCGCATGGTTCATGGAGGCTGGAAAGTTGGCTCTGGATGCAAAAACGAAACAATATTAGTGTGGAAGATTAACCAAATTAGTTTTATATTACAAAATTAAAGCTAAAAGGATATTTGTTAGGGAGTATGTATACGCGTCATGCAAGTTGAACAGGAAGGAAGATGTTACCAGTTTTTGATGATTTTGGCTTCGAGACAAAAACGAAGCCATGTGGCTAGCCAAGCCAACTAGGCACGGAACGCCGGTTGCTGCATTGGCGGCGCCCACGACACGCTGCGATTGCAGCCTCAGATGTCCCTCTGGTATATATTAGTATGGAACTGTATGCTCGCGGTAGCCATTGTCCTCACAAAAAAATTGGGCGGGAGTTTTATGACCAGAAAAGCATTCAAAGACTCTGGTAAGGGGCAGGACCGGTTGGTAACTCAGGCATTTTTGTTCAAGTAAACTTTGTTTTCCTAAAAGAAATTATTTTGTTAGACAGCGCCTGTGCCGTCTCCTGTCTTTTTCTCCGCATTCTTCGGTCGCGGTGGCCAACCTAGTGGTATCTCTTGCAGCTACAACAAATCACACAGGACATCTCATTGCATAGTATGCTGAGTGTTCCCCGCTTCTAAAGAAATCGGTTACCCGCCGCGGTGGCTCAGTGGCTAAGGCGTTGCGCTGCTGAGCACGAGGTCGCGGGTTCGATTCCCGGCCGCGGCGGTCGCTTTTCTGATGGAGGCGAAAAGCAAAAACGCCCGTGTGTACGAGATTTCGGCGCACGATAAAGATCCCCAGGTGGTCAAAATTAATCCGCAGCCCTCCACTACGGCGTGCCTCATCGCCTGCGTTGCGTCGGCGCGTTAAATCCTACAATCAATCAATCAATCAATCAAAGAAATCGGTTATCGTGGTCCCATTCGTGTGGGAGCCTGCAAGAAGCGAAGTTCACTGTACTGTTTACTGCGGCAACTGAGCCCGTCCACTTCTATAATGAACATCCCCAGCTGTTTTCCCTAGGCACAGTGCTTTATGTGGTCGAGCGCTTTCTCGTTAGTACGGAGCGGTAAACGTTGGTCCCAGACACATGTGCTACATTACCAGCTGTGTTCACTACATCAGTGAAACCGGGTCCAGCAGGTTTTCGCAGACTTTCTACTTTGACTCTTAGATTGACGCCATTAGAGTGTATTTTGTAATGCTTCTACGGCAAAAGAGAAACCAATCGAATTTAAATTGAGAGCGCTCTGCGTACATAGGCGAGCGACAGTGCCAGTGGAGAAGACAAGCCATATGTTTAAGCGCATATTTGCAACTTTTTGCAGGTGCGAATTTACATTATTTGTATTTTTCACTCTCCCTGACCATCGTCTAAGTACTTCGAGCACGCGAAATTGGAATTTGAAGCTTTAACAACCAGCCCTTAAACAAGCTTTTGTTCGAATTATTGAAGGTATCCGTACATACTGTGAAGAAAATCAGCAAATAAAAGGATTTGTTTCATGATATCTGTCGGTATTTGTCCTTTGTCGGGAGTTCCGTTTGTCTATCAACCATGCCTGTGTTCATGTCAGGTTATAGCGAAGGCTCCTTCGCCAACTGAGTGAGGAAAAAAATGCGGAAGTTTTTTTATTTCGGAATTAAAACACGATCTTTTTTGTTTAAAGAAAACTATCTGCGGTGGCTGAGTGGCTAAGGCGTCGTGCTGATCTGCCTAACGACGTGGGTTCCACCCCGTCCGTGGTGACTACTTCTCACAAAAGGTGTAAAGTGCGCCAAGGAAGACGCCACACAGGGAGAGGAACACAAGGACAGGCGCAGGTATACAAGGACAGACACATACTGCGCCTATCCTTTTGTACTCCTCTCTGTGTGGCGTCTTCTTAGCGCACTTTGAACCTTTTGAGAATATGCACCAACTCACCCAACAGCAAATCCTTCTAGACTGCTTTTCAGATGGAGGGGAAAAGAGGAAGCCTTCGTGTGCCAAGATTCAGGCGTACGTTAAAGATCCTGAGGCGGTCAAAAATTATCCGGAGGTTGATTAAGTGCACCTCTTAGCTTAGATGTAGCTTCGGCGCGTTAATTCTCCAAATGTTTTTTTTTATATTTTTCGTTTAGACGGTTCAAATTTCGGGGATTTATCGCGCCGAAGCAACACGTGGGGTATACCACACCAACCGTTGTTGAGGGGTGCGAATTAATTTTAACCACCTCGAATCTTTAATGTGCTGCGAAATCACGACACGCAGATGTTTTCGGTTTGCCCCTGTATGTGGAATACGGTCGTAGTGGCAGATACGGAATGTACGTCGCTTGGATTTGCAGCACAGCACTTCAGCAACTGAGCCACACCGGCAGGTAACGTTTCCTTTGTTGCTGGAAGCTGTGGCTTCGACTGCGTGAACTTTGTATGAAGTACATGCGGACAGAGGTAAGGAAGTTTAGGGCCCAGAAAATCATACAATAAATGATCAAACAACTTGCACTTTCTCGTGAAAATCAGGCCAAGTATACACAGTGACCTTCAAATGCTTGATTAAGTTAGGTGTACAAGAGAGAAGGCTGCACTGTTGTGAAATGTAAAAATTAACAGGGATAAGTGCGAATGTTTTTGGAACTTTCAATCGCGCCCCATAGCTGGTTTATTTCTGCTTCGTTCTCAAGAGGTCCCCTTACAGTCTCTGACTATGGGACTTCTTTCTGTATATTTTGCATTTGCTATGTGTATTTCGTGCAAATAATTTTTTCTGATTCTGATTCTGAACGAGCTCGCATTATATATCATGTCGAAAGCAATCGGGATAAAGTGAGGGGTTTGAATCCACGCCAGCATGGTCAAATCTCAATTATACTCGGCGTTAATCCTTAAGCTAGAAGCTTCTGACAATCTGACAAGACGAATACATCGCCGGTACTAAATTTATAGGAACGCACCACAGATTGTAAGGGGGCCAGTTGTCACATAACTGAGTTACAATCAGCGCAGGAACAGGGCCATAGGAGGATCACACAAACACGGCGCTAACTAACAACTCATCTTTATTATCACGAACAGGCAATACAGGCAAGCTGACAGGTGTTTGTATGATCCTCCTATCATCCCGTTCCTGCGGTGCTTGTAACTCAGTCATAAAAGTGGTTGTAACTATCCTGAATGCCACTTTCGCAACCGTGTATTGCAAGTATAACTACATCACCCAATCATGGGGAAGTCGATCTTAGCGGCGGAGGTTCAGGAGAAGGCTATGATAGGTATTATCACATTTGACGTATCAAAAAACACCTACTCAGTAAAGTACATGACAAGGCATCCATTTCAACGGTTCTGGCATGAACTATGGGGTTAAGTTCGTGTTCAGAAAATAAAAAAAGCAAGCATAACTGACCTTTTCAGAACATGGAGAATATATACGTCAGTGAACAATACTAGCTTATGGTGCACATTAGGGCTTCCGAAAATGCATGGTTAGGGTTAAAGAAATTACTTTTGCGATGCTTAGGACGTACTAATAATGTGACGACAAACGCCTAGGCAGAACTTCCTCTGATCTGTCTGTCGGGCTTCCATGCTGCACTCGTCGGGCAACTGCTTCCGCTTTATTCATAGCCCCTTCCTCCTCATTGTGATTGCGACAAGCAACATTTTGAGCTGCTCTAGCCTGTTCAGCGGAGGCGTACTTTTGTGTTACGCAGTGCCGCCAGCACGCTTCTCCTCATTCCGGTCAGCACAGGACTGACTCAAGGCGAAGTACTTTGACCAGTACCTTTCTATCCGGCCTTTTCCCGGCGAAAGATTGATGCCCGAGTTGAAAATGTTGGCCTTTTGGCCGTTTACAGCCGTACTCTCACGGCTATCCAACATCCGGTCTCTGTTGGTCACTCTACCGGCTTATGTTCACACGGCCAGACTTCAGCCGTACGGCTCAGGCCATTAGACAGCCACCAGTGTGTGGCCGGACAAGTGCCAGAGGAGGTCAGCCGAGATACCGTGGTCGGACCTCAGCCGTACTACAGCTACAAAAAGCCGGCTGACAAAAGCCTTCGGAGCTCAGCCAGTCTACGGACGTTAGACCTCCGTCACACTGCGGTAACGGTAGTGAGGCATGGTGGACGGCACCTCCAGTGCAACCAGATGACTCGGCTTTACTGCGCATCCGCACGAAGCCCTTTGTGTTCAGTGAACAAACATCAATGTGAGCCCACAAGACACCGCCAGCCGTCCAGTCTTCGCTGAGCCCTACGTATTGATAAACCTCAGTACACATTAAAATTCATTCAATAAACACTGCTTACAATCTGTCATCCCTATATCAGCTGTGGTGCTTTTTTCTTGGTTCAAAACATAGTCGTTTCTTTGCTATAGCTGGAATAGGTCTAGTGTCCAGGTCCAGATATCCTGTGCGCGGTACAGCTGTAAAAACCGGGGGGCGGGCGGAGGCGTAGAAATAATGTGTTGAATTTCGCACAGATACAAGAGCCGCTTTAAACAACTTTTTTAAAACAATCTTCCTCAACACTTACATGTTCTGCCGAAACCAGCTATTTTTGCTACAGGTGCCTTACCAGTTTCATTGTATATTAAAACCTGCACGCAAGTACTTATGCAAGCGTTTTTGCACCCCAAACAACACCCAGGAACGTTCTATATAATTTTCTACACACAAAAATTACGTCCAGTATTTTAGCATGTTACTCAGGGGACAATTTTATACTCGATCAACGTTTCTGATGGGCTTTGACAGGGATGATTGTAGGAGAGATCGAAAACGCGCGTTCATGTTCAATTTAACTATGGTGTTCTTTTCATGAGTTGTGGGCACACCGGTTAATAGTCCAAAATAACTTCAATTCCCCCTAATGTCGTACTTCGCTGAATTTTTTTAGACGTGTGGCGAATAACGCCCTGCTTCTGGTAGCTGCAGTTCTATCCAACTTTGTGTTCACGAGAAGAAAGGCGAAAGAAAAGTGTTTAATAAATTGTTTCAAACCAAAAACTTGGCAACGGTACAACAAATCTTGCATTCTTGAACGAATAAAAAATAATAAATATGTCTCTCGCCGTGTTTCAATGGGTAAGCCTCTCAACCCCGCTCGGGCTAACTTGCGGCTCGGCCCTATGTATACACACGGTCGTTCAGCTTTAGAATATAGCATTCGCACGTTCCTCGAAAACAGCGCCAGCCGTTCTTTGCGCTCTAACCATCGTAGTGGCCACGTTTTCTAACTTTCAGCAGCGGTAAAGGCTGCATGTGCTCCTTATTTGTGTCGGCAAAAGACGCGCAAAAAAACTAATTCTTTTATCCTGCTATTCTCATTTGCTAAAATTATGCCCAAAAAGGGGCACCTTTTGGTTCTTGGTCACAAGTATAGGTCAGTTCACCTTAATAAAATCATGGCTTTGTGATTAAAAGGTCTCTGCTCCTATTGCTTATAAACAGGGAGTTATAACAGCAGATGAAGAAACATAGTGCAGGGTACGAAGTTGCATCTGCAAATGCACGAGCTTAGCCTCTTCTAAGTTTAGTATACTCAAAATAATGCAACACTGATTCTCGCAGTATTATCGTAAGACGAAGTGCCGGAAATTTGCGCTTTTGCGCCCTTGCCTTTGTTTGGTTGGGAGTCTTTGACGTTGCGCCGGTCCTGCATGCTGCTACCTTGGTGCTGCTGGCTCCCTTGTAGGCCAGTTGTTTTCGGCGAACCACAGGCTATCTCGGGTCAGACATCTTTGGCGGGCCGATGTCCTCTTTTACAATGCTCTCAATTCCTCAAACGGAGCGGGGGGCGAATGGCCTCAAGCTGGTGCGTCGAGGAGACCGACGGGCGAGGCGTGGTAGCGGTATGCCTGGCGAAGCTTAGCTCCCCCGTTGGCGTGGCATAGTCTTCATGTGGCGATAAAGGGTCTTCCGGTAGCCTAAAGGATCGACCGGTGACGTGCCGTGAGTGCTTGCACCTTGCCGGTTGAACTTGTACTATTCATTACTGCTTGAGAAACGAAGTTCATTCATTAAAAGCGTAGAAACACCCAGCCCATCTAAGACGTGTCTGCAGCGGTCGGCCCCCTAGCGGCCTTTTTCTCACCGAAGGAAAAACCGGACGTACATCGGCCGGTATCCATCCAAACACCAGTTGCCTGTAGTGCATGGGTTCTCGGCGCCCGAACGCTTGCCGTTCTTCTGGAGAACACTGCACACCGAAAAAAAGACGGATAACCTGGGGCTTTACGTCAGCTGACTTTCAGAACACCGGCTGCCAAAACAAAACAAATACTCTGCGGCTGGTCGCTTGCCGTGATTCAGCTAAAGACCGCTCACGGAATGAAAATGTACGCTCGGGGGCCGTACCCCGGCCGGTCACCGTTGCAGGACGGCTTACCCAAAGAGCACGAATATTCTGCGAACGGACGCTTGCCGTTCTCTCGCCGAACCTCGCTAACTGTGTGAAAAACGAATACACCAGGGCCGCTGTTCATCTGTCTCTTTCCGGACACCAACTGCCAAAAGAAAACAAATACTCTGTGGCCGGTCGCTTGCCAAGCTCACCGCTTCCCGATGGAAAAACGGATGCCTTGGGGCCGTACGTTGGCCTTTTATTTTTCTGAACATCGTTTGCCGAAAGTAAACTAAATATCTCGCAGCCGGGTACCTGCCGCTGTGTGCCTGAACCCGGACGGCCGGAAAATACCGAAGTGCTGGTGGCCTAATTTTGCCTGCTCAACGTATGATGAGTGGCTGCCAGAAGCTCGACGCTTTCCGGACATGCCAGAAAGTGGTCATAACGGGCCGCTGTTCGGACACACTTTCTGTGCTGCCTTAGAACGTCCAACGGCACTGCTCCTATGTTCCTGTGCCTCCCCAGCGCAGCTGTTGTGTCCGTCTTCAACGCCGTCTGGCACTGGCTCTAACATTTCCCTCCCCGGTACCCTCAACGCTCTAGCTGCTCTGTCATTGCCTTTCCTTGAAATCTCGGAATTCGCTGCGTCGCCCTTTCTTAGAACCCTCCTCCGGCGTTGCTGTTTTACTTTCCCGCCAGGCCCTGCGATTTTTTGGGCCACACATCACGACCTCAAAGCGAGAGATCAAAAGCGTCCGCTTTCAAATCGTTCATTACTACCATCATCATCATCAGTCTTGTATTCGCTGCAGGATGATGGTCTCTCCCAAAGATCTCCAGTGACATCTATCGGGTGCTGGCTCAGTCCACCCCTTCCCCAAAATTTTGCTAGCTGACCCCTCCATAGAAACCTTAGCTGACACCTACTGGGTTTGCGGTTTCTTGGCAGCCACTTCCTTAGACGGATGGCCCACAGATGGATTACGGAAAGGGATGGTTTCAAATCATTAGTAGTATTTTATTGTAAGTTAAAGACAGAGCTGCCCCTCATCATCAGGCTTACGTGTCCAATCTCGCACTGATTTGTGGCGTGAAGTGTGCGTAATAGAAAAAAGTGCGGAAGAGAACGAAAAGAAAAAAGAACAACTACAAAAACAGGAATGAGGTGCTGAACACAAGCAGAAAGAAGAGAAGAGTAAGAGGGAGCGGGCTAATGACCGTGTAGGATTCAGATGGCTACAGCATGCGCACTGTGTCCATTTCCGTGGGGACATTCTAGTGAGGCCACCTGGCCACCACCACTGTGGAACATTGAAGAGATTCTGAAGGGGGCCATGCAGGCAAAACAAAAGTCTGTTTCATTCTAAAACTTCTGTGTTTTCTAGTGCCTCCAGCGTTTCTCCGGATGCAAACATTTTTTATTCACTGAGAAAGTATTGAGTTTAAGGTAAAATTTTGAATTTCCCGGTAAATAGTGTGTTTTCGCGGACTACAATGACATCACAGGAACCGACCAGTCTGCACCCGATTGCGAAGCCTTGTTTACCGTTAGTGAACCTAGATGGCACCACCATACCACGGCAAGCAGTTTTCGGCCTGTGGTTTGTTTTTGGCCGTATTTAAACGTGACTTGTTTTTGTTCAATGAGAAAGTAATTGTTTCGTGAAACATAGTGCTCGCACGACAAAAAAGGTCACATAAGACACAGTTTGTTGTTGTCAATCCGCCAGTGTCATCTGAGACAACTCCAAAGCCCCGCAGTCCTGCGCAACGAACCAAGCCTAGTGCTCGCAGTACCAGCAGCAGTACGCATCGGTACTTCTGTGTTTACGTGTGCTTTCGTAACGTACGGTTTGTCTCACCATTCTTACTGCTTTAAAAAGAACATTCCCTATATTTAGGCACAGATCGCTCGTTCGGCAAGCTTATAAGCTCTGCTGAATCTGCGTTTGCTTCTGCCGGCCTCCGCGAATCGCAGAGCTGGCATCACAGGTTCTGTTGCGGCAAATGAGCTAGTGGGTTGTATGGCCATTCCTTTTTTCGTAATTCTATACCTTATTTGAGTGAATATTACGTTAAAATGGTGTCAGTCTGATTCTAACGAGGCAATATTTTGAATGAACCAAACTTGTGTTTTGTCTTCATGGTCCCATTAAAAAACTGTGTCCCTCCATTCAGGTAAAGAGGGACTGATGGCGCTTCGTGCAGTGGTTGGTGTGTGGCACACCTCCTAGCGGCTGGTTACCAGGGCCAGCAAGACGGCATAAGGCGCAGATGGTGACAGTCGGAACTCTCAACATAAAAGCCTGGGAACTGTGAGGATCCGAATGACAGGAGGGTGGCAGTCTTGACTTGCTTGTAAGATTTTGCTGTATTTTTCGCCATGCTGCCAAGGTAGGCTGTTTAAAACGCACAACGTCGATGGAAGGGCAGCAGAGCGAGGCAACCAGTAATCAAAGCAGCATTCCACAACAAGCAGTACATGGTCACGAAGCAGCTGCCGTAAAACCGTTCACCCTGGGACAAAACAAACCCTGCAGCGCGTTGTGGCGTCGGTGTGGTTAAGCTTTGCAGTACAGGCAATGAGTTAGAGGTCGGCACGACTACGTGTTATCGATGTCACACGCCTTCGTAGCACGCACTCCTCAGGAAGATGACACAGTTTAGTGAATGTCGCAGTGCGACATTTAAGAGTGTTCACAGGAAGTGTGTTGTACAGTTGAGCGGAAACGCGTGACAAGCTATGAAGTATTGCTTGGGATTGGGCGAGTTGGTTAATAATCACTGGGAAACGTTCAGCTGAAACATAAGGAAACGAAGGACGGTCGAGAGAAACACGGACACAATGCTGCGGAATGCTGTGCTGCGGTCAGCATTGTGTCCGTGTTTCTTACTTTCCAGATGAAAGTTACCCAGAAAGCATGAAGGGAGGTTCCGCCGTCGGAACAGCGGATGGCCTCAAGGAGAGTAAGGTCATTAGCATAAATAAACTGCACACAGTTGTGCAATCCCTTTTTCTTGCAGGAAAACATTACACCAACATAAACATTACGGCGGCTATCTCATGATTGATCTAAGTCGGTCATCCAGCCAGACATAATAACAGCATTTCCATTTTTAAGAAGCAACTAAGCACGACAACAGACCGGCCACCATTATTGTTCGCATGCTAAGCCAATGGCATTGCACGCCGTACATGCGGCTGCATGAAAACAACATTCACATGGTCTCTCTAATTCTAAAACAGCTGCTACCTCGGGAATGCGTAGCCAGATTAGTGCATCATGTTTCCCTAACAAACATGGTATCTTTGTTTTATTCTTGTTCAGTGACCATCTTGTCTCTGAAGAGACACGTTTATGCAAAGCTTCCATAAACCAGAGTATTAAGCGTATAACCAAACAAAATAAAGAACACACGTTCAAGCAAAACTAAGACATTGCTTAGATGAAATAGAAACTCCGTTTCCACAGGATGCGCGCCCCATAAATATTAAACCAGCCGGATGTACGCCGTACCGGATCAGAAGAACACCTGTTTGCGGACTCTTGTCAAGTGACAAATGAATCTGCCGCAGTTTTTTAGTAAACACAGACCGAGCTCTGCATTCGTGTTGTGGTCTTCTCTGTAAGCATTTGGCGCGGTAAGCGATTTGCAGTTTTTTATGTTCGGTCAGATACAACTCTCTCGTTATTTAACTTTAAAATGTGCAACTCCAATGAGAAAGTGGTATTCTATGTCGAAGACCGATGCTTGCGCTTTCGGACGTCTCCGGGATGAAAACAGCACACCCTGTACGCACGGTCGCTTCTTCGTGGAGTTTTTATATAAAGAATCAGTCACAATGAATTGCCAGAGATAAAAAGCAGATTTGCAGCTGACCCTTTGCCTAATTTTCCAAAGGTATTATTAACATGTAATCTCTCTTCTGTGAAAAGAAGTCTGAAGACACCTAGGCAGTGCTTATACTTTCGGGAAGCGAAAGCATGAATGTTTAGCTGAACACCTCTTGGACCACTTTACTTTAAGATCCGCCTGAAAGCTTTGCAATAACTTTGATCCGTATCCTACCCGTCACGCATCGCTTGTTCCGACCGCCGACATATGTGAGACTTGAAGATGATTGTCAGTTGGTCTGCTGGTCTTTTCACCCGTTCAGCTGCATTGTGCTGCTCTCACCATCTGCCGAGTTTAAGTCGCCGTATGTTGTACGTCGTGCTACGAAAGCTATGAAACCCTTCAAGAAGAGCCACTCCTCGCTGGACGCCTCATGAAACGCTTTCCAAAGAGCTTCTTTGGTCTCGGACCTTGGAAGGCGGCTTTTTTATAGACGATAGTGTTTCTTCGGCTACTGAAGCTCCAAAATATTGGTCTGTCTGTTCGTCTGCCTACTTGTCTTAGCCTCGATTCAGCCACCCCGCCGAAACATGAAAGAATTTTGGAACGAGAAATATATATAGGCAAAACCTTTCCTAATCACAGAATCTGGAAAAGTGGTTTGTACTTGTCAACATTTTTGATGAAAATAAAACATGAAGCGTATCTGAGTCAAAATATCAATGCCGAACGGTTAGTCGTAATGTTTGTTAGTTTTTCTTTTTTTTAATTGCGATATATGTCTTTCGGCATAAAGGCCTAAAGCTACACGTTGGCACTCGTTTCCCGGAGGAAGTCCAGAAGACTCACAGGATGCAGGCCTGTGCCGCGAAAGTGTCGGGATCTCGCTGAATCGCTGAACGCAGGGAAGGGCACGTGAAAATAAATGTGTGCTTGAAATTTGCGATACCAAATACAAAGTGGCAAGAAGGTGATGATCAATTGACTCTTGGTGATTTCCCGCGCATACCGGCAAGAAAGTGTTGATCGGGGAGCAATTTCCGGCATATCCCGCAAGGCTTGATCCATCCGTTAATAAACATCAGGACCACCCCTACCAACATGAGTTGAAGGCAAAATTTTTACCCCAAAATACCAAAAGCGCCCGCGCGAGCTTGCACCTCGTGGCAGTGTTCGAAGTCCAACAGTAACAACATCTTCAAATAAATAGCGCGATCAGCGAAACGCGGGAAAATTAATTTACTACAACAAACCTCCTCCTTTTTTATCGTAAGACGATCGAAACGGAGGGGGACAGTATGAGAGGTGGGCGGAGAGAGAAGAGGGGCATTTACGTGTCACAGGAGGCACGATACTGTCGTCTGTCGATGACATTTGCAGAGAAGTGAGCAGATACTGGGCGAGTATTTATAAACAGGCCAATTACGGATGTCGCCTAAAGAGACGCAGGACTAATAAGCATATTTTACCTGTTCTAAATGGCAAAGCACTTACATCTGAAGTGGTGGTTGCACCTGGGGACACCCGGATGGGCAAATGACGGAATTGTTACCACAAATACTGACCTATTCATCACTTGTCATACGTAGTTCGCCGTGGGTTGTACAGAATCAGGAGTTCCTTTATTCACTCACTGGGCCCCTATCAAAATCTTGTAATTGTAGAAAAAGCGTCTAAGGAGTGTTTTTTGGGACTATCTCGAAACAGGTTGTAAGACATTGGTAAGAACACACGAGAACGTACCTATGCGAAGGCTTATTTGTTGTATCTTTTTGTTCAGATGGTAGGAGGCACATATATGTAAAAAATAAGCCTATGCTACGACATTTTTTAGAACATTCTGTGGGGTGCATTGAGCAAAAGTTATTTCACGCTCAACGAATTGTGCTAATGATGCTACCACGAACGGCATTCATTGCTCTAATACACTTTTTTATTAAAATATTTGTCTTTTTACAGACCTTGTATGGACTTTCATGGTTTTGAAGCGCCCATTTACACCATCACGCTATAACTGCCTCTCACAACAAGTTTTAATATTCTCGTATTAAACGCGTGAAAGAAAAACGTACAGAAAGATACAGGACCGTTTGAGCTTTGAGCATCGGGCTGTGTATTTCCAGATGGCTGTGCTAAAGAGCCCAATGAAGGAGAGCGACTGCACCTTCAGCATTCAACAGAATTTCGGAGGTTTCATCCTGGATCATCTTCATCGGCACCGTAATTCTAAATTGGTGAGCGTTTGGGTAATTGCAAGCAATAAAAAACGCGGAGGCAAATCTTTATCGGTATCGCCGCGGGTATTGACACCCGGCCACCACCAATCATATGTAATTCCACGAACTTCCCACCTACACTTTGTATGTACCTCGGCCCCGTCGTGGGCGGAATCTCTTTTTGGCAGACTATCGATGGCCCCATGCAATCAGCGAAAAAACGAAACGCAGAGTCAGACCCCGATGCCAGCCAATAACAAATTTGAAACGCTGCCACTGCTGCCTTATTCCTTAATTAAAACACTGGGACTCTCGCGTCCTCGCTTAAACGGGCCAACACCTCCCTTCCGCCAGCTGTCACACCGACATCTTCAGCAAGACAAACTTTGACAGCCTTTCGCTTCTCAGTTCTTCAGCATTTAAAAACCGTTGCACCTAGCCTCGCCCTTTCAGCCGATCTTCAGTGATAGGAGAGAATAAACGGTGAAAGCAGCAGTGCTGTTCGAAAACGCTCCTTCGACGTTGAAGTAACTCGAGTCATAAATTTTAATACTGTGACGTAGATGTCCTTTCAGGCTTTTTTTTCAGGCTTTTTTTTAAAGCAGACGTTTTTACGGTAAAGGAAATAAATGTAAGGGCCAACATAGCTTTAAGATGAAAAGATCTCTTATTCGCAGAATGGTAGTAACATGTTCAAATATGCTATTTTTACAGGAAGGCACGTGAAGTTAGAGTTCTTATATACAGAGAAATGTCTCATCATTTTATTAAAATAATATTTATGGATGGTGTACTTACAGATGGAAACAGTGCAGTTACAATCTTTTTTATTGATTTTGGAGTCGTTTATTCACTGGGCGAATCTTTTTTCTCCGTGATTTCAGATCAATGGGACGATTCACCAGGAGAACACTTACGGGCATTTGGCGGAACAGGCAGTATCCGTGCACGCAGCTCTCGGAAACTTGGGCCTCTGTGCGGGCAGCAAGATTTGGGTCTTGGTCAGCAATCGCACGGAGTTGGTGCCACTTATTGTGGGCGCAGCATGCGCCAATGTTGCATTCGCCTACGAGTACCCAGGATACGCAGCCGGTGAGTAAAATGCAGATAACAGCGTCAACATCAAGTAATGATGCTGAGATGAACATTGTGCACTCGTTTGCTCTTTTGAACCGCCTGCGTTTCTTGGGAAAGCAAAGATGCTACACCTCTAATATTCCTGCTGACCACGAGCAGCGCAACCTTTTGGAACACATTCATTATATCCCCGGCCCTGCATCGGGCTAGTTCAAGTCTCTTCGTCAAATATGTCTCTCTTGCCACTCAGTCAAGGCCTTGTACTCTGATACCAGATTTCTGCAGCTTTGTGCCAGTTGGAAGAATTCCCAGAACAATGTTAGTGTTATCAACAGGTAATGTTGCTGCCGAACATTACCTTCCCAATGCAACCCACTCTATGTTGCAAAAGCAATTCACTGGCTTGGGAACGTTACTTGGTCGAGAAGCTCAATTTTGATCTGTTGGAAGCGTCTCAATGTACGGCGATAGGATGTCGTAGTCGGGTGGGTTTCCTCGGTGGAGTTTCCGTCGCTGGCAGTCGCGGCAGCTCCAAAGGTATTGGGTGCGTGGAGAGTTGCGCGGGGCCAGTGGTACTTTGCTTTCATTATTCCAAGTGTGCATGCTGTGCCGAGGTGCCCGGACAACATGTCCTCGCGGCAGGTTTCGGAAATTTCGCCACTCAGGTGTGGAGGGATGACTAAAATACAATTTGGTTTTGTTCCGTCATTGCGTCTTCCTTTTTACAAAGCCTGAGTTTCTGATGCAGGAAGTATGTCATTAAGCAACTAGCAAGTTTCCCTAAACCTTTTTTTCTGTTCAGATATCCTCAATGACTGGAAGACCGACTTCAATTTTGATGCACTCTTCTGCGAGTATGGAGATGCAGAAGCTTTCAATCTGCCGCCAAGCCTACCTTCTGTGAAAGTGAGCCCTAAGATTGCCTGTTTTATTATCACAAAAATGTTTACGGGTTTGCGCCCTTTTCGTTACAAAACGATGTTAACTTTCGCAATCCGTGCACTCATCCGTAAGCAATTTTTTGAGTTCCTTGTTTTAGCTGAGTGTTAGCTGCGTTGGATGCATGGGAAAGACAGAAAGCGATGCCCACCGTGAATTCTATTACACAAACGATACTGTATGTTTTTTGCTCCGCTTTAAGTCTATGCCAGCCAATACTGTTGCCAATTTTAACGCTCATTAGATTTCATCTGCCGTTGTAAGTGAAAACCCCATTAAATATGTGTATATTGAGACATCAGTATATATCTCCATTTGCGTCAAAAATTTATTGGGTTGTACATACGAGAACTTCAAAATCCGCATCCTGAGCAACGTCTTTTCTAAGCGATGTGCGAGTATAAGGAAGATAATTAACCCGATCCCTAAAACGCGTTGTTGGGAAAGTAAGTGCATATTGGTGATAATTGTGATGGACCTTTGGAGACCAAAGACACACCTTTCTCCGAGAAGATTGAAATTCTCGGCAGCAGAAATAATGCAGGTCATAGAACTCTTAGCAGCTTTTCATATTAAGAAAAAAAAGAGACACATCGGTGCTTCTGCGTGCCAACAAGTTCGAGTCCTTTGAACCTTTACATTCATTGTAACTATCTTCCGTCCGTTTGTGCACTTAAAAGGGAAGCTTTAGTATTCTTACTGATGCGGCTGTAACGTGAAATACACCGGCAGGAAAGCCAAATTTTTCTGACAATGGTCGTTACGGAAGTGAAAAAAAAATGTGTGCCCTTCCAATCTGTGAAGAAGGATGACGTGCGAAGCTGGGTGCAGTACAAGGACCGCTGAAACAAAACGCGTTGGTTTCAGATGGGCGATTTAGCATATCTCCCAGCAAAATAGCTGTATGAAACTTGGAGGGCCTCGAGCTTTGGTAGGAGAGAGAAACATGGAGCTGTCTATTTAACTCCCGCGTCGTAGGCATCTCACGGTTTTTGTAACTCACCAAACCAACCCACTCGACCACTCAGGACACCTGACCTGTGGCATTGGGCTGTCTGACGTCCGCGTTTAGAACTCCCGCCAGCACAACAGGTTGTTGATCACCGGCAACCAATAATGTGCGCGTCCGTAGAAGTCAAAGAAACTGTAGAAAAATATCGCTCTGGAAGCCATTTACGCTAAACAAGCAATATTTGCGCACTTCAGCGTTGCAAGCGGGCAAGGGCTGGAACTTGAGCAGGCTCAAGCTAAGGCTCAGATACTTGAAGGGCTGGACCTTGCGCAGGCAACGGCAGCGGCAGCGGCTTTCTGTGGTTTTCGCGCCAGTTCGCCCTTCTGTTCGGGCCGACGCTTCTTCAATTCCTCCAAGCGAACAACATCCGTTCTTCCCATAGCGAGACATCCGTCCTTCCCTGGGAGGCCTCGAGCTTTATTATGCTGGACAAACGTGACTCTCCTGTCGTAGGCATCTTACTTTCTGTGTATCAAACCAACCCATACACAAACCGCTCGAATTTGGAGGACCGCTCACACGGTGCATTGAGCCAAATGTTTCACGTTTGAATCAACCACCGCGCATGTCTTCGGTAGTGACATGAAGCGCAGCTGTGCGTGCAAAACCCATTCCTGCCGCCCAGAACCCGTACACACGTAAATCGGTAGCCGAACATGGGCGCATACTTAGCCCGTTCTACATGGTGCGTTTTTCGTCTGCGAATTCGGTGAAACAAACAGTCGCACTTGCGAACTTCGTAATTCTTGGAAATGTCGTCTACATGGCCCCCGAACGTCGCAATTTTCGCACTTCAGAAGCACATTGTTTGCAGACTGAATTAGATCTGCCACAAGCAAAGCTTGTTTTAATTTTAAAAAATAGGTTTTATTGTGCTTCTGGGGAAGTTGTTTCAGACTGTTTTGCAGTAAATATGAGTTTATTAGCGGCTTTATGAATATACGCACACACAGCACAGAAGACAAACACAGCAAGCAACAATGGGTTCGTTTGTAGTGCATGCTTGCACATTTTGTTGCGCCTCGGACGGTTCTTCTACGATACTTGTGTACTTCTTCCGAACTGCTGTGATGTATGAGACTTGCGTGGACACCAATTAAGCATTCGTTAACAAAGGCGCCCGACGTCGTGTTGTGAAAAGGGGTACGTTTGTGCTGGTGCGCCCGCGCTTACGCCGCGCGTATGCAAGCAACGCCATCTGGTTGCTAAACGTGCAAATGGTGGGGTGGTGGTGGTTGGAGTTGCGACGCGAAAAGGAAAGGAAATTCACTGGGGATATTTTAAGCTCGGCAGGGAGCTCACCTGCATACAACCCAGTGCAGGGGAAGGGAAGTAGAGGGGGAGTGATAGGATAAAGTAGAAAGAAAGAGAGAGAGAGAGAGAGAGAGAGAGAGAGAGAGAGAGAGAGAGAGAAATGTATAAAGATAGCTGTCAGTACTAGAATGCTGTCAGTCCGGGCACATCAGTCAATCACTGCACTCCGGGCTACAGCCGCTGCGTAAGGCCGGTCGTCTCCAGGAAAAAAAGCAGATAAGCGAAGACTACCCGTTGGGTTGCCGCAGGCCCCTTCGGGAACAGAAGGTCCCCCATGCCGGCGCTGGGAAAGCATCGGCGCTGGAGCGCTCGGTGGAGCTCTGCTCTCGGCCCCGCGTGGTGGGGGCAGAAGCAGAGTAGGTGCTCGAGCGTCTCCAGTTCGGAACAGTCCGCACATGTAAGGGAGTTCTTGCGCCCGTGTCGGTGCAGACGCTCCGCCACATTGCAGCAGTTGAGCGGCATGCGGAGAAGCAGGCTGAGGGGATCCCTGCTGATGCGTGCGGGCAACAAAGGTCTGGGCGCCTGGCCGCTCACGACCCGAGAGTCAGGGTTCATCGTCTGCACCATGCGTGCCAGGGCAGTGCGGGCCTCGTCGAACGCGGTGGCGTCTTGGGAGACTGGGGCGCCCTCCTGGTGGGCCTCCCTGGCGCAGGCGTCGGCGTCTTCGTTGCCCCGGGTGCCACTGTGGCCCGGCAGCCAGTGGAGCCGCAGGTCGCAGCCTCGGGAGGCCAATAGCGCAGCTTGGTTGCAAGAAAGCGCACGTTACGGCCCCTCTACCACCTCCACGCCGTACGAGCGGCGTTCGCCGGGGATGCACGACCGTTCCGAAAATTTGGCACTTTGCCGCAGGGGTGAAAAAAGGTCGTTTAGCCGCATGAGTGGTGCCGCATCTGCGAATTCGCAGGCAACATCGCTCCATGGAGAACGGGCTTTAGGCGTAATTTACACCGGCGAAAATGTCGCTCAGAAGACGTTTCAAGCTGAAGTAGAAAACATGGGCTCACGCCGGCGTTCCAACCGGGCAAGTGGCTCTCCAACCGGGGAGTATTCACACCTACTATGCGAGGTGGAATTTGAGGCGGCAACGGCGGTGGCGGCTTTGGGTCGTGTTTAGCGCATTCGGGCTTCCGTATATTATCCGCAATCACCTGACAACGCCACTAGCGCTGTTGTCAGCCGATTACGCATCTTGTGAAAGAGGCGTGGTTGTTGTTGAGGGGAATCACAGTTGTGACAGGGGGTCAGTGGTCGCTAGGAGCCTAGCAGCGGCTCAGAGTAAAGCGACTTCACCGGAATGAAAATCTGGGTGGCGGGGGGGGGGGGGGGGTTGGATAAACATACACTGATTAATTATGTGGTTTAACGCACCTACGCTACACAGGTAATGAGGGGCACCTAGGGGAGGGCTGCGGATCAATTTGGCCACCTAGAGATCTACGCGCGCCGAAATCTCACACACGCCGGCGTTTTTACTGCGAAGGAATATGTACACCCCCTCCCCCGTTTTTATTCCGGCGAAGCCAATTTACTCGGCGCCTATCAGGCGCTCCTCTACGCTATTGCCGACCTCTCTTTTGGCTGATATTCCTCTCGCCACCACCCATACCTCCTTCACAAGGTGCACAATCGGTTGACAACGGCGCTTGCGTCGTTATCAGATGATTGCGAAGAATAAACAAAGCGTGTATGGGCCTAAGAACGACCGAACGCCGCCATCGCCGTTGGGCCTAAAATTCCAGCTCGCCGAGTAGCTGCATATTCCGCCTGTTGAAGCGCAACTTGTCAGGTTTTAACGCCGGCGTGAGCCCATATTTTTTCTTTAGCTTGGAAGGCTTTCCGAGCGACATTTTCGCTGGCGTATGTCACACCTAAGTACTCGCCCATCACCGTTGACCGGTTTATGCTTGCACGGGTTCGGGTGGAAGGAGGGCGTGCCTGCACAGCTGGGCTTCATTCCTATACCGGTGACATGCCCGTTTTGCCGGTGGGGGATCTAAACGTGGACGTCTCATGGCTCAATGAGCCCTGTCACCTGCCCTCAGTAATCAAGCGGTTTGGGTGCAGGTTGGTCTGTTACACAGACAGTAAGATTCGTGCTATGCGGGAGGGAGATGGTCAGCCATATATCTGTCCGCTAGAATAAATATGGAGGATTCCCAGGTTTTAACTAGCTATGGGACGGACGCATGTCGTTCGCTTTGAGGAAGAAAAACGGAATTGAAGAAGCACCGACCCGAACAGGAGTGCGAGTTCTCACGAAGACAACGAAGAGCCATCGCCATCGCCATTGCCGCCTCAAGTTCTGCTTGTCGAGTAGCTGTGAATCCATCTAGAATGAACAGCAACTCACTTTCTTGGAACGCAGATGTAAGTCACTATTACCTGTTCATCAGGGCTTTGGGAGCGACATTTTCAATGGTGTCTTACACCGGTTGACTGTTATACGTATAAATCAGTTTCCGGTTTACGCGTCCAGCAGTTTGGAGTGGAGGGAGGGGTGGTTAAGGCGTGAATGCGCAGCTACAAGTTTCATGCGCTTACCGTACTGATGACATGTCCGTGGTGCTGGCGGGAGGTTTAAACATGAACCATCACGCGGTCCAATGCGACCTGTCTCGAGTCCTCAGTGGTTTAGCGGATTGGGTTGCGGGAGTTACACAATCAGTAAGACTCCTCCGACACGGGAAGGAAACAGACAGCTCCACATTTATCCGCTTGAATGAAGCTGGGGTCCTTCCAAGTTAATTAAGATAATTGCATATGAAGTATGCTCAATAACATATAACAAACTTGCTTTGTTCTGATGCACTCAGTGGACTGCGTCTAGCTTCACCGGTAATCTGTGTTCACGGAATTGAAGGGCAGTAAGTTGATTTTTCGCGTATTTTGACATTAACTGCTTGGAATTAAGAGCGCTTGCGGTGGCTGCAATTGAAGCTTGGCCCTTTTGCTTATGATGCCGGCGTCTATTGACATGTTTACATGGTGGAACCGGTTTAAGAGCGAAACATTTCGCTCTGAAAGCCCGTTAAGTGAACAAGTGTACTCAGGATGTATTTGCAGCTACTCGACCAGCTGGAACGTGATGCGGCAACGGCTGCGGCAGCGGATTTTTATTGTTTTCGCGTCCATCCACGCTTCTTTTCGTGCTGGCGCTTGTTAAGTTTCCGCTTCTCCTCCAAGCGAACGACATGCGTCTTTCCCATAGCGACTTAACACCTTGAAGGCCTCGAGCTTCAATCTAGCGGACACACACGCGGTTGTCCCTTTCGCTGCCCATTCTAAGGCATTTTATTGTCTGTGCAACACTTCAAGCTAAACCCAAACTTCTCAATTGCGGAGGACAGCCGACTGGGCGCATTGAGCCATGAGACTCGTGGAGCGCCCGCCAGGTATCCACCCGCGAACTAGAGCGCCGCCGGACGGCAGCCTCTGAACTTCGCATAAAAAAAGTCAATTTAGTGCCCACCGCCGGCTTTAATAGTACTATTACTTTTCAAAGTCAAGTTAAATTATGTTTCTCGCATATTTTACATACCCCAAGTGCCTATATAACCACGTGTAAACGGACCATTAGACCTCTGTAACGTGAACGTTGGCATCCTTAGCATCTTAACGTTCGCACTTCGGTGGGTGTTGCTTAGATCTCCAAAATTGTGTTCAAAAACCTAATGCCTAATTTAAATTTATTCCATTTCTTATCGCCTCCTTATCGCCAAGCATGTCATCGTGTTGGGGGCATCTGCTGACAAGACTGAACGCATCAGTGACGGCGCCTGCACCTGGGAAGAGTTCCTTCGCATAGGCGAAGAATCCCGAGTTAAAGTCGAGCCACGTATCGAGTACATCGAAGGACAGTTCTGCTACGCTCATTTAACCAGCGGCACGACGGGGAAGCCAAAGATGGTCATTCACTGCCACGAGTCTCTTGTGGCGAATGTGCAAGCAAGCAGGTGCTCGTTTATTTCATTTGGCATGGACACGTTTTGTTTTAATCGATGGTTATATGGCTACAGTTTCGCGTATTGTTCATTCGTGATGCAAGAACTCTCGAGACTGTCCGGTATTTTAAAGGGAAGGTGTTTGAAAATGAACGTCTTGGTGTGTGCGCGGTCTGCACGGGGTCACCACTTTGGTGGTGACCAACTGTTCGAAACATGACTTGGACCACAAGTTTAAATATTTTATCACTTGTTTATACATTTTGAGAAGGGTAGTTAATAGTAGGCAGCTTTCGCAACTTTGAAGCTTGACAAAGACCTTAAGCTTATACGCCCCATCACTTGGACATGCATGTTCAGTACATTAATTATCAATAAGATTTTCAAGATTAGTGAGTCGAAATAACAATGCGTGCGTACATGTATGCACCTTTCTTACTAATAACCGCCGTCAACGCTCAAGCAAATTAAGTTTGTTCATACCTTTTCCCTAAACTCAACGCCACCTCCATGCTCGTGTGCAAAGAACGCTTTGTTGATCCATCTTCTTCACAGAGTGGGTTGACTCATGGTTGTTTTTGGTTGCTGCAGAAATATGTCCAGTGATTTAGTCTGGACGGGAATTGCTTTATCTTTAATGGATTACAACGCACATCATACCGAGCTCTAAGGATAGGGAGCCCCACGAAACTAGAATTTTGCATGATCATTGGCCGTGATCATTTTTTTCGAAATTTTTTTGTGATGGTGGAAGCTAATACTTTGTACTTGAAGTTAAATGAATTTAAATTTTGACTATTCAGCTGTAGAGGCAGGTGATGTAGGCATGTGATTAAGGTTATAAATTTAAAACCCGTTGAGAGGACACATGGCTGACAGTAACAATTGCTAACCTAAATTTCAAAATGTCCCTACGCTTGCAGACATTTTCCTGTGGATGCAAAATTTTTAGAAAAAAAAAGGTTGGAAAAACTAAGCCACAAGCGTTATTTTGTGCTAAAGTAGAGTGTTAGACAAATTATAAAAGCGAAAAATGTTTTCGTGCTCGAAATCCTAAAAGATTGCCTATTACTGGGTTGATAAACAGTGAATCGTAGAAGGTTCAAGTTAGTGTACTGCTTAAAACCAAAAGGCGTTATACCTTATGATTCTCGCGTAGGTTCAGGCACTCGATATGTCATCACCCAACTTCGCTCCAGCGTCATACAAAAAAAAAACGGCACTCAGGAATTCCAATCGTCAGCGCCCAAAACCTAAACCAAGAAACCTCGGTCATAGGGAGAGGTGGCTGTACACACCAGTATAGCGTATGTATTCGAAGTGGTTCTCAAAAACATTACTCCCTTTTCGAAACTTAAGGCAGTAGTAGGGGTTGTTAGAATATACATCAATGTTTGCGCATTTACAACATTTACGTTCTTGGTTCTGCTCGGATGTTTTTTAACCTGTTTGTGTCATCCCCGGTGGACGCCACATTGGTATCTCTATGTCCGTTAGAATAAATTTGAACATTATGATGAGTAGAAACAATATTTCCAGTCACCCGCGTCATATGGGCCTGAACGACAGGGACATCCTTCTGTACACGGGCATACTCGGCCATGTTTATGGCCTTTTTGACTGTGTCTGCAAAGGCATCGTGCAAGGAGCGTCTACCGTCTTTTTGGAGTTGCCGAACACTAATGACCTCCTAAAAGCGCTGGAAAAGCATAAGGTGAGCTTCTCTTTCTCTTATAAAGCAAGAACGATGTAAGTGAGGGAGGCAGGAGCGATGAAAAGAAGAAAGGAGGGAGGGACGGAAAGAAAGAGGTAGAATATTGCTTGACAGCTTTTTTTCGGCTGTGCCTTGTAAATGCAGCTAGAGGGATACCTGGCGTAGGTGACTGCTCGTGGGACCACTCCTGCAGATTTATGGGGTAACTCTCAGTCACGACAGGACGCTTAATTGTTTTTAATGTGTTGCTTTCCGTCAACCCGAGAATTGCAGCGTGTAACTGCTACATTAAACAAAACGTGCAGAATAGGCGAAGTGAACTCATTAATTCATCTTGGAACGTAAATTTAGATGTTTGGTTTCAGCAAATTAACATTAGACAAACACAAATATAACAAAATGTACAAATAAACCAACCAAATCTAATACGTGCACCTTATACATTGGCTCACAAAAGGAAAGACAAAATAAAAAGCCCCAAAAAGGCGAACCAGATTTTTTGAGCGCTGCGTATCAAGCCTTTATATTTTGAAGTTCCACTTAAATTTTCCCGATACAGCTGGCTTTATTGGCGCTTCAGTGTACCTGCAAGAATAACCTTATTTTATGTTTGACGCCGATGACACGTTCTTTTTGTGCGGTGCCTTGCAAAGCACACAAACAATTTTTTTTTTACTTTTTGCACTTTCTGGTATTTACTCTGAGGACCGCTTAAAAGAAATCAATATGTGCAATACTTTTTGGTAGATACCTAGGAACTGAATTCCTCGCCCTCACGAGTCTGAATATCGGCCACAGGGCTACCGTAAAAGCAAAGCCCGGTATATCTGACATGCCGTATACGAAGATCGTCCGCGTGTCATGCTGACTGTGCTTTCGGTTTTTTGTTTCACGGTTAACATTTGCAAGTTTGGTGGCGACATGAGCTGCGTGTCCCTCCGTTTCCTGTTTAGCACTCCTAACTATCACCGCCATTTTCATTTCACCATCTTTTGCCTCTTACTCAGCCCTGCACTGGCTTTGCATTCCATTTCTCTGCTACGTTTATACCCCTATAGCAGCAACGCGAAGCATTTAAACATGCCCGAACAGGCAGTTTAACCCTGGCGACCACATAGGCATGAAATCCCTTTCTCTCCGCGCGGGCTGTTGCTGTACTGCGTCAGAAGTGGCTGTACTGCGTCATCTTCATCGTTCGCGCTCACATTCACTCCTCACCTCTAAATATGTTCCACCCTTCTATTTGACAACGTCGAGGGTCTCTTTGCTTGCGACAAGATTTGTCTATTTCTTATGCAAGAAGACAATCGGTGGAGGACATGTCTTCCACAGGTATCCGCACTGGCCACAGTTCCTTATGAGGCCCAACGCTTGCTGGATCATCCACAGCGAACCAAGCATGACCTTAGCAACCTGCAGTACTTGATCACGGCTACAAATTACATCAGCGAAGATCTCGCAAGGAGGCTTTTCAACGACCTCAAGTTAAAGAGCTACGCTCAGCGTGAGTTTCAATATTACCAAGAATTACCCTGCAATGAATGTAAAACAGACACACTCTATTTTATAGCGACCGCATCCCCGAGGAGATCTCATGTTAAGTGTAGTAAGAGGTCTGACATTGTTCATATTGTCACGTGGATATTTGTCGAAGCAGCGATCCTCTGCTTGCGGTGTGTGCTATCGCCATGCAGTGGTATATCCACAGTGAGTGATACGTTTCGTGCTCCTTGGCCAGCCAGGTGTTCGAAGACGACAACGTAAATGTGTGGGTCCTACCGCTCGCGGGCCGGACTGATTCAGCCATCTTCGCTGAGACTTCGCCGTGCGGCCTGTACTCTTCGGTGTAGCGCTACGCCTAATAAATAGGTACATATCTATTTTGCAGCTGCCTACACCTCCGTCTACTAAGACGCATTGTCACGTGGATATTTGTCAAGCAGCGATCCCCTGCTTGAGAAATATCCACGCGAGAATATGTACAGGACTTGGTGTTCGGCTGCACCGTGATACAGAAGGATCACCAAATTTCTTGCAGTAGCCGGGGGACCTTGCGGAAAAGGCATGTAAATTTCGACGAACTGAGATGTACTTCGAAGCTTCTTCATTGTTTTCTGATTTATTGATCGCTGAGTTTAACGCGACCACGTTACATCTGGATATGAGGCGCGCCGTAGCGGAGGGCTCCGGATAAATTTTGACCGCCTGGCGATCTTTAACGTGCTCCGAAATCTCGACACACCGGCATTTCGCTTTTCGCCTCCATCAGGAAAGCAGCCACTCCGGCCGTGCTGAAGCTCGCGTCTTTGCGAGCAGCAGCTGCGACGCCATAGCCACTATGCCAACGCTCCAGGTCCTCGTGGCCAGAATTTCTCACATTTTGTAGTCGCTGCGAATAGTAGCGCTAACTATATTTCACTTTAGTACAAATCATTGTTTTGCAAGCGCACAACCATGGGATTTGCAATAAGCTGTAACAGGTGCTCTGAAGGCCGTGTGTCACGCATCTAGTTTTTGAACTTCCAGATACAACATTTTAGCAGTTTGTGAAATTTTCTCTGAGAATTCTTTTTGCCGGCAGCTAACCCACAATCAACAATAGCTAATCAACAATGGAAGCCAATCCTAGCTATTGCAGCACTGTCATTTCCATTTTTCCGCAGTGTACGGGCAAACGGAATTCATCTTCGTCACGGGTGGTCTTCATGATGCGCCACCAAGATACGGCTCCATTGGACGCCTCGGAATGGGTGTTGAAGCCATGGTAATGTCTTTTGTGCAGTATTGTGGACAAGTTCACGCAACGCGGAGGAAGTTTCAGTATCTTTGTACATTACATCCTCATTTTCTCACATCACAGTTGCCGATGTAGTGAGGTCTTCTGTACTGATGAAGCAATCAAGAATGATGCATGACGTTCTATCAGTTCGAAACTATATCACGTAGATTTATTTGAGGTGAAAAACGCACCACAGAAGTTTTCTTATCTCTGATTGAGTGTTCGGCATGTTAGTCGAAAAAGATATTTTGCGGCATGTTATTAGTAACCAAGCTCTAATAAACACCTTCAGCGGGTAAATAGATTCAGTATATATGTAAGACATTATTTTAAAGCACCCTTCGCAGCCCTTTCTTGCTCCGCAAAATACCCCAAGGTTTTAATTGTGAATCGATATTAATCACACAATTACATCCACTCAATCTAGTCCGTACAAAAGGTCAGTTCACGGGTAATGCGAAAAAAATCGGCAGAAATTCGGAGAATTATCTACTAAGGCGCAACATTCTTATGCCGCTTGTCTGGAGTGCGAGTTCTTTACAGGTAAATTTTTTTTTCAAAGTTCTGTCTGACCAATTATCCCCATTTACGCTATTTATTATGATTCTAAGTGTTACTTCCGCCAAATATGCATTTCTGTGTAAATAAAGGGCGTTAGACTTTTGCCATTTTCGCTATTTTTTGTATTTTTCTTTTTTGTGTGTGTTTCAAAATTCTGTTTGACCAATTAACGATATTATAACGATTAAAAGTGGAACTTTATGAAATCCGCCTGTTTGTGGAAATGCAGGCCTATCCAGGGTTTGCTATGTTCACTATTTTTTATATATTTGTTATTCTTTCGGTTTAAAAAAATTTTGTTCGACCAATAGTCTTTATTTACGCTAATCTAGCGACTAAAGGTGAAACTTCCGAGACATTTGCCTATTGTGGAAATGGAAGGCGTTACACGGTTCGCCTTTTCGCCTGTTTTTTATACTTTTCTTATGTGTTGGATTGTCAAACTTTTATTCGACCCATTATCAGCATTTATGCTATTATAAAGAATAAAGGTGGAACTACTGCGAAATCGCCATTTTTGGAGAACTTGAGGGTGCAGGGTCAGCCTTTTCAACAATTTTTGATAGTTTGCATATTTTTTTCGTTTTTCAAAATTCTGTTCACTAATTATCTTTTTTTACGCTATTATTGGGATTAAAAGATGGGACTTCCACATAGTCTGCATTATTGCTGAAATGCACGGGAATAACCGGTCCTTGCTACGGGTGGGCGCGGGGGTACTCGGCAAAGAATGCTACGCATTAAACATCCACGCATCTCCACGAAATGAATCATGGCGAGTGGGCGAAGCACTGGGGATCGTTCTTACCGTAAATCCGATACAATTCAGTTTAATTCAATCCAATCCATTTCAGCCCATTCCAATCAAATCCAATCCAATGCTCCTCGCGCATGCGCTACACTGTGTACACAAACGCCAAGGGACAAGCCACGGACAAAGCGAGGTCTTAAGGTGCTTCGCCCCTAAAACAATTTCCTGTGCAAGGTTTTTGATGCGTAGCATCCTTTGTCCCCCGAAGAGGTTGGACCGTGTAACGCCCTGCATTTAAAAAAAATGCGGGTTTGGCTGGAGTGACAACTGTATTCGTTATAATAGCGTAGATGGAGACAATTGGTCGAACAGAAGTTTGTAAAACCAAAAAAAAATACAAAAATAAACTTTTTCACATAAACGAGATGACAAAATCGAACGTATGCATCTTTACATATCCCCCAAACCCAAAACATAAACACACAAGCCCGCAAAAAAGAAACATTTAAAATACGAATAAAAATAGCGAAAATGACGAAGCGGGTAGCGCCCTGCATTTACACAAAAATGCAGATTTGGCGAAAGTGGCACCTGTAATCGTCAAAATAGCGTAGATGGAGATACCTGGTAGAACTTTCTTGGGAAAAACAAAAAATTAGAAAAATAGAAAAAATTTAATTTTAGCAAAAATGATCTGACCATATCATAAATGGGCATTTTATACACCTCCCCAGAACCCAAATATGAACAGAGAAGTCTCTATAAAACGTTCAAAGTACGAATAAAGAATTGACGAACCGTGTAACGCCCTGCATTCCCACAAATATTCAGCTTTGTAGTGGTGATAATAGCGTAAATAGAAATGCTTGGTCGAACAGAATTTTTTAAAACCCAAAAAATAAGAAAAACTGAGGAGGTATAGAAAAAATATTCTCGAAAAAATATACTTAAATAACAAAAGTGCATCGCATACATCTCCGCCAGAAACCCAAAAATAAAAAAGTCCACAAAAAATGTTCAAAATACCATTAAAATAATCGCAAAAATGACTAACCGTGTACCGCACTGCATTTCTAAGAAAATGCAGATTTGGCGGACGTAACACCTCTAATCGTTATATTAGTGCAAATGGAGATAATTGGTGTAAGAAAATCTTGAAATACCAAAAGCAAGAACTTTTGAACAAATAAAATTTTCCCAAAAGTGTTGTGAGAAATAACAAAAAACTAATGCAGCTCATATATCTCAACCCTAAACCCATGAATAAACAAAAACCTCCCGCAGAAAAACGTTCGAAATACAAATAAACAATAGCGCAAACGACAAGGTGTGTAACGTACTGCATTTGCAGTAAAATTCAGATTTAGAGAAAGCAACACATGTAGTCGCTATAACATCATGAAAAAAAAGGCAATTGGTCGAACGGAATTTTGAAAACCAGAAAATAAAAAAAACACGATCAGTTTCGCGAAAATGATCCTACAAAAACAAACATATGCATCTCATTCATCTGGCCCCGAAACCCAAGAATAAACAAGAAGTACGGAAAAAAATTCTCTCAAAATACGAATAAAATATTGCGAAATTGATGAACCGTGTAAAGCCCTCTTTTTCAACAAAAATGCCAATTCGGCGAAAGCAAGACTTGTTATCTTTCGAATTGCGTAAATGGAGATTATTGGTCGAACATAATTTTGAAAACGCAAGTGGTAAGAAAAATAGGCACAAAATATCGACACAAACGATCTGACAAAATAAAAAATTATGTTTCTGATACATCGCATCTGTAAACGGATAAATAAACAAAAAATGCCGTGTGAAAACGTTCAAAATATAGTAAAAAACTAGAATGGCGAAGCGTGGAATGCCCTGCACTTGCACAAAAAGGCAGATTTGGTGGAAGTAACACCTGTAATCGTTCATCATCATCATCATCATCATCATCATCATCATCAGCCTATCTACGCCCACAGCTGGGCAAAGGCGTCTCCCATTAATCTTTAATTATCCCGGTCCTGTGCAAACTGTGACCAATTTATCCCCGCAAACTTCTTGATCTCATCTGCCCATCTAACTTTTTGCCTCCCCCTGCCACGCTTGCCTTCTCTAGGGATCCACTCTGTTACCCTTAATGACCAACGGTTATCTTGCCTTCGCAATACATGCCCTGCCCACGTCCATTTCTTCTTAATTTCTACTAATATGTCCTTAACACGCGTTTGTTCCCTGACTCACTTCCGTTCTCTTCTCGTCCCTTAATGTTACACCTATCATCTTCCGTTCCATTGCTCGCTGAGTCGTCCTTAATTTAAGTTGAACCCTCTTAGTATGCTATCAAGTTTCTGCCCCATAGGTGAGTACCGGCAATATGCAGATGTCATACACTTTCTTCTTCAGGGACAATGGTAGTCTGCCACTTGTTATCTTAGAATTCCTGCCGAATGCACTCCGCCTCATTCTTATCCTTCTAATTATCTCTGCCTCGGTTGGGATCCGGGGCCACAACTTGGCCTAAGTGGCCATATTCGCTTGCCACTTCCACTGCCACGCCAGCTATCTCAAACCGCTGTGCTGTCGCGAGGTTATTTATCATTACTTTAGTTTATTGCATAATAATTTTCAGGCCCGCAGTTCTACGCTGTTTTTTCCAGTGCGGTAAGCATGCTTTGCAATTGGTCCCACGAGTTACATTGCAAGGCAACGTTATCAGCGAAGCTGAGGTTACTGAGGTATTCTCCAATGACCCTTAGTCCCACCGGTTCCCAATCCAATTTCTTGCTTACTACTTGTAAACATGCTGTGAATAACATTGGAGAGATTGTGTCTCCTTGTCTGACGCCCTTCCTTACAGGTATTTTACTACTCTCTGTAATCGTGAGCGTAGATTAAATGGAGATAATTTGCGGACCGAGTTTTGAAAACCCAAAACAAGTAGAAAAAAAGTGAGAATGAAGTTTTCACAAAATGATAAGAGAAAAACAATAAGAAGCATCTTATGCATCTCCCCCCAAAACCCAAGAATAAACAAAACAATTCCGGAAAAAAAGCGTTAAAAATACATACAAAGAAAGAGCCAGAATGGGCCAACTCTGCAGTACGCCTTGCTCCTGTGTAAAAATACATAATTAGCGATATAAACCTAACGCATTTTATCGCTGTAGTGGTATATATTTACTTCATTGGTGAAAAGAAAGAAATAGGAAATGTAAAAAGAAATAAAATATTCCAACACCCATCACTTCTCAAGGCCGTTTTTGTCTATTAAGAATTGACACTCTTGACAAGCGTGATAAGCATGCTACGAATTAGTAGACAATTCTTTGAATTTTGTACAGACATTTTCTGGCGTCATGAGTTGAAGAATTGTTGTTATGCTCTTGTCATGAATTCAAGATTTTTTGCTAACTGAAATTTGTGGCGATGAGCGCAAACAGTTCATCAGATTACGCTTAGCACGGCTGCGCAAGGACCGTGAAAGACTGGACAGTCGCTTCCAGTCCTTCTAGTCTTGCGCTAAACTGTTTTAAATCATGAACCAAATCACCCAAAAACACGATTTATTGAACCACGAATTGCTTAGGCTCGACAGAGTTATCCCCGCGGTGACAGATTTCCCTGAAGTTTGCCTTGTTCTTAGAAAATTAATTGCATATTCAATATCAGGGAAGCAAACAGAAAAAATTCTGCTGATAAACCAAATATTTCCTACATGCACCCAAGAAAAGCAATATATAGCAACAACACCAAAGCGAAGCATTTAACTATTGAGATGCAATATCTCCTTCGCCAACAAAGCTCGACAGGGCATGCTAACCCCAGGGCCTGCATTCTCATGCATCAAAAAAGCTCTGCTTGTATCAGGTACCCTTTCATCATTGTGTCGCTACAGGATACATCAATGCGGCGACATTGGCTCGGACATCCAAGAAAAAACTAAAGCCGTTCTGCTCAATGTGAAAGCTGCCGGAAGTGCAGAGCAGTGATTCGCCATAATGGGTTGTAGCGCTGTTATCCGCTCACTGCTGCCACCCACTGCAATTCAAATTTCGCGCCATCGCAGTGCTCGCGCGCCCCCTGCCTGCAACTGGGCCAGGAGGAGTTCTCTTCTTTGTGTGCTTGCTTTTCATCCCGCACGTGGTGGCGTGGCACTGCCACTTTTTTTTCGCTTACTATCGTAAAAACCATCCCAACGAGCGTTCTAACTAATTGGATTCGGGTGCTGCCGGTTAATTCCGCATATTTACCCCGAAATGTACCAACAGTTTTGTTTGCGCTAAACAACGGGGAGATGTAGGACAAGCGCCATAGGGTTCACGACTTTCGAACGCTTATTACTATATAAACCTCTTGACTGAGTTACGCCGCGACGACAGCCGGTACAACAGAACGCCGTGTGGCTGTACATATGGGTCCAGAGAGCGAGCTAGGACGACAAGACGAGCCCCTAAAGTGCTCTACACTTAAAAACATTCTCGGTATCTGTGCTGCGAGAAACGCATCTGTTAGATCATGTGTGCTAACGAAGGCGGTTCGTGTGCTCAACACCCTTCGTGTCCCTCGTACTGGTCACGATAATCGTGCGTGATAGAAAAGTATATACCTGCTTCCATTCAGTGGTGATATGACTGGTGATCATTTGTAAAGATTTTGGGCGCACAATGCACAATGCGCCAGTGATTGAATGTACAACTAAGGATTAGCTGAACGGTTCACCAGAAATGTTCCCCTTTTAGGTGCAGGCGGTGCTCTTTTTGGGCAATGAAGATTTTGCGCCTCTTACCTGGCAACACATGTACACTCATGGACAATTGAAATACGAACCGCGGAACGCACGGCCGAAGATACCGGTGCCGTCACCTGGCAGCGGCCGGGGAAAAGAGAGGGACATGTGCAGTAGAGGTGTCGGGAGCGAGGGTGCGGGTCCCACTGCGATATGTTGCGATCTCCTCGCTCGCACGCTTGCCTTGCCGCCATGCCGCAAGGGCTCTGCAAGCACTGTAAAGAATACCGGCGCCGCCGCTGAGGGTGTTGGTCATGCTTAGAGCAATGCGGCACGTAATTGCTTCAAGCTACGATCAGTGCTTGCGCGGAAAACGCGTTTTGCTCTCGGAAGCCATACTGTTGAGTTAATCACGATTTCTTGAAGAAAACCAGCGCCCAGAAACGGAGACAAACAGCATCCGCCTAACCTCTGCTGGCACTACACTTTTTTGCGTTCGTGGTGCCGTGGTTCGGGAATTGAACAATGCGCTGGCGGTGAAGAACACGCCTTTGTTTAACGCAGTCTGGGCTGAGTCACTTCACGCATTCGGAGGTTGTAGAAAACAGTAATATACCACTACAATGTGCCTACAACGAAATATATTGACAGCAAGCGGTGTTTGCGGTGGGATAATTGCTAACAGAATTCTAACATTCCGAAAAATTAATAACTTAGGGAGCTCCAATTATTTTATAGGCCAGGTTATTGCCCTTGCACAACAATGTTGGCAGCCCACGTTTTTTTTTTTTTTCGGAGGCACCTCAGTGCTTGAAGAACCTGTGAAGGCAGCACGGGACATGCTTTTGGGTTTGGCCCTCGTGTCCATCATTATTTGCTCAAGTTACTGCACTACACATGCAAAGCTATGTCAGCAATATGAAGCCGGCAGAGATGGGGAGGGGGCGCTCGTGCGCGCCGACCAGGCAGTGCCAGCAGACATTATGTCGCGCCGCATCGTAAGAGAATGTTTTCAGCGCTCTCACGGCACGGCGACAAAACAAGCGTGCGAGCGAGGAGAGGGCAACATATCGCAGTGGGACATGCACCCTCGCTCCCAACCCCACAACTGCGCATGTCCGCCTCTTATATGCCTCCTGTGCTGCCCAGGGGGCGCTGCGCAAGCGGCTTCCGGGCAGTACTTCCGGGTAGTACAAAGCTGCGCGGGTCCCATAGGATCCCGTGTTGACAGAAGCAAAATGAGCTCGACGCTCCAGATTATTTTGCGACGTGGTCACCAGCTCATCCCCGACGCGTCCGTTCTATTTCAGCGATCAACTTGGCATTAAGTAAAAAAAGCTTTGCAGCGCTAAACACGTTTACAGCGCCGACGAAAGTGCCGGGACCGTGGCGGCGTCTGCTACTCGCAGGTTCACTGATCGATGGTCGTACGAAGTGAAATTTTTAGTGAAATTTCTAGTTTAAACTAATACTCTACGTGACAAAGACTTCTCAAAAACAGCCGATCAAAAAAGAAGAGTGACGCAATCGGCAATGATCGCGCTTTAAAAAGCCAGCAAGTCCGGCGGACCGCAGGCTCGCCTGCGGTGCGCCGCTCTTTTGCGTACCTGCACACTATGCGTGCACTTTCATTAAACGGTGCTCGTTTGCGTCGCCGTTACGAATACATGGTGCAGCGTTAGCTTGCCGTTTTGTTGCGTGTCTCAGTGACAAATTGCCGCGACCGTCAGAAGCGTGAAATCTGTTTTGCGATTCCGAAATTAGTGGCCGTAAAACAAAGTGGTCGGGCGAACTAAGAGGCCGCTCGCTTTCCTTGTTTGCTCTCACTTTACTTAATTACGCTCTTGCAGCATACATTCCCAGTTCGCACTTAATAGCCTAGAATGAGGGTCAAGAACGGCCGAGTTCCATGCAGCCGACAAGGCGGAGGGCTGGACAGCGAATCGGGTAGGAGGAGGAGGGGGGCTTTGAATGCAAAGAGAAAAAAATCAGCGAATTTCTAATAATATTTGACAATAATCCTGCGAAGTGTGAAGATGGGGGGGAATGGGGGGGCAATTCAACTGGAGGACGCCAATTCTCTGTTCTTGTCTCGCTGTCTAACTCCATTTGCAGTCAAAACTGGCGTGTCGGCGTTCAGATTCGACGACCCCTGCACTAGAAAACCAACACAGTCAGTTATGATCGTATGTAAATATTCGGTGCCCCGCGCCGTGTATGCGGCTGTGTTATGTGATGTTATAGAAGTACACATCTCTGCAAGCAGCGGGCGTGTGATTTGGTGCATGTTTTGCGTCCTTTAATAGCGCTAAATTTGTTTATTTGGCGCTATTGCCCCACCTACTCACTAGTATACAAGTACCCTGCCGTTCGTAAATCGTGCGGCGTAAAACGTTACGCAAGAATCATTTAGTTTGCGAAAATACGAAACAAAATTTCCTCTCGTTTCAAAGGCGGTGCCAGGCCAGCAGTGTCAGCTGAGTCGGCTGCGCAATGCTTGCGTTCGCTTGCATGCTCCCGCTGAAGCAACCTTTTGCAGTTACCTCAGGATATAGGATGAGCAGCGTTCCGTGTTTATGCTACTCGTGAACTTTCCTTTGTCGACCGCATGCAAGAAGAAAAAACTGTAACTGTCGTCAAACAGTTAAACCACCCGACCTGGCGATACTGTCCCACGCCGCGACCACCGCGACAGCTCGCTCAAAAGAAAGCCGACAAATCGGCTTCTTTTAGCGGATATTATTTTGTTTGGCCTCTGCAACTACTTTATGGGCTATTTCATACAGTATGCAGTCATTTAAACACGCCACAAAGCGCCACAACCAACGTTCCCTCTGGCTTGTAATTGAAAACACATGGAGGGCGGCGAGGGTTGTCTGCTTTTGTACTACCCAGAGGCGTCAGCCGCTAGGGGCGCTGCATGTCGCCAAAACTCCAGCGCAGGAGGCCAATCCCCGGCCGCTGCCAGGTGACGGCACCGGTATCTCTGGGCGTGCGTTACGCGGTTTGTATTTGACTTGTCTATGTCTGTACGTAGCTGGGTCGAGGCTTTCAGCTGAGTACAACCTAACTCAAGCAACACTTTCTTATTGGGCTAAACAAAATTTACGTCCCAAACTACTACTATGTTAATGGTGCAGGTGGTAGACGACGAGACCGGAGAACCCTTGGGGCCCGGTCAGCCCGGTGAACTCCTGATCAGAGGCCCCGGCCTGATGAGAGGATACTGGGGCAGACTGGACGAGCCGGTCACTGATGCCAATGGCTGGTATAGGACAGGTAAATGTTTTCATAGGAAAACATTCATCAGTAACAGTTTAATGAAATTCATCCTCATCCTAATAATCAACTCCAGCATCATCAGCAGAATCATGATCGTCGCCAACATCATCAGCAGCAGCACCATCGGCCTGTTTTTTGTACTCCAGTACGAAGGCCAATCGCAGGGATCTCAAAAAACGTTTTTCGTCGTCTCTTGGCTGCCACCACTTCAAACGAATGGTCCACCACTTGTCCGTGCTTTCGCTTTTTCGGAGCTAACATGTCATAGGTACCCGTTTGAGTCCTAATACATGAGATAGTTTTCTTACGCGGGAGCGGTAACCTTAGCATTCTTTTTCTCGTGGCTTTTTGTGCCGACCTAATTAGCGTACCTTGTAATGCTGACAACTACTTCCCCAGCTGTCTTTACGTCCTACGAACAGCGCAGATTGGTTGCTAACCACTCTCTTTAGTGACAGAGAAACCTCCTCACGGTTTCTGAATACTTCGCAAATTGCGCGGACGACATGCCAAGTTTGTGCTTCATTCATTTCTGATGATTGGGGAGAGAAAAAATAACTTGACCGACATAATTTCAATCACTTACTTTTCCAAGAATGCCTATGGGGTTGACCAAAGTTAAGAAGATTCTGAAGCTGCATCATATGTTTATATCTCACTCATCGTTATTATCGAAATGTAAAGTTATATTGCCAAAAGTAAATTGCATCGATATGTTGCCATAGGGACTTACACACAGTGAAGAATGTGTAGCGTGAACAAGTAAAAATACGGCTTAGCTTGCTGAAACAATTGCAAAAGTATTTAAAAATGCGAGAAACTACTCCATCAACTTCGTATTATTGATACTCTGGCCGAAAACTCTCTCACCGAGGGACTGTGTAAAGTTCGCTTTCCTGGCTACTTAGTTAAAGGGACACTAAAGGATGAATGGAATTTTGTTTTAACAGAAAGATCATACGTTTCGTAGATCTCTCGGCTTTTGTTCGACGAGCAACGATGCGTTTCTTGCTGAGAAATAGGCAAGCAAAGCAGGCATTTCTGTCTTCCTTTTCCCTTTCATTTTTTCGGGACGTAGCCATTGCGTTGGAAACATAGGAGCGAAGCACCGGCAGCACCGGTGTGGTCTAGAGCGTAAACGTTGGCAATGGTAGCTTATACGTCTGTAACCTATCGCTGACGTTTCGCTGGCAGAGGGGTCTAGCTTGGACTCTTATGATGCGTCCCCCACGGAACGAGGAATGCTGTTTCACATATCTGTGATGCCCATGCAGCCACATCACATCAGCCGCTGCCCCAGGCCACACACCTCCGATGTGATACGTGAAACGGCAAACGTGATATGTGAAAACGCGCGAGCTTTCCTCCGATCCTGCAAGCTCCCGCGCAGTTGCCTTCCCGGCGGGGTGAACACTGCTTCAGTGAAGGGCGATCAGTTGCGACCCCATTCCCCGCTTCGAGCAGTCGAACTCGAAAAGTTGACAGTGAAGATGTCGTTTGGTACGCTGCTTGAAAAAACCGCTGGCACAATATTACGGCCTACGAACATTACCAATTGTGTAGTCCTGCCGGGCTCCCCCACGCCCCAGCGTAGAATTGTGCGATGCTTACGGATTATCAACAGCGAGTTGCGGTGAACGGAGCAGCGAAATGTAATTACCCATTTACCTTTCACGGGCGATAAGTTTTCAATTGGGCGCGGGCATGATTTACCGATAGCAGCATTGACGCGCGGCGAACGAAAGATTAGCAGCTCAGGCGGGTCCCTTCAACATCTTCCTTTTGCCGCTTCATGCCGTGGTTATTGCTTGCTGAAGCTCGGGAGTTCGTCGTTTTTCGCTGCTTGCGCACAAATGTAGAACACGTCTTTTCCAAAACAAATTTGGAAACATAGTGACAGACTCTAAAGCGTGAAGGAAGCAGCCCATCCTACAGTGTATAAAAGCAGTAGTTCTTTTTTTAATAAGATAAGCTCAAGCAAAAGTTTTGATTTACATTTAATTTACATGCTCAACCACCTAAGAAATGTTTACGTCAGGAGAACATTCAAAGATGCTTCTTCAATGTGCTTTCATCGTTTACCACTTCTGTGACCTCACACCGTGGTAGCCAAAAGCGTAGTGTGCGTCGACACCATTTTCCACCTTTCGGGAATTCCCTGGCTTATTAAACAAGTGGTGGTCGCGAGAATGGTGTATTTCGATTTTCGGCACCGAGATCTATCGTTACAGCCCAACTTGTTGTTACCCTTTTGTGTCCCTTTAAGCACGAAATTCAATCATTATTAAATTTTACAGCCAAGATAAGAAAACTTCGGTATAATTCTCTTGTATAAATTTATTATTAATTGTATTTCCTGGGAGTAACAATTGACGCCCGAATTCAGGAATTCGACGCTGGAATAATATTTGAAGGTAGAAAAAAAATCGGGTCCGTGCTTCAGTTTACCAGCGAGGAATTATCTAAACCAAGTAGTAAACACCGACATACAAATTACGAAAGAAAGCACTATTGCGCGAGTACAGCAAGCGTGTGCGTAAACCGCGTGAAATTCATATTTGCCGCGCTTTCGAGGCGCTTTTTCAAAGAAAGTGCTACGAGTTGTGCCGCGCCTCCGCCAGATGGCGCCACGGGTCCCGCGACCGAGAGAAGACGCAGTGAAACATCCCCCTCGCGAGGGGCACGATCAAATGCAGAGCATTTCCGGGGGCGCACGACGTTAAGTAGTTTGAGTTACGTTAATGTGGCAACTGCTGACGAGAGAGCGTTCGTCAGCAGTAATTTGAATGAGTCAACGATATAAGGCACGTTCGGAGCGTCCCATTCTGTGTCGGCTTTGTGGCGCAGTGGGTTGAGCACCATGTACATTGCGTTCCGCCCGCAGGGCGAGGGATCGAAACCGGGCGCCGGATAGTATTTTTTTTATCTAGTAGGGAGGGGTGCGGTGCGGACTACGGACGTCAACGCGGGTGACATCGTGAGTTACTGAAATGCTCTGCATTTAAAAAATTACCTCCACAGAAGAGACATTGATTGGCCAAAATGCGACCTTATTAGACCATGTGAAAGTACAGGAGATGAAAGATGTTTTGTGCATGTCCTCCGATTTTATTAAGGTGAGAGCCGTAAACTCCGCATTGCGCGAGACACCGTTGTCGTCATTGTTGTCTAACAAAGAAAATTTCCGTTGGTGTAAACAATATATAAAGACGCAAGTGGGACCCGATGGTATTGAATCCAGTTAGGCACAGTAGCAACTAGAATGCCCTACAACTGAACTTTAACCGCACATCACCAACGGTAGCACAAAGGTTGTTGTTATTGTTGTTGTTGTCGTTCCTTTTGTCTTGGCACATACCCACCTCATTTAGAGACAAACAATCATGACCTTTAAGTGGTTCATGAGGCCGCTTCACAAAATAGGAAACTTAAACCGCTTCACACAAGAGGGTGATGGTAAGTAGTACAGGTGCACACCAGCCGTGCAGAACCCTTATTCTGTGGAAACTGTGGCGTGTGCCAGTCTGCTTTCTGACGGAACTAGCGCTGTAAGACGAGCTAACGAAAGTGATGAAAGAGTCGTAAATACAATATAGCAGTATGGAAATTGTGAATAAGTATCGCCATGCCTTCGTCTTCAAGGCAAGTACGCAGTAATTAAGAGACCCTGCGACACTTTTTTCAAACTTTTTCGAAATCCTAAATGCTTGCAGAAGGTAGTGAACCAATACATCCAATACATATATTAGGTGATTTCAACGTATCTCAGCCAAAAATACTGCTCTATGCCCATCGGGTAACTTAAAAAACTTTCTCAAAAGATTTTTTTTTCACTTTGCAGGGCTTGGCGTTCTTCGAGCTCTGAAATTACGTGATTACCGCAATGCAGCGGCAATTGATCGGATTTCCTTTAGTTGCAACAGTGGACGCATTCGGTCGCTACCTTAAAAACAAAGCCGCAAAAGCGAAGTAAAAGCGGAAGGCGTACCTGCTGCAACGAGCAAATCTTCAGTGCCGATCTGTGCTGGCGATATCTACAGCCTTTGCAGAGCTTATTTTCGCGAAGGAAAGAGTGAAAGCATTTATCGAAGGCGTGGCAGAGCTCCATTACGTGTCCCGAGTAATGTTTGGCGATTGTGTTGCTTTGCCTATTTTCATAATCAGCCAGACAAGTGCCCGCAAAGTAGTGGTGCATTTACTTGCCGTAGGAGATGAGTGCTACTACGACGAGGAGGAGTGGCTGTACCTGGTGCAGCGCCTCACAGAGTTCATTCACTTCGGCAACACCAAGATCGCCCCTTCCAAAATCGAAGCAGTTCTTCTCAACTGCCCCGAAGTGCAAGACTGCGCTCTGGTGGGACTACCGAGTCCTGAGGTTGGGGAGCTGCCGCACGCCGTTGTAGTGCCCAAGCCCGGATACGAGCATCTCGGGCCCGAACACTTCCAGCGATTTGTTAACGGTTGGTATTTCATGTCTTTATACGTGTTCTGGTAACAAGTTTATAGTTCTGGAAAGAAGGTAATACGCCTGAAACAGACGTTAACGTGGCTTGCGGAATTAAATCTAAGCGTTACAATCGGCAGCGTAACGCTGCTTAAAATTATCCGGTAGGTTGAAGGTAAGAAATTGTATTTGTCGCGAGATAATAAACAAATGTGCAGGACGTTTGAAGAACGTAGATTTTTCCCTCAATTGCAATAATAACCATATTTAATTTCTCAAGGCGAAATCTTTAACTCTCCAGTTTTCAAGCAGGTGTGTTTTGAGGTTAAGAAAAAAAATTAGCGCCAATCCACAGTGTGAATGTGGTTGGAAAGCAAAGCTGTAAACTACACCCACAATGATTATCCATGCGACGTCACTTAAATTCACTGACGTTGCCATACAAATAGTGAAACTAGATAGAAGTGGAATAAACTTAACCACACCCTCTATTACTTCAAATAGATATTCTTGGTAAGGTTAAATTATTGCACGATGGATGAACGGTGGTAGATTGAGTTGTATTGGTGTAGCAAATGAGTGGAAACTCTTTTTATAAAATTGAAACTCTAACCCGGTTAGACGACCTGACTTCTCCGTCTCTGCCCTCGCGGACGGAGGTGATGAGATCGGCTGCAGAGATGGGGGAGGAGTAAGAGGAGGACGGAGAGCATGAGGAAATACTTATATTAGGATTTCTGAACGGCACAGAGCGCCGCACAGGGGAGTGGTTCCTTCTTCACTGCAGCGCATATTCTGTCCGCGCCGCCTGTGCTCTGCCCACCAGCTGAAACTGGGTAGGCAGAGAGGGGCTGGACCGCAGAATCTCACATTCCTCTTGTTCGGTAGTTGACGGAAAGAGAGGAGGGTGCTCAGGGCTAAAGTCGCACACCACGATTATGTGGCAGAGCGTTCCTACGTCTGAGCAAAATGTACATTCAGCTTCGTAGCGATTCGGGTGCATTAAGTGAAGACGCGTCGGGTGTGGGAAAGAGCCGGATTGTATTAGCCGTAGGGTTGCTTGTTGTTCTATAAAAATGTCAGGGAAAGGGAGAAGTTAGCGTCTCTCGCAGAAGGCAATAATGCTGGGTTATGTCCCTGAACGAGACAAGCACGTGACTGTCATCGAGCAGCTCCATAGCACGGGGGATAAAAGTGCGGGCTTGGTGGGCGTATTCGTTGCCTTCCATGGAAGCGTGATCTGGTGTCCAGATGAGCTGAATGGAACCATTTCGTGAGTGGTGTTTAGCACACGCAGTGCAGGTCGGGACACCAAACCTGACTGGTGATTCTGGTAGCCTAGTTTTGAATCGGTGACTACCTTACGAACCCCTGTTAGAGTGAGAGCCAAGGTGATGGCTGCCTTTTCTGCTGCCGTCATTTCTTCGGTCTCTAGTGAGGCACACGCAAGAAGGTTGGTTCTGGAGGTAGCCACAATGATGGCGTACTGCTGCCCTCAGAGTTGGGAGGTGTCTGTGTAGATAACTGCATGATGCCCACCGAGGCTAGTGTTCAGCACTTGAGCCCGTGCTTGTCGGCGACCCACGTCGTGTTAGGGGTTTATATTTCAAAGCAAAGGGAGAATCTTTATTTCTTGTCGCCAGAAGTCCAGGAGTATATCAAGCGGATTGCCATTCTGTGCTCCCCAGCTAATCTGGAGAAGGATGCTGCGACCCGCCGCAGTTCTGCTCATTCGGTGCTTCTGAATAGAAACATGGCCCTCTAACCGCTCTTCCACCATGTTGTAGAGCCCCGTGCTAAGCAATCTTCCGGTGGACGCACTCATGGGAAGACAAATAGCTTGCTCAACCGACTTTCTAATTATTATATAAAGCATCTTAAGTCCTCCTTGACGAGAAGAAGGCAGGGGGTCTACGTAAGTGATTGTCAAGAGGAAAAAAGCCTGAACTAATCGAAAGGTATCAGATTCCTTGAAGCCTCGCTTCTTGGTGTAAACTCACCTGATCATGTGTATGATTTTATTGATAGTGTGTTTGAGGCGCTGCAATCATCCGTCTCTCTTGGTGTTGGTCTAAAGATGTAGGCCCAGGATCTTGATGCTGGGGCTTGGAGTGATGGCCTGGCCATCAAGAAGTATTCGAATGTGTTCTTTGGGGTGTGGTTTGTCGTGAGGGCGGACGACAAGGAGGTGAGAATATTCACGTGTGTACTGGACGCCACAGGCTTTAGCACACTGGGGTACTAGAAGTGAGATGCCATGGGCTGGTGTGAGCTTCCTTTAATCGCTATCGCGTGGCATTCAGCAAGAATGCAGGGGTTAAACCCGTAGATGTGCTTGATGAGTGCACCACTTTTCTTCCCCATCTCCGCGTGGGCTCGTAGCTCAATGGGTAAGATAACGGGCTCTTGCTTTGTTACTCTTTTAGTTCCAGGTTCGATTCCTGGCGGTGCAGCAAATTCTTTAATTTGTTCGCGCGAGTTTTCCGGTGACACCAACAGTCGCGAAAGAACGCTTGGGGGGTAAAGGTAAAAAGCTTTGCTTCAAAACGGGGTCCAGAATAGTTGAAGTTTTGTGAGGCCGGTCACTCTCCCGGAAAAGGAAACAGCAGTAGGTACGCAAACCGGATGAAGGCTGTGAGAGAGGGTAACGTCGCACGACAGGAAATGGAAACAGCTGAGCCGAAGGAGCGTGCCGTACGTGAAGTACAAGCCGCGTCGAAAGGTGGAGTTACTAATGGGGGGAACAGCACGCTCTGTACCCCGGCTAGCGATCAGAAGAAGTTTAGGATACCACATGCGACGTCTCGAAAGCAGAACGAGCTCCACAGGATGCTTCCTAGAGCCTGCTCTTGTGATTACAGAAGGGTCCGCAATGTTGAGCAGAAAGTTCCACAGCAGATCAACAGGAGCTCCAACTGTGCTTTCACCTTCTTATTCTAACAAAGTTCCAAGCTTCCGCTTTAGCTTTAACAGTGTAGCTCTTTGTGCTTGAGTTGCAGCCGTGCCAGGCGTCACTCCAAAATCGACGTACTTAAGTAGAGGGGAGGAAAATGCTATGACAATGCGTGTGAGCGGAAGTGGCGAGGAGGAAAGGCACCGACGAGCAGGTTGGGGAGTGCGCGTCACGACGGAGATGTTCGGGTGGGGTTTCCGCTTCGGGGATGGGCTGCGCCTATTTATGACTTAAGCTCTGACGTACAGGGGTTGTCCTAGTTGAGAGAGACGGCGTGCGCTCGGCGGCGTCAGTGTCCGGTCTACCGATAAAAAGGGCTTACCTAAGAATGTGCTCTCTTCCTAAAACCAAAGCTAGCGTCAGCGAAGTAAGCGAAAGGGCGATCGTGAGCGTGTCAAGCGGCGTTAAGTAGATCCGAAATTTCGGGCACGTGGAAAGTAAAGCTATCGAAAAAGCCAAGTTAAAGCTAACGAGACTCCCAGCTCCGTAGTTTCCCCAGCCTTCACATCTCCATTGCGAACGGGGCCATTTTTTTTTATTCAAACAGTTTCTGTTCAGTTTCCATTAGCATTTGTACATGACTTCCTAAGTAGCTGGCAATCTTCTTGCTATGATGTAAGGCATATAGTAAAAGCTAAACATCTGGGCATGTCGGTAAGTAATTATTCTTGGTAACTGTACATGACGAACACGCATGGCAGGGATGACGATCTTCAGAAAGACGCCAGAAATAATGAGCTTGTTCTAGCAGAGCGAAATGGTCGCAAAATATGTTTGAAGCTTTGGTCAAGTGGCCAGTGCCGGGAGGTGCAAAAAGTCAATGGTATTTTTTTTAATTTGGCTTTGCTCGTCATGCCAGTAATATTATGCCGTTTCCAAGTAACTTTCACGCGTGTTGCGCGACAGTAACAACGTTGGCTGGTAATGAGCGTGTGGTATACAACATCAGTTTCTCGAACGATAACATAAAAACCCGGTCACCTCAATACAGATTTGCAGGATATATCACGTGATTCAAACGTAAGCCCAATGTTTCTCTGAATACTAGGACTGGTACTGGATACAAAATATCTGCAGACACTAGGTGAGACGCCGAATATAGTATTTCATTTGTCAGCACTGCCAACGAACATTTGTTGTTGCGCCTGAAAACGCAACGTGTTTTTTTTTTTTGTGTTTCATTCACATTAGCAAAGGTGCCAATGTTCCTGAAACTGGAAGGTGGAGTGACCATCGTGACTGAAATTCCTCGCAATAGGGTTGGGAAGTTGCAGAGACGAGAGCTTCGCAAGTGGGTTATCGAACGACGTTCCAAGGATGAAGTCAACTGACCAAGAACCTGAGCATCACATCCGGCATTCTGAATTTCTGGGAATATGCCCAGAACCTAGATAAACATTGTCGATGGTGCCGATTGCTGTCTGCTTTATTTTTCCAGTAAACCACTTCGGTTGAGAAGTATTCTTTAATCGCAGCGTGAAGAATAAATACATGATGGTTCATTGAATAAAGAACCTTTTTTATAAGAATGATTTAAATTTTGTCTGGGAATTTAAAAAACTAATCTGCATACCAAGGCAAAGAGACGAAGCAGGGACGACTCCACAGCCACCTTCTGGCGAAGTCTTGTTGGCGCCTTAGAATTTTGTTTGTGGATTGGGGGCCCTTGACAGAAGACATTACAAAGAAACAAGACTGTACAATCGCCAAAGAGGCCTTCAGAGCCGTTTGAGCGTATCACTTGAGTGCTGACAGGCACGTAACGCACTAATAACTACGATTCTTGTACAAGCATCTATAGCGTCTCTCCTGCTGATATAGAAAGGCGGTTCACGTCTTCCACTATATACTCTGAATCCTCACCCCGTACGCGCCTCGGCTTCTTTTAGCTTTAACGAAGACCGTCCCCAAGCAACCGAGGGGTTTTCAACGATGGCTGTTTTGCCGCAACTATTGAATGGGGGGATGACTACGTAGCATGTGGCAAAAGACCACTATATTTTTTCTCGATGCGGTCTGACAACTACTCAGCACTCTTACTACAAAAGTAGGATCACAATCTCACTTCTTCTAAGCTACAAGGCCAGGTTTTCCAACGCAATTCACCCAAAACGTGAGCGGAACGACCAGCAGGGTAACACATGAGCATGCCGCATACCCTGCAGGAGATGCAACTTTTCGGTATCATATCGCGTGCTGTGACGTCTATCTACATAAATTTAGTCGGCTCTCAAGGAACAGACAAGGAAGCTCTATTACAAGCGTTACAAGGTGTTTTTCGTTCGTTTTCTGTACAAGCATGGTCAAGCAAAGTAGTGCTGTACACGAAAGCGGCATTTCGTATTCAGACGTGAAATACCATGTAGCATAATAAGGAAACGGTAACAAGACAGCCACCTAAGCCACCAGGAACATCACAGCGGGTATTACTGTCCAAGCCGACCAGTTTTAAGAATCACGAACGTCGGAAGGATCAAAGCTGAAACTTTGGACGCTTCCATCTGGGAGGAATAAAAATGCCGCATAGCATTGGTGGGAATCAGAAAGAAGTTTACAACACACGAAGTGAGAAGTGTTTTAAGGCTCCCTGTGTGCACAAGATACAGTGTAAACAAATGACCGAGCTTACGGAGAAAGCTTCTGGTAAAATGTTTCTGGGCACATTTCGTTAATTTAGAAAACGGAGAGATTTGTAAGAACGGACACTCCATAGTACGGCAAGACCGTAATAAAACTGGCGAATTTTTGGATCACGTCTGTCATTTCATGGACTCAACGTTTTGGGATTGCAACTTTCCGTAAATGACCAAATGTAACGTACGTAATATAACGGAAGAACCGTATTGTCATTACGTAGTTCCGTGAATGGCAAAAAGTAAGGTGTGGTTTTTAATGGACCCACCGTAATATTTTACACAATTCCGTGAATGAAAAAAGATTAAGCTCCGTAGTTTAACCATCTTGCTATGTTGCTTCTTTATCTTTCTGTACTTCAGGTTAGGCAAAGCCTGTAATATAAAACGCAAAAGAGTACAGTGTAATGTCATAGATTATACAATGTACGCTTTCCAATACTAAAACAGAACAGTGTTCATGCGACTCCATATCGTATTCGGTTAAACATGTGCAGCTCAATGCTTGGGCACCGATGACTGGCGCTGGTTGACAATGAAAATGTATATTACTTTACGCTAAGTGCGCCAGTCTTGTCCCGTATATTAAGTGTCCAGGCGCGTCCACATGCCAGTGCCTAGAAAAAATAACACAATAAAAGAGTCAAAGTCTTGCCGTGTTTGAGTTGCCACAAGGTAAGTGAAACTACACGCTATACTACATAAATTTTCTGGAACACATATCCGTCCCAATGGAACAAAATGCATGGTTCGCGAAAAAACAAACCACTTAAAAGGACTGCAGGAAGGCTGCAAAATTTAAAAAAGTGCTTGAAATAAGACAAAGTAAGCAAGGCACATATCCCTGCATTTCCAAGGACGTGATAAAACCATGTGCACTTACTTGTTAGTGACGCATGTGTAGAAAAATGTCTTTTTAGGGGCGAAGCTCCTTAAGTCATGGGTATGTCTATCCTTTGTGTTTCGTGGTACGTGACCGCCGCATACTTTCGGAGATGTCGCAAAGTGGGCCGCGTTGCACGCGTTAGAACCGGCTGCAACCGGCAGCGCAAACTCGGCACCGGGAGCGCGAGCTTGTCTGTGTTCTCCAACTAAGGCGCGAGCGCACGTGCACTGCGAGGGGGAGATCACGCAAGAGATCACGCCACGAACGCAGGCAGTCGTTCTCGGAGATGGAACGAGACGCAAGGACCTTTGCTCGTTTCCTCTCGTCTTGTTGGGGCACAAGTCCGCCCTAAATAAAAGTTATTTCTTTACCGTTGTGTCCCATCCTACGTGACAAATTGTGGTGGAGGTGCGGGGTAGTCCTCGATGGCGCGGGGTCTTTCACCAGGTCTGGGCCTGGGAGCATTGACTCCGAAAATAAAAGTTGATTTGTACAATGTACGCACACAGTCTTACGTCTTTCTTAATGATGTAATGGGCGAACTTTCACGGGAGAGTTACGGTTACCGATGATCTCCCCCTCTCGAGCTTCGCCCCACTTATCATCATTCATTCCGTGGATATGGCGTGATTTTTTTTTTGTGAAGGCCACTGTCACGGAGCCAAAACGTCTTTAGCAGAGGAAAGTTTGACATTTCCATGATTGCAGCCGTACGGCTACAAAGGAAAGCTATACAGCTTTCTCGAAAACTTCTCAGTTGAAAAAAAATTCTTCGTGGCCAAGGGCAAATCTTTCGCTAACTGCGAAGATTTCGACAAAGCTGTATCCGCGAACCCGCATTTGTGCTCGCCACCTGGCGGCCGTCGCGAAAATCGCCCTAATCAGGTCCGGTTGCGGACTTCCCCATGGCACAGCACTCTTCTTTAGCGTCGTAACTGCGGAGTTGTGATACCGCCTAAAGAAAGCCCAAATACAATAGAGCGGACGTGTTCATTGCGTTCCCTTCGGTGTGACGGCGTGACTGAAGTAGAACAGTGCATACTTTCACCGCTTCCCGGGATAAGCAAACGACGCGCTTCGCAAGGCGTTGTCGACACGTAACCTTCGGATTGGAAAAAGTGACGGCCACCATGGCACGTTCGCTCAAAGCACTTCACTCAAAACGACTACTACTTCCAGACGAAGCCGCATTGCATGTGTGTGGCGTACTTTGTGGGCGCGCTTCCCCCGTGTGCTCTGCTCGAACATATACCTGCCCTTATCATATATCAGTTAGTTGCTAAAAATATCTGTTAGGTGCTAATAATGTCAAGATAAACGTTCTAAATGAAGCCATGATTTCAATTAGCTTGGAGCATCATTTTTTACCTCGCGCTTGAAGCCGTGCCTCAAATGCGCAGCTGTGCGGCCGCCACGCGCGCAGCTCGACTTACTTGACGCTCAAGTTGGTGAATGGCCGTACTCCCGCAGCTTCAACAGCTCCAACCAGCAGGGGTATGACATTATCTTATCGGCGCACGCTGTGCCACCTTTTTATTTACTCTTATCGCCCGCGAGACTCTACTGTAGTCGTTTCCCGGAAGGAATTTGTGCATGTTCCAAACGCCCGCAGTGATCTACGCTCCTGTTAACCAACTAGTAAGAATTTGTACGTATAAATAATTAGCAAACGTCGCTGGCGGCTTCAATTTGAAGTAGTCAAACTTTGGTCTAAAAGCGGAGAACGAAATTGCGAGAAAAATAAATCTGCAGGAAATTTAACGTTCGCCCCGAATGAAGAGCAATTTAAAACATAGCCCGATTGCATAGAGCCTGGTCTGACACGCAGCTACACAACGCCCTAGGCATTATCCCACGTCATAAGGTGTTCCCTTTATGTTTAAGTTGCATGTTGTCATCGCTGACATAGGAAACGGAATATTGTCTGCAAAACGTTTTTAAAAATTTGATATAAACCGAGTTGTTCTAAAGAGACCTTTTTACTGCGAAGCAGTATATGTGTAACCCCCCTCATCCTCCGCCCCCCCCCCCCCCACCCCAGTTTTCATTCATATGAAGCGGATTTACTCGGCGCCGCTCTTCCTCGCCACCGCCGACGCAGCTGTCACAACTGCTATTCCCCTCGCCACCACGGATGCCTCTTCCACAAGCTGCGGAATCGCCTGATAGCAACGGTCACGCCCTTGTCAGGCGCTACCGGAGCAACTTGCCCTATTTGAACGCCGACTTGAGCGTACAATTCTTTGTCAGCATGAGAGGCTTTACGCACGACATTTTCGCCCGTGTGTCTCACGCCTATAAACACGCGCCCCTTTCACCGGTCAGCATGAGAGGCTTTACGCGGTTTATGCGTGCATTTTCGCCCGTGTGTCTCACGCCTATAAACAGCGGGGGGCGTGCTTGCCCCTCACCGGCCATAACCTCAGCCCTAAACCTCCTGTACAGGGTGTTGCGACGATAACTGGAACACTTTAAAAATTTTTCCTGAGCGATCCGCCGCTCTGTTCGCGCTCAAACTTCACACAAAGGTCGCATTTTGTGGTCTATTTTGTTTGACATCGGGAACAACAACGGTAGTTACCTGTTTATTCTGAAAATAAATAAAACGATTTTCGCCTATGGAAAATGGCCGCTGATTTGGACGTGCGAGCCAGCGCAAGTTGATGTTGGAACGACGGAACCACCTGCAGAGTGAAACGCATGTTTGGGATTCACGTACGGAGCCAAATGGTGCAGCAGACGATCAGAAAATTCACCTAGAAATGAGCTAACAGACGATCAGAAAACCCGGTTTTCGGGCTCGCACGTCCAAATCGCCGCCATTTTCCCATAGGCGAAAATCGTTTTTATTTATTTTCAGAATAAACAGGTAACTACCGTTGTTGTTCCCGATGTCAAACAAAATAGACCACAAAATGCGACCTTTGTGTGAAGTTTGAGCGTGAACAGAGCGGCGGATCGCTCAGGAAAAATTTTTAAAGTGTTCCTGTTATCGTCGCAACACACTGTATAACCGAGTGTGCCTGCTCTATCGCCCCGAAACCCATTGGAGCAGCCCGTTCACTGTGGGGGCGCCAAGTTGCAAGGTTTTTCGACGGCCATGCCGATGCGAACTGCTGTTTCAAGCAGAGGTCAACTGAAACGCACCTCGGCGTCGTCTGCTACGCGAAGGCGTCTTCCAGCTACAAAAGTCCGTAAAATGGCGAGCTTGGACTTCATGAGCCAATAATAAAGACCGAAGCTTTATGCCTGGTGTCGCAGAACTACTAAACGGCGTTCAGTGTACTGTTCCAGCTGGCACGCTCGCCTTTTTGGTTTCACTACGCGAGTTTCACAACAAAGATGTATAGATGTCCTCACGGCTGTCACTGCTATAAGAGCCAGTTAACATTTATCGCGCTCTATGGACGTTGAAAAGCCAAAAATAATGATGCTCGATTCTGTGTTTGTGATAGTTGAGTCATACTAATCAAATTTTGTTGAAAGAAGTCCAAACAGTGGAGCTCCTCTTTGTTACTTACGAGTCCATTCCGTCTCGTTCTGCCGCTAATATTTTTTACGGTCCCCGATAGGGTAAGCGCCCACTCACCCCCTCCTGCTCCCCGCACCCTATTCTCCGTCGCCGCTGCTCCACGAAATGGTGCCAGCGCGCATGTAGCAGATATATTGACAACGCGGTAATCGGCAATGCCGGCCTGCTCCCCAGAGAATGACGACTTCAATTTTAAGCTCAAGGAGATACTCAGTATTTGAGGGCGCTTATATAAGCTTAGGATAAACATTCAGCGTGCACTTAGCTCGTTTCTTTCTCTACTTCTCCCCGCTACACTCATTCTTAACTCACCAATCACATACCGAAAAACCGATCAATTTTCAGTGGGTCACACCCACTAGTGAACTCACCCGTAGCAATTCTGGCTGAATCGAGTGAAACACACAAAAAAAAAAGCTTTTGCGTTAAATAATTTACGAACGTACAAGGTCGGCCGAGAAAGACCATCTCTTTTGTAATTAAGACTGTGAAGTTCTAGAGTCCCATGAATTGCAGGTTCCAAGAACTGGCCCAGTTATTGAGTCTACTGAGAACGACCAGCATTAATTTGTTTATTTTCTCTTACCCTCCCTCCCCATTCCTTTCCCCCATCGTGACACATGGTCATCCTTTTCTAATTAAGGCTGTCTCTCTCTCTCTCTCTCTCTTTAGATTCACCCCAGCCACTTACTAGATGGTTTTACTTCTGGCTTCGTGAAATAATTTTTATAGCTTTTTGTTAAACAGGAGTTGCACGTTAAGTGCTGTAGAGCCAGAATCTCCTTTATACTACACGTATTTTTTGTATAATTTGTTTGCAAATGGCCTTGACAACTTTTTGTTAAACTACCCATTGTTGCGAGATGTGAAGACAAATGTTGACCGTGCCATCGCCCACACAGGAGAACCTGGGATTAGGGCGCCACCAGAGAAACTGGAGGAATTTCTGACACTGAGCAGGCACAAGGCGTTATACAGGAGGCTATGGCTCAGCAATTATATACTTCATGCTGCTACCGATGACATGCGCATTGTGGGGGCGGGAAACTTGAACCTGGAAGTCTCGCGGCTCAGTGCGAACTGTCAGCTGTCCTCAATGTCCGAGCGGTTTGAGCTTGAAATGGTGTGTTACACAAACAGTGAGATGCCTACGACGCTGGACGGCAATGGACAGCCACATGATTGTCCACTAGAATAAATATCGATTCCTTCTTGGTGGTAATTGCATATGGACAGGCGCGCATCGCTCGCTCGGAGGAAGAATAGTGGGAATCGAAGGAGCGTCTACCGGAACAGAAGCGCGAACGGGTCTAGAAACAACGGAGAGCCGCGGCCGCCGCCAGTTCCAGCGCCAGTTCGAGCTGGCCGGGTCACTGTGAATCTCTACCGGGTGAACAGCAGCGTCGACGTGCACCAATATTTCTTGTTTTGCATGAATGGCTTTCAGAGCGACAGTTTTGGCGGGGCCTTTCACTTCTAAACACTTGCACGTAACTGGTTGTATGTTTATCTGCCACGTGTTGGGATTAGAGGGAAGGGGGGGGGGGGGCGAAGGAGGGGGCGGGCGTGCACGCGCAGATGTAGGTTTCATGCCCTCACTGATGACATGTCATTTGTGCTGGCGGATGTTAAACGTCTACGTCCACCGCCTCAATGCGAACTTTCTGGTGTCCTCAGTGGTCGAGCGGATTGGTTTGCTGTGTCACGCAGACAATAAGACGCAGGAGGGGAACAGACCGCTCCATGTTTTTCCACAACAATCTATCTCGAGCCCTTCAAAGTTTCATTGGGTATGTGGTAATTGCTCTATTGCAAATTACAAACAAGCGTGTTTTTTTCGTGCATTTCGTGTACTTCGGAGGTAATCCTTCTTCACAGAGCGAAAGGGCACTATTTTTATGATTTGAAAGTCCCGTCCAAAAGTTAGACACTCCGTCTTTTTTTGAACATTTGTCCGTCCATTAACCTTGCGGCCATAGTTCACTCTTCGTTTTTTAATGATCGCCACAATTACAATTATATGCCTGCTAGCACTTTGGTCCACAATTAACATTCCACATCTAAAAGTGTCCCGTACGAATAAGTACTTGCCGCCACTCTTATAGATGAACTGAAATCAAAGTGTGGCTTGAGTGGTCGTCGACACATTCACACAAATGAAAGCAGTATATTCTCGTGTTTCTAAAAGCAAATCCGAGGCAGAAATTAAAACTTGGTTACCTTGGCGGCCCAGCAATTGGCGCAGTAGCACTTCACGATGAAAACCCCTCCGCGACACAAGGGGTCGTAAAAGTAAAGCTTTTTTCCTGTCCAGCTTCGCAATCCTGTCGCCCTTCACGGCAATTCGTTTCTTTGCGTTATTGTATGCCCATATTCAATTCACCTTGCCCTGCCGATCTCTTGCTCGTCGTAACCGCTTCACCGTCGTAGGCGCCGGGCCAGCAAGTGCGGGGATTCTCATGAGGCAGTGCTACGAAATATCAAATGTATATAGTACATACCTCGTAAGAATTTTATCCTGTAGTTCCCGACAACCGTCGGGATGCAGTTTCAACGAGCGTTAACATGAGCTTGCAAGCAAACAAGCAGCCACGACAAGCAGGGAAACCGCAGAAAATAGTGCGGCACTCCCGCGCTGCGCATGCCCAGGGCAGTGTTCAGCGGCCAACACACGAGTAGGCACCTCCGCGTACGGTGCAAGTTCGATACCAACATAAGTAGTGTCTAGCGTTCCGTCCAGACAGAAGCCAAGCGAGAAGTGTAGGGTTCCATTAGGGCGGAGCGATAAGTATATGCTGAAGTTCCTTTTAGACTGAAAGGACGAGAAAAAGTGTCTGGTTTTTGATGGAATTAAAACTGGCTGATTAGACCCCCATGTTTAGTCTGTCTCGTTTAATGTTGGTGTTACGTCTCTGCTTACATGCTTGCAATCATACTTAGGGGTAGGTTAGAATCTCCTCGTGTTTTCTTTTTCTTCCGTAAGCACGTCAGATATTAATAAGCTACTCTAGAATCTGTAAGCACCTTTAGATATTGGAGGTCTTGTCATTTACCATGGCTTCTTAACAGAGGGTAATGACATTTTCAAAGCGCCGGGAACACAAGACTGATCCTTACTATTTTCAAAGAACGGGCTTTTGTTTACTCACTCAATGCCATTCAAACAACAAATGACATTTTGTTTTATTTTGGAGTTCTAAATAATTTTTAATGCCGCCTTATATTTGGTGTTATTGTTACTGAGGCAAAGTGGTCATTTTTTTGCACCAAGAGAACATTTTGTCTTCATGGCCCGTTACGCTTTCTTATCTAGATAAATGTGCCTGGAAGTGGTTTAGTTTATTGCAAGAAAAAAGACTAGTGACATTATGCGTGCCTGTGGAAAGCAAGTTCATTCGTGACTGTCAGGATTTCGGATGTGCCACTCGTCTTTCCTGGCCGTTCAGGGAATAAAAACGCGGTTAAAAATAGCTACAGAAAGGACAAAAAACAGTGCCCCCTTTCGCCGCGTTCCTTCTGCTTTGTCTTCGACATTGACAACTGCTCCATACAAAAAGCTGTACAAAAAGAATGCATCCTTTTTGATGTGCAACTCCCTCGTGTGATAGGAAAGTAAGTTAGGCTCAAGCGTTTAACGTTCAGGTTTGCTGTAGCACAAGCCATGCCTGTGCCTGCATATTTCAGCAAAAGTTTGTAACCCTCCACAGAGAAAGCAGCGTTTAGCTTGGTGATGTTTTAGTTAGGCCTAATTTTATCACCTTCTGCCTATCGCGGAGTGCTAACAGCGACCCATCAACTTATGGCTAACTCGGTTAAGAAGAGTTCAAGTTTGCGACAAAAAAACCCTCCACTTCCTTGTAACACACAGAATAAAATTTAAAGAAATGCTTTTAAAAAATTAAAAACAAGAAGAGACCCGCCAACTGCTTACCACTTAACTTTTACCAGATTCTGCTCTAATTTCGGCATTTTAAGTCCAACAATACATACTGTCCTTCACTACAGGTGTTCTTGACACTTGCTTGAGCCATGCGCAGGGTACTGGCTTAAGAAGCGACCTAACACGTGGGGCTGACGACGCGTGCATAAGAAGGCAGTGATAAATGGCAGCGGAGATTCACTGAAGAGAGAAAGGTAAAAACTCCCTTCAGGGCATCGACGTGTTTTTTTCACATTTATATTGCATGATCTTCTATTTCGTTTTTTTATGTGTCGCATTCTACGCCGAGTATCCCCACAGCCAGAACCGTGTAACGCCCTCCATTTTACAAAAGTGCCGATATCGCGGAAGTTCCGCCTATAGTTGCTATAGGACCGTAAATGGAAATGACCCGTCGCACGGAATTTGCAAAAACTGAAAAATAAGAAAAATAGAGAAAAATTTACGGAAAATGGCGAAATGTGTAACGCCCTGTATTTCCGCAATAATGCCGATTTCGCGAAAGTTCCACCTGTAATCGTTATAATAGTGTAAATGGACAGAATTGGTCGAAGGAAATGTTTGAAAAACTTGAGAATAAGAAAAAGAATAATTACGGAAACTTGTGAAACGTCTAACGCCTTGCATTTCTACAATAATGTAGATTTCGGAAACGTTCAATTCTAATCGTTATAATAACGCAAATGTAGATAACTGCTAGGACAATCTTTCGAAACAATAAAAATAAGAACAATATCAAAAATTCCGGAAAAAGGCAAAATATATAAGGCATGGCATTTCTACAATAATTTAGATTTCGGGTAAGTTCCAATTCTAATCGTTATAATAACGCAAATGGAGATAACTGCTTGGACAAAATTTCGAAACAATAAAAATAAGAACAATATTAAAAAAACGGAAAAAGCGAAAATATATAAGGCATGGCATTTCCCCAAAATTGTAGATTTCGGGAAAGTTCCAATTCTGATCGTTATAATAACGCAAATGGAGATAACTGCTAGGGCAAAATTTCGAAACAATAAAAATAAGAACAATATTAGAAATTACGGAAAAAGGCAAAATATATAAGGCATGCATTTCCACAATAATGCAGATTTCACGAAAGTTTCACCAATAATCGTTATAAAAGCGTAAATGGAAATAATTGGTCGAACGAAACTTTGGAAAACTAAAAACCTAACACAAATATAAAATAATTAGGGAAACTGGGGAATCGTGTTACGACCGGCATTTTCACAATAACTCAGATTTCTGGTAAGTTCCAAACGTAAACGGTATACTAAGCTAAATGCAGATAATTGGTCAGACGAACTTTGGAAAAAGAGAAAATAAGAAAAATAATTAAGAATTACTGAAAATGTAAAACGTGTAACGCATGGCGTTTCCACAATAAGGCAGCTTTCGCAAACGTTTCACCTGTGATCGCTATAATATCGTAAATAAAGATAATTGGTTGAACAAAATTTTGAAAAACTCGAAAATAATAAAAATATAAAATAATTAAGAAAAATGACGAACTGTGTGACGCCCTGCATTTCCACAGTAATGGAGATTTCGGAACAGTTCTAAATGTAATCGTTGTAATAACGTAAACGGAGATAACTGGTTGGAAAAAAAATTGAAAAACGAAAAATAAGTAAGACATTTAAAAAATACGGAAATATCAAAACGTGTACCGCATGGCATATCCACAATAATGTACATTTAGCAACAGTTTCACCTATAATCGTTATAATAGCGTAAATGGAGATAGCTGGTCGAACGTAATTTTGAAAATCTAGAAAATCTAGAAAAAATAAAAAATAATTACGGAAATGGGCGAACCGTGTAACGCCCTGCATTTCTACAAAATTGTAGATTTCGGGAAGTTCCCAATGAAATCGCTATAATAACGTAATTGGAGATTATCGGTCGGGCAAAATTTTGAATAGTAAAAAACAAGAAAATATTAAAAAATTATCAAAACGTATAACGCACGGCATTTCCACAATAGTGCAGATTTCGCAAATGTTGCACTTATAATCGTAATAACAGCGTAAATGGCGATGATTTGGTCGAACAGGATTTAGAAAAGCCAGAATTTTGGCTCTAAAAATTCACACTTAAGACACGCTGCATACGAGTGCTACGCATCCGTAGATAATTCTCTGAATTTCTGCGGATTTTTTTTTTATTTTGACTCTTCGCCTGCCTTTACGCCGTTTCTTTTTCTCAGGGTGTTTTCTGTTCAAATTAGGAAAAGTACTTTGCACATAATTTAATGGGATATCATCGCCGCACTGATGCCATATCACTTATAATTTGTTACTGTATAAAACAAGGCCTATTTTGCATGCATGCGGTGTGTGTCATCCAGTTACGGGTGTCTAGCTTGTGATGAGTTTGAAATTACTTGTTTACACCTGAAAATCACCGATATTGCATGTTTTCGTGCTCAAACCTTCGTTTCAATAGAAGGCCAGACTGAAAACGTGGGAAGGGTGAATTATTGCTGCTGATGCGTGTAAAACAATTGTAACAGCGCTGAAGACAAGCAAAAATAAGTTCACGAAGCTGTCGTTCTAGCAGAAAAAAAAGGGGGGGTCTGGAATGTAAGACGACGTTTCCCGCTCATTCAGATGGTTCGCAAGAAAGAGCCACATTTTGTTCCTCTTTAAAGACGATCGGCTTTCTCGGGCTTTCTCGGGCTCAGGAGAATTTTTGGTCTGTCTGTCTGTCCCTCGAATTTACAAACAATTCTAAACAAGACGTTTAGATTGGTCGGAATACGGAAATATGGAAAATATTTCTGAGAAAATACATTTACGGGCACATTTCAGACTTGCTGACAATTTTAAACAAAACGAGGAATATTTAAGGTAAAGCATAAATAAAAGACAGTATTCCCTCCTGCCCTTCCCCGCAGGGTAGCATGTAAACGACAACATGCCGGAGACCTCTTTGCTTTCGCCTAACAATAAGCCCTCCCTCTCTCTCTCTCTCTTTCTCTGTCTCTCTCTCACTCACTCTCACTCTCACCTCACACACGCACACGAACACCGCACGCACGCACGCACGCAGGCACGCACGCATGCACGCACACGCACGCACGCACGCACACGCACACGCGCGCGCACGCACGCAGGCACACACACACACATACACACACACACACACACACACACGACCGACACATACTGTGTTCTTTTAATTATATCGACGTGGGTGCAATTTTTAAAGCACACATAAAATAAGTTCACAACAATATTTTAAAAACAAAATACAAAAACGACTCTCACACGAGCCGAGGGCTCGCGTATAGATTGCCAGGCGCTACAGTAACGTAATGTCCCAACAGATGGCGCCACCATAGTAATACAAACGCGTAGGGGAGGTGGAGGGATGGCGGGGAAGTCCCTCTGCCCCACAGGTTCGAGACACGTATACGTTGCCGCCGCCATTTTGGGTTACTCGCTCGCGTCCGCAGAAGTTACTGCAGCAAGACTCCGCTTAATTTATCGCGGCAACGCTGTTTACTCGCGAAGTTTGAATCATCTAATCTATTCAGCGTTGCTGGGTCTTGTGAGCAACAAAAACAACTATGCCTTGAGCACTTTGACCCAATACCGGCAACCCAGGGCTGTTCAAAGAGTGTCTCCACCCTGCATAGCGGCGCTGGCATTGGGACACCCTAGTGAAGGCGCAGCTATTGAACGAAATTCCGCACACCTTCATTGTGTTTATCATGGTAAGACTGAGACAGGAGCGGAACAGCGTGAGAGGTGAACGGGAGAACGGAGTGGCCGTTACATGGCCGCGGAGGCAGAAGACTATCGTGGTTCGATTACATTTGCAACGCCACAGGCAGTACAAATTTTTTCTTGCATTTTATTCTCCCTGTGTTGCACACCAAATTTCGTAGTTGCTGAAACAAAAATTCTTGCATGGGAAAGCTTGATAACACGGCGTTTGGTAGAACCAACTGCGCAGGATAAACTGAAAAAGTCAGGATTTTTTTTTATGGCAGCTTTACTTGCTTGCGTCGTCAACGCCACTGCGGCAAAACGTGTCAGTTTCTCTTGTTACTTGCTTTTCCATGCAGTGCTAATCCCAATGATGAAAGAATTCGTAGAAATGCATGACATAGAAAATGAGGATCATGGTTTCTGTCTCGGTACGAACGGATGCCATGGCCACCCATTAGTGAAAACGCCTATTCTGCGTTGCATGCGCTTCAAACCTCGGTTAACGACAGCATCTGTTGCAGCATGCACAAAGTTACGAGTTTGCGGCGTGCAGACTACGCATGTGTTGGTGCTGGCAATGACACGTGCAAACGAGACTCAGTTCAGCTGAATTAAATTTAAGCGGTTTAACGTACTTCTTTAACACAACATAGGTAACAACGTACATTGCTTGATCCATCATCCCTTTTGTTACAAACAATGGAGCCTACGTCCGCGTTTACTCAGGGACGGTTCCATGAGGCAGCCAATTATTAGATGTAATTGCATTATGTGCTACTTAGGCGTTTTCGGGACACGTATGCCTTATTGTCGCAGGATTGTAGGAGGGTCCTGTGATGATGTACAAAATAAGACTACATTAATTCCTAAAAACCCTCTTTCTGTGTAAAGTTACTACTGACACGTGTGGAAACTTCCACCTGCTTCCGCTTTCAAGGACTGATGCCGCGAGGACACTTCGCTCTTTTGCTCGTAGAATCACCATGAAGCAATGGAACTCACTGTACTTCTCGAATCACAGTCTCTATTTCCAAGATCCCCTTCAACGCGTCTTCCGTACGGGTTGTCTCGACCACAGCCGACTTTACATTGTAGACTCTGGTTTGGAGTGGAATTCACAAAAGCCTGCTCCTTCCTCATCGGGATGGCCATTAGCGCCCAATGTAACGCCTGTGGGGTGGAAGAGACTAGAGTATGGGCTGTGTCGCTGCCCCGAATACTCTTCGGAGAGAAGCGTGCTTTCCATTGCGCTCAGCCGATTGTACAATCGACCACTTACAGTAGAGACTATCCTATGTTGTTGGTCTCCACCATCGACTTCACAGAAGGCTACGAAACCCCTTTCTACGTTTTCTGAGAGAAACAAATTTACATTAAAGACTGTAGTGCCCAAAACGGAACTAGAGAGTGTGCCTTCCCACTCCTATCGCTTCCCCTTCTCCCGACCTCTCTTTAGCCCCTGAACCCCATTCCCCCAGTGTAGGGTAGCAAATGGGGCTCTACATGATTAACCCTCCGGCCTTTCGGTGCTCTCTCTCTCTCTCTCTCTCTCTCTCTCTCTCTCTCTCTCTCTCTCTCTCTCTCTCTCTCTCTCTCTCTCTCGCTCTCTCGCTCTTCGCTCTCGCCTCGCTCTCTCTTCTCATCTCTCCACCTTACTCTGTTATTATAGGTTTCATGGACACAAGCACCACACCAAGGGCGTTTAGAATGAAATAAAGTTCATAACAAAACAGTGCGACCTACCGGGCTAGTGAAAAGGTATGCCTGAGCAATGCCCCGTGGCTGTGTCAAGCAGAGATACGGCTAATAGCACAACTCCCATTGGAACGTCTCACACCATTTCTATATGCATGACAAACAAAGTTCCGCACATGCTGCGTAATCTGAGCTGCCTAGAACTACAACAAGACTATTCGGCTGCTCTTGCGAAAGCAGTCTTGTTATCGGACGCAGTTCTCGCCGAAAAAGTGCGCTCCCGATTGTTTCCTCCCAAAAAAAGCACCGACAAGCCTAGTTGTTTGAGAGAATACGCCTGAATGAAGTGGTCACACTGGTATACGACTCGGCGACGGCTGGAAAACACCGAGCCCTGTCCCGAACAATGCGTGCAAAACGTTTCGGGCCAACGCGATCCGTCTCTATTCGCTGTTTACACGGCCGTGTCGCCACGTGGACCAAAAGAATGCTAACTTGGCGAGAACTTAACTTCAGAGTTTACGGTTGTAAAAGGTTGTAAGGTAAGCTTCCCCTCAAAGCAAAAGACTTCGGGCACTGATGGAGGCGGTGAAGAAAGTGATTATAGTTTTGTTATTTATTATAGAACGGGCAGTGGGGCAGAAAACTTCGAAGGGCGATCAAGATTTACACGGCATCTATTGCGTCGCCGCCAGTTTACGCCCACTTCCCCCATTTGGCGCGTACACGATTTGCGGAGACTGCTTATACGAGCCGTGATTAGGCGTTTCCAACTAAGTGTTGTGCAAGTGTATCGGCAAACAGCGTTCCTATTACTGGTCCGCCCCAGTGGCGCGCCTTCGTCGCATTTTCGCCATTCTTCCGTCTACCATCTTGTACAGGATCACTGGTGCCACTCAAAGGAGGCGGGGCACCGGTCTTCACTACGCAGCACAGAGAGCAGAAATGCAGCCAACGCCACGGCTGTCGTCCCGCGCTTCTGCTGACAGCTGCGCTACATTTACGGCAACTCTACCCGGGCGCAACTCTACGCCACATGACAGTATACAATTTCTGCCTTTTTCTTGAATGCACTCACAACTTTGCCCTACCACCCCTCTCCACCCGTTCCGATCCTGAGCTGTGGGAGACACTGCTAACCAGCTATCAACAGGAGGACCAGACTCTCCTGGTGACACGGGCCAAGTGGGCAACCCAGTATTCCCGGACTAGGGTTCCATTCTCACATTTGAGGTAATTAAAATGTTTTCTCGCTCTTTATTTCTCTCCTTCTCAGAGCTGAGCCTCAGAGTCCGCCCATGGACGTTCCTCACGTTTCTGTTCAATTTCGGGGCCTATCGATTTAAAACTAGCGCGATGGCTCCTAGGTGCCATCGCGAAAGTTTAAAATGGCCCCATTGTAGGTACAATAGTCGCTAGCTCCTGGCAAGAGGCCACCCGGCGGCCTTGGGTGTTTCAATGAGCATTCAAGGAACCATATTGTTACTGGAAGCAAAGTGGACGCTGTCACGTAGCTCCAGAAGATCCATGCCGACGACGATGAAGCACTGGGTGGCGCGTTCGCAGCTCCATCTGTCAGTGCCTTAATGTAAATAGGTTCCGTCTCTTTGTATATAAATCGCTGCATCCCTAATCATCGCTCGTCTTGTTAGTCCTGCCGCCACGTAACAAGATCACCATTCCTACATCTAGAGAACGTACAAAATTCATTTGTACGTATGTAAAAAAAAAGCGCACCATGCAATCGGAAACATCACAGGAGAAAACAAGCAGCCGCTGTATATGTACCGATGGTTTAAAAGTTATGTGAGTGGGCTACCACTAGTTCATACACGGTAGGTGTGTACAACCGTTCCATCGAGCTAGCGAGAAACCTGACCACGCCAGAAGCGGACACAGTGCATGAGCAGCGTTTCCGCCTCTTTAACGTGTAAAATTGAATGGGGAGGCGTCCGTCTTCTTCCTTTGATCTCAATCGGCGGGTGACGTAAGGGTGGGTTTGGTCAATAACTTATTCGTTTCCTTAACGCGTATATAAATTAAATGATTGCTCAGAAATATATCAGTGGTTAAGTTTCTGATTGCACTTGGGAGCACACAAAATTACGTCCATTTTTTTCGAGTTGAACTTTGCCTATACACGTACCTTTGATGACTAGTAAAAAGCACGGGTTATTACGAACACATTTCAAGGTTTCGACTCATAAATCCCACCCCTTCACTGTAGTTAAACTGTCTGCTAATGAGCGCAAATTTGTGGGATATACGTCAGGTACCGCCTACTAAACTCCACTTTGGAACTGCTATGTAAAAGATGTAATTAAAATTTTATCCCGTAATATCTACCGGAGAGCCATACGGGCTTTGCATACTAAGTCCAGTCCAGCTTTTTCTGTAACCGCTGACGCAAATATTTTAGTCGAATCTTCAGGCACAAGAACGAGGCCCCTTCTGACAGGCTGCGGGCCTCAAAAATGAGAGAGATGGAGAGAGAGGGAGAGAATAAATTTTATTTAGGCATTCAAGTCCGAGCCGCGACTCTTTTAGATGGCAATAAACACTCTGTCATACATTACTAAAGTACTCCCATTACTACAGTATACCATAGTAATCGGAGACTTCAATGCTAAAGTAGGCAAGAAGCAGGCTGGAGACAAGGCAGTTGGAAACTATGGTATGGGTTGTAGAAATAACAGAAGGGACCTATAAGTCGAGTTGGCAGAACGGAATAATCTCCCTTCTTCTGCGAGTGGGACAGCTGGAAGTGGACGTGGAGGAGTTCGAATGGGACGCATAAGAGTGAAATAGACTTTATACTATGTGATAACCCTGGCGTCGTACAGGATGTGGAAGTGCTCGGAAGGGTGAGGTGTAGGGACCACCATATGGGAAGATCTCGAATAAGGCTAGATTTGAGGAGGGAACTCAACAGGCTAGTACGACATACGCCTATAGATGAGGTAGCAGTAAGACTGAAAGATGAGGAATGCAGGACCGCGCGCCGGATCCGATATTCAGCACTAACCGAAAAGGCAGAGTTCACAACACAGGAACCTAGAGGGAATCTTACGCACGTTATCATTGAGTGCGCAATAGACGTCGGAGGTACGATGGCTATACAGGATACTGGTAGACTTTCTCAGTCGACTAGAGATTTTATCAGGAAACGGCAAAGAATGACAATCTCCATCCTAGCTGACCGAATAGAACTAGAGGAGCTTTCTAACTTAATCAATAAGCGTAAGATCGCTCATACACGGAAGTACAATATGGAAAGGATTGAGCGTGCTGTAAAGAATGGAGGCAGCCTGAAAGCAGTGAAGAGGCGTCTAGGCATGGGAAAAAACCAGTTGTATGCACTTAAAGGCCAGCGAGGCAATGTCATCACAAATAAGGATAAAATAGTTACAATAGCCGAGGAGTTCTATATAGATCTGTATAGTAGCCGCGACTTCTAGGATAATACCGGAGGAGTAAATAGTTCAGAGGAGATAGACGTCCCACCAGTAACGACGGAAGTAAAGACGGCTTTGAAAGAAATGAAAGGGGGCAAATCACCTGCTGAGGATGAGATAGCAGCAGACCTCTTGAAGGATGGTGTGCAAATTGTTATAGAAAAACGGGCAAACCTGTATATGCAATGCCTACAGACCACGAGTGTGCCGAACCTTGGAGGAATGCAACCATCATTCTAAATCATAAGAAAGGGACGTGAAGGACTTGAAAAAATTACAGGCCGATCAGCTTACTGTCAGCCGTCTACAGGGTATTCACCAAGGTATTGGCGAACAGGATTTCTACCACCTTAGATTTCAGTCAACCTAACGAACAAGCAGGGTTTCGTAAAGGCTCTTCAACAATAGACCATATTCGCAGAATTCAATCCGTTGACAGAGAAGTGCGCGGAGTATACTCAACCCCTATATATAGCCTTAATGGATTATGAGAAAGCATTTGACTCGGCCGAAACCTCAGCAGTCATTCAAGCTTTGAGGAATCAGGGTGTAGACGAGCATTACGTACGAATAGTACAAAATGTACTTGAGCAAAACGCTAGCGTGTTTATCTTAGGAGGAACGAAACGGATGAAGAACAGCATGAGAGGTGAGCGGAAAGAGAAGAGAGGCATTTACTTGGCAGGGGCGCCAGTCAACTTTCAGCTTTCGTCGATATTTGCAACGAAAGGAGCAGATACGTGGCCATTTTCCCTTTACGTTTTACCAGCAGGTTTGCGAAAGAAAGTGCAATCAAAATTGTAGTCGTCCGGGCTTGATACAATAGCAGAAACTTCTTTATTCACAAAAGAAATCAAGATCTTCGCACTGCTTTTGGAGCCGAGAGTCGAACGAATAATAGGGGGCCGTGAGCGTGCAATTCCCAGGGCATATACGCAATTTCAGACAACTATTGCGACACTCACACATTTTCTATGCTTCTCTCTAAAGATGCCGTTGCGGGCGAAATTCCCACCGATGCCGATCGTCCCAGTAATCTCAATACAAACGCGATTTGCATGGGCCTACTGGTAATATAGGGTATTCAGGAAAGAGATCGAGACCACACCTCTAGGGAAATCTTGGGAGCTCGAAATGACCCTGACGTGTAGTATACTTGAAGTATCGGTAGAATTGTCGTTCTGAAATACAGAGATTGCCCAATTTTGGTATCTTTATTGCACATTTGTGCCGGTGTCGTCTAGACATGTTTATTAGGAGGCATGTCTTTATTCTTGAAGGCGTTGACACCTCTTGACTATGGTGCTGTGTTGTAACGAGCCATGCAGATTTAAACATACCGTAGTGCCCCCAAATGGCGTACCTACAACCAGAGCTTCAGATGCACCTATTGAAACATCGCAGTGTACAAAAAGTCACTTTTGGCGGACCATTTTCCAACGCAAAATATCGTCTCCGTTTGAAACACTCCTTGAAACACTCTTTGAGACACTGAAAAAAATACGGCTGCGGAAAGATTTCCCAAGTTGTGGAGGTGTCCTAGTGGCCCTTCGGAAACACAGGGGAGATGCATGCGCTCTCCTGGGTTATAAACCTGATCCACTAAAACACACCTGCGCAGGCTTCTTCAGAATAGGGTAGATAATAAACTTTCACTAAGATTGACAAAATGAATTCCCGGAACAAAACGTGTACAATAAGTTTTATACTTTTATGCTGGCAGGATAAGCGCCCGCACCCTTCCTTTAGCGCAAACGCCCCAAATCATGTTCTTGCTGAATCATGCGGTTCCAATAGTCCTATCTTCATCATCACAATAGACCTGAACAAGAATGCGGGCGTTTTTACAGTAGCAGAATTGGAAATTTTGTTCGCTGCCAAACACACCGTAAAAATGAAACTGCGGCTATCGGTAATTTTTACAGACTCTTCAAGTTTTGTCTCATCTCCAGACTTATTTAAATTAAGCAAACACCAGGTCAAAAATTGCCGCATGAGAGTTTTACTCTTAGCGCCTGTTGTAGAGTAAAAAACTTTGTCTGTTAAATGCGTAAAATTTTCCCCCAGAAGAAGAGTGTTAAATTTTCTTGATGGTGATATCTGTGTAATGGCAAAAGCGTGCCCTGAAATAAAACTTGTTTGCCCTAGGATAAAAGTTACCATCCCTCCTTAAGAAAGTTGAGTAAAGCGCGAAATCAGAGTGCGTCAAATCTTCACTGAAAGTGAGTGAAATTGATGGTCAACCCTAAAAGACCCACATCGCTAAAGAAGGACGCACCCATGCGACAATTTCTCGGGAACTACGTAAACGTATCCACGGACGATCTCAATGTATATCGATACGTGGTTTATAAAGTAAAGGTATACTATTATGTTCCTGCTTAACAATCTATGCGTATATTGGCTTATATAAAACCATACCTTTTTAGCGATTTTTCGAGTAACAGTTTTGGCACAACAGAGTTCTATTTTTATGAACGCGCCATGTCTCCAGACATCTTAGCAGTCCTTTTCGATCGACCAGCCGGTATAAGGGGAAAGGCATTTGCATTTCTTACATACCGCCATCGGTACCACTATAAGAAAACTTCCACTTTCAAAACTTGGGGTCGGCAGGATTGTTGACAGACTTGTACACAAGTTTCGCCATAATAAGGGTGGTTGGGACTTCTTAACGTGACACAAGCGTCGTACAGAACGTCACATCGCATACTCCAATCGCACTAAGGCGACAAATAAAACTACTGAATTTTTGACCCCTGCGTAACCCTTTTCTCCTTGAGAAGAAGAAATCGCGCAATTTGAAAAGAAATGGTAAAAATGTTGTTTGGAGAAGCGGTATTTCTGAGGACTTTGAAACCCGTCTAGAGCTGAAATGAATTCCTTACAACGACATTTTAATGAGCCTGTATTTTCTGGCCCGTGGGCTGAACTGCAGGAATCAGAAATACCCACAGGTTCATGTGAACCTTCGTGCTTTTACCGCGAACTGGGAGAGAAAACAGCCCAAAATTAGCAAGCCAGGCAACGAAACAGCATAAAAGCCTTCACAGGAACGATCCGACAGCTCACCTACGTAAACTGACGGCGTAACTTTAAAAGAGAATACAGAACCACGCGACGAGAGAATTTTAATAAGGCAAAAAAGTATCAAAGCAACATAAAAACATATTTCCTTTGAAGACGAGGCCAAGCAATTTACTCCATGAAAATAAAGCTCACTACATGTCTTAACTCCAAGATAAGTTGCAGGCGACTCGCCGAATCATTTCTCTTATATCACGCGCCCCAAGAATGAACACGGTTGATTAGGTTCCAAGGCACTTGCAAAAAAAGAGCTTGTGCGAAGAAAGGAAAAAGCGAGCAACAAATCTTGACCTCAATTTGCGCATTCTCACAGATATGCCAAGGAGAAGTAAATAAGTACAAGGTAGACGAGGCTAGAAAGCGGAAGGTGCTGGGATGGCAATTTAAAGGCATGCACTATTTTTGCCCTTCGCGCAGTGTTTTAGATTGGCAATTTTTTTCTCGATGACAGTCTTGATGCGTCAGCAAGTGTCTAACCATTTTCCGATGGTAGATGTCCAATCGACCTTCAAGCCCTAGACGGTGGAAGCAGTTATTGTACGCCCGCTAGTTACAAAAACGGTTCCTTTCGCTGAGTGACCGCAATTAACGTGTGGTCCGGTGAAACGCGGAGCATGCGAGGAGAGTTTCGTCAGTCATATCTGTGAGAATGCCGAATAATTCCCATAGCCCGGCCATATTTTTGATATGGAGAGTATATCAGGAGTGTCATTGCCGCTCATGCATTGTGCCGGGTGCAGGGTTTGTTTTTTTCTGTTGTATAGTTACAGTGATGCAAATAATCTTTTGAAATCATCATCAGCATCATAGTAATCAGCTTGTCTGCGTCCAGTGAACGTTAAATGCCTCTGTCATAGATCTCTAATTATCCCGGTCCAGCGCTAATTGCGACCACTTTATTCCCGCAAACCTCTTTATCTCATCAGCCCGCCTAACTTTCTGCCGCCCCCTGCCACGCTTGCCTTCTCTAGTGATCCACACTCTAATGGCTAGCGGTTATCTTGCCTTCGCGTTACATGCACTGCCCACGCCCATTTCTTCTTAATTTCTAGTAATATGTCCTCAAAAGGCGCTTGTTCCCTCACCCACTTTGCTCTGTTCTTGCCCCTTAACTTTGCAGCTGTCATGTTTCGTTCCATTGCTCGCTAAGTCCACCTCAATTTAAGTTGAACCCTTGTAGCGAGCCTCCACGTTTCTGCCCCGTAGGTGAGTACCAGTCAGATGGAGCGGTTATACACTTTCCTCTTCAGGGACAATGGTAGGCTACCATTCATTATCTGAGAATCCGTGCCAAGTGAACGCCATGCCATTTTAATCCTTCTGATTATCTCTGCCTCGTGGTTGGGATTCGGGGTCGCTATTGGCCTAAGTAGATATATTCGCTTACCACTTATACTGCCTCACCACCTATCTCACATCGCTGTGCTCTTTTGAGGCTACTGAGCATTGGTTAGTTTTCTGCATTTTAATGTTAAGGCCCACGATTGTACTCTGCTTGTTCAGTGTAGTAATCACGCTTTGCAATTCGTCTCTTGATTTACTAAGTAAGACAACGTCATCAGCTAATATGAGGTTGTTGAGTTATTCTCCACTAACCCTTACGCCCACCTGTTCTTAATCCGATGTTCTGGGTACCGCTTGTGAACATGCTGTAAATAAAATTGAGAGATTGTGTCTTCTTTCCTCACGCCCTTCCTTATAGGTATTTTACTGCTCTCCTTTGGGAGGACTCAGGTAGCTTGGACCCATTGTGGATACCCTCGAGTATTACGTAATGCTCATCTACACCCTCATTCCACAATGCCTGCATGTGTGGAAGGTTTTCACCGAGTCAAATGCTTTCTGATGATCTTGAAAGGCAATATATAGTTGTTAAAGAACAGTCGCGCAAGTAATCTCGTAGAATTTGATCCTTTAATCATGGTCGTAATTGCATAGCTCCGCCTCTGTAGTGACCGCTGTAGTTCCTATCCACTTATGTGGTCAAGTGGGATTCTATTATATCTTTTTTAAATTTGATAGCACCCCCTTGACAATATTTTTTTACGATACAGCTTACGGGAACGAGAAGAGATCGGGTCTTAATGGAATACTGATGCAGCGGACTCTGTCAAGGAATCCATGAATGTTAGTGGGAGAGTCCTTTGGGCGAAGATGTATGTATGTATGTATGTATGTATGAATGTATGTATGTATGTATGTATGTATGTATGTATGTATGTATGTATGTATGTATGTATGTCTGTATGTATGTATGTATTATGTATGTATGCTATGTTATGTATGTATGTATGTATGTATGTAATGTATGTATGTATGATGTATGTATGTATGTATGTATGTATGTACAATAATCTCTCGTTATAACGAAATCGCTCTACTGGAAATATTGCTTTATTAGAGATTCATTCTGATCCCAACCCAAACGCATGCATTTTAGGCCGCATTACTCCAAGTGTATGAAGAGCTACACCCGCTTAGAGCGAAGTGGCCAGCGGAGGCATCGCCGAGCGGCGGTGACCCAGCGGCGAGTCATGCTTCCAACATGGTGTGTCAACGCAAGATGGTCTTTGCCGGGCGATTTTCTCGAGTCGGTCATGCTCGATTCGCGCCATCTGACTTTAGAAAAGCGGTCCGAATGCGTGGTAGCGTCATTGAATTATGTTATTAGACATTGGTCATTGGCATGGACGTGACGCTGCGCGAACACCGATACCCGAACCGTAGAATTTGCAGTGTCGTCGACAACGGGGCACCGAAATACTCTTGTTTTGCAAACTTCGCAGCTGCACAGCTCGGAAACAATTTCCCAGAGTAGTGCAAAACCAGTCAGTTTTCATGTCTGCAATGTGCACCCAAATCGAGTAGTTAATCGATTTTTGAGGGCAACAAACGCAACCTCAGACTCCATCTACGGCATTTGCAGCGCTTTTGAGCGTAAAACTCGCGTAGCGTTCAGTGACACCAGCACACCCCCCGGTAAATTGGCCACATACACTGCCACTGTTATGGCCGGCGACGACAGACTCATGCAATGGTGGTAAATTAGGAGCAGGGGTAGCTCACGCCCGGCAGGAACTTAAAACAGCCAAAGCTAGCTGCCATTTTGCACCTGAATAAAGTTTGCTTCACTAAATACATTGTGCTTTGATTCCATACAGTTGTGGTGCAATTAAAGCTCAACTGGTTTAGCGATTTTAAATGGTCGCTTATATCGAAATACCGCTTATAACAAAATTATTCTTCGTTCAGCTGACTTCGTGATAACGAGGAATTACTGTATGTATGTATGTATGTATGTATGTATGTATGTATGTATGTATGTATGTATGTATGTATGTATGTATGTATGTATGTATGTACGTACGTACGTATGTATGCATATATGTTTGTATGTATGTATGTACATACATACACACATGTAGGTATGTATGTATTTCTTCATGTATGTATGTGTGCATGTATATACGTATGTATGTGTCCAAGTATGTATATACGCAGGTGCACGCTAATACGTTTAAAGAAGTTTTAGAAGGATAATTATATTAATTAAAGTAAAAATGTTATCTATATATACAAAACACACACAAAATGTTAGAGCACATTGATAAACACAAAATACAAACCCACGCGCAAGTTGAGGTTTTGAGTTTATAAAAGCGATATTCCAAACGTACGAGAAATATAAGGTCGTGTTTTCATACATAGAATCACTGAATGTACAAACTAATGAATAAATGTTATTGCTGGCGTTAAATTAAAACAAGCAATCGGCAGGGAAGCATCCACACTGAGCTTTAAAAGCGAGTGAGTGCCGTCACAGCAGTTTCGGTGAACCCGTTTCTGGGGCGCACATGTGGCCGTCACTACAAAAAGTTACACGTACTTGGAATATCTCTCAGGACGTTTAGTACTTAAATACAATCCTCACCAACGCACTTGCCTATCTTAGTTCAACTCGGTATTCGCACTATGAACAAGTATCAGATGTTCGCCCAAATGTACCAGTGAAGGCACCGTACGTCGGAAGAGTTCTTTTTTACTACTTTGCTGTTTGCACAGCCACTACCTTCATGCGTGAATGAATGAATGAATGAATGAATGAATGAATGAATGAATGAATGAAGGAAGGAAGGAAGGAAGGAAGGAAGGAAGGAAGGAAGGAAGGAAGGAAGGAAGGAAGGAAGGAAGGAAGGAAGGAATGATTGAATGAATGAATGACTGAATTAAAAATTTTAGTTTGCCCGAGATCAGGTTAGGGAGAGTGGGAAGTGGGAGCCCTCTTCAGAAAACAACGGTGGAATTTCGAGAAAGAAAAACAAGATGCTAGCTGCGACGGTGATGTAGTTTTCGTGGCAGCTTCCGGAGAACTCAGATGTTTAGACAGCAAATTCGGGGCCTTTCAACGAAATTTCATCCCATGTGGTCGTTTGGGGATAATGCTATTTGAACCGAGAACAAACAAGTGGTGGTTTGTTTTGGAGGCACATATCTCGCCACTAAAGGCAATTCTCTACTAAGGTAGACATTCGAACAGAAAGATATCCAGAACTCGAATTTCGCTTTCCTTCAAGGCGTAGGCACAAAACACTCTTCACATTCTGTCGTGGGTTATTTGCATGGCCCATTTAGTACCCTGTGGGTCACTTGAATAGAATTGCAAGGAATGTTTGCCTACTTTAGTTCCGTTCCGTTCTGTTCCGTTCGCTTAAGGATAACTAGTTTTTCTGCTGTGTCATGCCTTTGCTACCTCCTTGCTGACCGTCGTTCCTATCATAAAAAGCAGAAACGAACAAAGAACTCAGTTTTTTTTAAGTCGTTGTAGCTAGTATGGGTAAAAACCTCCGGGATAACGCCAAGGCGTTTCGTCATGAAAGACACGACGTAATTTGCCCTAGAGGCAGTGGTGTGTAGCTACCCGCCGCGGTGGCTCAGTGGCTAAGGCGTTGCGCTGCTGAGCACGAGGTCGCGGGTTCGATTCCCGGCCGCGGCGGCCGCTTTTCTGATGGAGGTGAAAAGCAAAAACGCCCGTGTGTACGAGATTTCGGCGCACGATAAAGATCCCCAGGTGGTCAAAATTAATCCGGAGCCCTCCACTACGGCGCGGCTCATCGCCTGCGTTGCGTCGGCGCGTTAAAACCCCACAATCAATCAATCAATCAATCAATCAATCAATCAATCAATCAATCAATCAATCAATCAGTGGTGTGTAGCTATTCTCCTTATGTGAGAGAGAAGGAGAGAATGAGGAGCAGTATATTATGGTCTTACTTCGATAACAAAGACGGCGCGGGTAATTTTTTTAGGTGTACACCCCAGCGAAAAATCAACTTTGTGCGAATAACAGGCGAGATGACTCTCCGGGGTGCCATTTTGTCGCACACGAAGTCGTATGCGAACTAGCCACCCGGCCACGTCGAGCCGAGGGTGCGCCGACGGCAGTCCCACCAGCCATTTATCCTAGCACAGCCCACTGCTGCAGGCTAGACAAACGGGCACCTAACAAAAGCACAGCAACATGCCTACAGGATGCCTCCAACTCTTTATCCACCAAACACCCCGCCACGTCATCAAGACAGTATTCCACCCTGTGCAACCTTTCTTACCCCTGAGGTAGGTTATAGCACATGGTTTGTCAATGCTAATCCAATGTCGAAGCAATTTCAACTCCTTCAAAAAGGAAGTGCAAACAAGAGGAGCAACGCGAAGCGAAGGCTGTGGCACAAAACATCGGTCCCAGCATGTTAGATGTACCATACGGGTGGTCTGCGATGTCGCATTATCAAGTCGAGGGAGCTATGTCGGGAAACGAGAAGGTACATAAATGTCAGAGTTAAGGAAAATGAACGGGCCATTAACAAAAAAGGCAAACTATCACAGTTGGCAACCCATTGTGATTAGTGTGGATGCACGGAAAAGTACGGCGCTACCACTTGCCTGTACAAGCATATTTGTCAAGCCACAAGGGAGATACTCGAAGAATACGTAATCAAAAAACGAGGCGCAAATGTGTCATTCAGCTGTCCCTAGCATCATGGCCGCAAGACGTAACATATCTAAATAAGAACATGTGATGCAATCTATATGATCAGTGTGTAACATGTGCCTGGTGGTGTGGGTATATTTTGCTTCTTTCAAAATACATTTCAGTTGTGAGTGTTTACCTCAGCCCTTCGTCCGTGTCTTTTTGCCCATAGTGAAGATGATTCAACTTCTTGCGAATAGTGCGAGGGGAGCACCTACAATCTCCTGTACGCTACATCTCCTGTACGGACTCTGTGCTTCGTCTGATGAAAAGTGTGGGAGAGGTGGCCAGCCCAGTTGAATCGCGCAGAGGGACATTCTCCTCGTGGCTGTCTGTTCTGCCAAAAGTTCATTCTTTCTATCTTTGGAATGGGGATGACGATTATGCATCCGCATGCAGCAGGCTTTTGATAAGCAAGTGAGTAAGTTCCTCCAGATTGGTTAGTAGCCTTTTAGTCCTTAATACTGTTTCGGGAGAAGGGAGCAGTACAGTATAAACCCAACGGTGTGAATAATTCTTGACAGAGCAGATTAAGCAATAAAATTCGCGAATTCGGGCATTTCGTAGCCCGTCAGAGATGCGACAAAAAGCGGACATTTTCCAAGTCATGTGTGGCTGCCCCTAGCCACTAATAAAAACCTCTACGCGTTCGCCACTATGATTCATCTCCGCGTGAAGCCTCTTAAAGAGAACGCTTACAGGCGTCGAATCAACTTTGTCAAGTCACATTCGTGGAGGCACCGCGCAGTTTAACCCTTCTCATTTCTTTATGATATTTTGCGTACGTCTGGAAGCCTCATAGGCAATAGGTTGCAGAAACACCACTACCTGGATGGGGCCGCTGCGCAGTTCAAGCGATACTGGTTCTGGACGTCAATCTGGTGGTTTGCAAAGTGGCTCATACTGTGTCATTTAATATATTGATTTAATTAGAGTCCGCTATTTGGGCGAGTGCACTGAAATGTTCAGATGAGATAAGCCGGCATCCATGCCGGCGTCTGCAACCGTCAAAAGGCTCCTCGGAAAACATACCATAGCTCGAGGTGCTCCCTAGCGTAAGGCCTAAACTCAGCATTAGGGGGAGGTGGCCGCCCACGCCAGTACATCAGAGACTAAGGCAGGGGAAAACCCCAGCCAAGTGAGCGAGTAGACAAGGTGCGAAATTTAAAATCGTCGGCAACTCTACTTTTAATAGGGGCAGCAAAGTTCAGCGGTGGGCGCGCAGGAGACACATCGAAGACATTCGAAAGCTATCAGGCGCTTCGAGAAGCGAACGTTGTGCAGTGCACAAGGCTACAAATCCCTTACACAAAGAGAGGCTGTAGTAAGGAGTATCAAAGGTGTAAATGGATATTCATGGTTCGCATTTGCAACCTATAAGGTGTGCCCCGGCGTTCTCGGAATTTTTTCAGATGTCGCCTGTTTGTTTCTTCTAACACAAGCTCTGCAGGAAAAACATGAGTATTTGATTGAATAATGATTATGAAATAATTGCTGATTGCAATTGCTTGATTGATGATTGATTGATTGATTGATTGATTGATTGATTGATTGATTGATTTGATTGATTGATTGCTTGATTGATTGATTGATTGATTGATTGATTGGATTGATTGCTGCTGTGGCACCACGTCGCATGTCACGGTGCATCGTTCTCGACCATGGTGAATTTTATATCACTCCCAGGACGTCTCGGTACCACTATGCGTATTTGGTCACGGAATATAGCGATAAACCGGTCTCGCGAGATCGATAATATGATAATCGTTTGCATGCAGCCACAATGTGCCCTGCCTGTGACATCCAAGTCCTTACGGGATGCGCGGAAATTGCGAATGCTGATTGGGGCGACCGTCGTGCCAGTTGGGGAACCGCCGGCTCTGCGACGATGGAATTAGGTGGTTGGCGGCGGCGGCGGCTTTCGGGAATTCTTCGTGCTCACCAATCAGCTTTTCAATCCCGCGTGAACATTTATTCTCGCGAGAGTTAAGAACTTTTTTGTGTGTTGACAATGCAACATTGCACGTTGTACTCATTATTCAAACGCAACATTTTCGATGCGATGTCACAGAAGGTTATTGTTATATAACCAGAACGGCTGGCGGAGAATATTCTGCCATTTGTCTGCTAAAGAGAGGGAAAAAATAGAGAAAAATAGCTTTGTTATGCTGCCTAACCACGATGAGAGAGAAAAAAACTGGCTGAGTCCCAGCTAGCTTCGCCGCAATTGACGTAGAAAATCGTACCGTTTCGGCCTCCCCAGCATGTCCCTCCTACTCATCTTTCCCGCTCCTACCCATCACTCTGCCTCCCAAATGTACCCCACCTCTTTACATTTACCGCCCCTGAGTCAACATTACCTTTTTCCTCCTCCTTTGATCCCGTCCCCCCTGATTCTCTCCTTCTATGGGCCTCTTCCCCTTTCGCAGTTTCACTACCCTCAAAAGACGTTTTTCTTTAAAACTCTTATTGATTGGAGGTGGATGTAAGCATCCGATACTTATCTTGAACAGGAATATTTATCGACATGGTGCCTTGAAGAATACTCAATATTTCAATGTCATACTGAACGCCAGCATGATCTGTGTGACCTAGCTCCTCATTAACAGCCAACACGGATCACGGATTAGTCCTTTGGATCCTGGGTTTCTCAGTGGTAAGCTCACAACTGATTGGTGTCGCGAATATAGTGCAGCCCATTGCCATCGCATGTGGCAAGCTCATTCTACTTCACGTTACTTCATAGCTTTCTTGATTTGATTGATTGGGGGGTTTAACGCGCCGATGCAGCGCAGGCAATGAGGCGCGCCGTAGTGGAGGGCTTCGGATTACCTTTGACTACCTGGGCATTTTCAACGCGCGCCGAAATCTCCAATACACGGGCGTCTTTGATTTTCCTCACTATCAGAAATCATAGCTTTCTTACCACATAAAACGTTGCTAAACGCCTATAACGCCCTCCGCCACTTCAAAATCTCAGCAGAAGGTCAGGAAACCAGGGAAATATTTGCTTTGACATTTTTCAAAAAACTCAGAACGTAGACGGACATAAGGGAGAACGCACTTGAAGCAGGAAGTGGGCCAGCTAGGGTATTGACCTCGGAGTGCAGAGTGGGCACTTGGCCACACGTGCGAACATTGTTATCAGTCACGACAGCGCGCACGCCATGACAAAGGCTGTCACGCGAGCTTCGCTGTTCTCTATTGCTGTCTTGTAGGGTAAGCCCAACGTGCAGCGGCATTTATCGTGGGCTCGATAGGGAAAGAAAACAGGGCTTCCCAAAGAATCCTTTTGTAAGATTACAACGGCAAGTGGGCGACTCGGGAAACACCCTGAGAAAACATTGCCATCCTTTCCAAAGAGCGTTGAGAGAAGCGCGAATTCTAAAAGTGCGTCCAACCTTCGTTGAAAATGCGTCTAATTGATCGTCCAAACTTAAAAGACCCAAATCGCTAACGAACAGCAGACCATTTCTTGCGCACTAAGTAAAAGCATCTACGAACGATCTAAATGTGTACCGAAACGTGATTCATGAGTTACACGTATGCTGTTTTACTCCTTCTTCACGATCAATGCTTGTATTGTCTTATCTAGAACCATTCCTTTTTAGGGATTTTTAAGTAACCAGTCTGACACATTTCAAAGCCGGTTACACGAACGCACCGTTTGCTTCTCAGTGCGCTTTTCGGTGCTTTTTGCTTTTCGAAGAGCTTTTCGGTCGACCATCTCGTATATACAGAAATGCTTTTATTCTTTAACACACGCCATCAGTCCTACTAAGAAAGCGTTTTGGTATAACAACAGTGCCACCTGAAGTAACGCGAATGTAAGGTAACCGTCCAAACTGCCCGTAATTGGAATAGGGTGCTCATAATTAGGAAACTCTATTGGCTTCAATTGGTTCATATAGATATCACGTCAGAGTGCGGCCTTCCGAAGCTTTCCCGTTTTCGTGCCTATGACGGTCAAGCAACGCTGCTGGACTACCCTCCTCGGAAGCGGCAATTTGTTGCTATGAGCACTATAAGTGTAGCTTTTGTTTAACCTATTGATCTGTCATCGGCACTGCAGACGAGAAAATAACGAGTCAACAATTATTCTTTACTACTCTCGTTTTGTGGAGGGCGGACGACGATGCACCCAAAAATCGCACAAAATTCAGCCTAGAAGAGAGAGCTTCGGTTTTTCGAGAGCCTGTGAAAAACATTTTCACTTGGCACTCTGTACGAACCAATGGTAATAATTATACCCGTAAGAGCACAGGGGTCATTTTATTAGGTTCGGAACACTTTAAAGGCACGGCTTGTTGTCCCAGCTTTCCGGGGTCAAGATATCTAACCACCATAGTCCGGCGTCCAAGCACACAAGCAGAGGCTTTGAAAAGATAGGCCGCTTTTGTCGAAATCGAATCTGGGTTCCTCGCGTAACGAAGCTGATGTCTATCCACTGCGCCAGAGACGTACACGTTCTCATACAAGTGTTCGGGATGATCTTTGTGCTGTGCCGTGGCCACTGAGGCGGCCATTGCTAGTCCGCAAGAAAGTACCCAAAATTATATAAAGTAATGAAACTATAGAATGTATTAATTACCCCCCATACTAAAAAACTATCTCAAGTATCCCTTTAAACGCCTTTTAAGGGGCTGCGGCACCGTCTCTTCACTACTTTCGGTATCAACGCCAAGCTGATACTCAAATTATTAAAGAGAAGGCGCCACAGCCCCTCTGCAGAATCACTGCTCCACACTTCAACAGTGTTCACGTTGAGTGGAACTGCTTTAATTTACTTTTTTTGTGGGGTTATAACAGCTGTTTTAGGACGTCTCAAGGCACGGGGGAAAATTTAAATCACTCTCAACCAAGGCAAAGAGTGACCAGCAAAGCTACTTGGGGTGTTGTGATTAGCTCTGAAATTGTGGTGTGCTGAATATGTCACATATGGCGTCCCTGCGCACCACAATATGAACTCTAGACAAGCCAAGTTTCTTTAATGATGGTGGTGATAATGAATGAAGCGCCTCAAAAAAAAAAACTCTTTCCACGGCCGCAATCCAACCTGGGTTCCGAGCGATGTGAAGCCGACGTCTGTCCTATTGCGCCATGCCGACACAGTCGAATCAGTTGGGATTTAGAGACGGGCGCATGGATGTGCAAATTTGCACAAAAAAATCATCCACCGCTCCCTCTAACGACGACGATGGTTGAACGCGAAGTTTGGTTTCGTGCAAAAATAAAATGCTAAAAAGTCAAAATTGACTGCTGCGATCGAAACTCTAATCCGCGTGCGAGTCAAAGACGAAGCTCAACGAGTAAGAGTCCGAGCTGTCTGCCAGTTAAACGCCATACTCAGAGGAAAACCAGAGAATTCCTCCTATCATTGTTAGACGGAGGTGTGCATAATTTTTTGAAACGGAAGCTTCCTTAGTGGGACCAATAGGGTCCTGTAAAAAAATAATGCGTTTCCCCGTAGACCGGTTGGTCGACCAAAAAGCTCTCATAAGAGGTCTGGAGAACACGGTGCGTTTGTGAAGCCGGCCTTCCATTTTGTCAAACGGTTACTTAAAAATCGCGAAAAGGAAATGGTTTTAGGGTAAAATATACACTGATCCATCATGCAGAAGGAAGACAATAGTGTACCTTTATCTCATAAACACGTATCGCTATACCTTTGCATCTTTCGTAGACGCGTTTACTTAGTGTTCTAAAAAATTGTAGCACGGGTTCGTTCTTCGTTCGTTCTACGAGCGCGCGCCACACATATTTATTGCTAATTATGTGCCCATTGCACCTGAATGAAAGAAGCATCAGGGGTCAGAAAACGACGTACGCAAATGTAGCTTATAGGAACGTGAAACGTCCTTGCTCTAATACTCCATTGTTCTTCTGAGAGCTGTTGACGTTCTGTTTTTTAGTACCAAATTTAAATGGCTACTCTCTGAAAACCTCAGCAATAAGTTGCCATTAACAGAGACGTGTGGTCGTCCCAACCTAAAGTCTGGGACGCATAAAGACGCACGGTATTTACGAATCGTACAAAGTGCCCTATGCTGCTTGTATCCCTAATGGCGCACAAAGCCTTCTCTGCAACAGTTGCTCCCGCTGACGTGGCTAAGTAGCATTGATGGTGGGCTTCCGTAGCACTTTCATAAGCACATCGCACGTGCCATATAGATTAGGCTAATGGTAGGCTGAAGAGCCAAAGTGCTCTCTACAGGATTCTACACCGCCACGTGCCCGTTTTCTGACCGAGAAACCCTCGCGTGCCGGTCCTATAAAAACGAGAACCCATAACATGCGTTAACCGTTTAGAAGTGCTACGAAGAGCAGTTCGCTGAGCTTTTCACGCGGTGATAACGCATTCCGCCCCGCTAACGAGCGTTGGACAAAGGTGGCCATCCTGTTTGCGTCTGCGCAAAAACTTAATGGTCCCAGTCTATAAATAATCCTGGTCATGAGCCTGGATTGACACAGTCTGCGAAAACGGCTAACCTTCCTAGCTGCGTCGCATATTCTTGTGGGTGCATAAAGGCACCGTGAGCTGACTAAGCGACTGCTGTCGTTCGGTAAACACTGCATCAAACGCGATTGCTAACTTTCCTCCACAAAAATACCAGTTTAGTGTAAGTATGTTTAGATGTGCATGCCCACTGTATTTTTTGTTTTCAAATAAAAGCAATAGGCTTTTCTTTCAGCAACGATGACGTTTTTCGCGTAGTTGTATGGAGGAAGGATGCGGATCTCACCGGTACATTCAAAACGACCAAAAAATATTCGCCTTAAGTTACACTATGCTCAAACTTCTCGTAAGCAATTCTTCGTGCCTAAATTTACCTCTCATGCTTATAACGGCTTGCTTTCCACCGGATAATGCTTGAGCATAAACGGTTCTCTCTTGTGGAAAAATTGTATTCGAGTCTGTCCTCTAATGCAATGTATTCTGCAGGAGGTTTCTTAATCGTAAAAGGCTTTTTCACACGTAATGGCTGCATTAGAGTTTCATTTATGTTCTTTTGCACTGCCGAACACTGTGAGAACATCTCACCGCACGCAGAGGCTTAGCTATACAGTCACAATATTGCCGATAAAACCACCTTTTGTTGTAAAGAATATTAATTTTTAAGGCAAAGTTGATCGCAGAACAATTAAGAGGTCAAGGGTATCCTTTCCACCTCTTCTTTCATGACACATAAGCTACAGTGTGCATCGCCAGTTCTTTCTAATACTCTTTTAACCTATACTTGACATTTTTCTACAACATGGTTAGGTGTTTTCCATCACGTGGTGCCAACCAAAAGTTCATGGGGACTCTGGTTACGTGCACAGCTTGTAAATTGACGGTGCTTTGCCCCTCACTAAAGTTGATATAATGACACTTCAACCTGAGTATTGTGGCCCAGTTTTCACACACCTGTGCTCCTTCTGTAGTTACTGCGAGGGGTATTGCTGCCTTTATTTACTTTCGCATTCTGGCATATTTTTGTATTTTTGTAATTGTCAACTCCATAGGGTTCCTTTATGCTTCTCTTGTGCTTTTGCTTTGTCCTGCATCCACCAGCATGATGCTCGAGCTTTATACACGTCGATACCTGGTGGCTCGGTATTGACGTGTATAATCCTAATGTTCTGAGTATATGAAACCCTGTTTTTGCTCCGCTAATAAGGGCACAACAATATTGGTTCTTCTTGCCCGCAGGCGCCTTGCACTTTGCTGGCATTTCCCAGTTGTGCGAGGATTATCGACGTTGTTGGTTTGGAAGATGAGCCACTATCGAATAGAATCCTTTGACAGCCTGGTTTGAATCGGCCAGCGCTGACACTCGCCCCGTGAGTGCTCACTACACGTGCGCGTGTTAACACTGGAGATTATGCCTCAACCGCGTTATTATGCGATCCCCGGGTAATTCTATAAAGCTCAGAATGACCATAAACGTTTTAATTATTACTTGCTAAATAAAATTTATTTATAACCCCGGTAGAATACAATTAATGCTGCGGTGCTTCAATACAGCTTAACCACGATCTTTATCGACGCGGGCACTTGTAGCTGCCAGTACTATTAGTGGCTCTTTGTTATTCAAAATCGCCGCTTCCGATAGATGCGATGAGCGTGCCGTGCCCGAACTTTAGCAGTTTATTGGCTGGAATTCAATGGCCGCTGGCAAAAACGCTAGCCATTAAAAATTCCATCCCGGCGGGCAAAACACGATAAACTGCTGCAACACGCACTCCAGAGCGACCTTGTACTGAGCATAAAGAGCACAGCGCATTTTGCAAGAAAGCAGCTTCTCAGTTATCCCTATGGGCACGCAGTGAGAAGAAATGTTAAACACAGCATCAGTAACAACCATGGTCGAAAAAGCCATGAACGTAGTTTTCGTATTGTCCCCGTCCATCGCTTCTTGGCGTGGAAAATTCGATTGCGCGAGACATATTGGAAGCTCAAATGCGTTGTGTGAATATCGCACACCAACTATGCGCAATTCTGTGAACGCGGTAGAAGTTCACGGGCAGTTTCGCCTTGCGGGTATCCAGTTGCACAATGAGTCTCGTTAAACGGTAGAACACGTGGGGACTAAGAAACAAATGTACGATGGCTGTTATCAATGTTGGGACCCCATCCAGTTTCTGTTCGGATGATATTGCCAGACATAGGAGCAGCCTTGGTTTAACCGAAAGTTGTTATCCTTCCAAACCCTAAAACTTTTTCTTGAAAACTCAGTGACATTCCTGAAACCTGTTTTGTCTTGTTTACACTCAATTACCTCTACCGCCCGGAGTGTAACAAACAACTGACAGAACAACCGCTTTCCTAAACAACATTCACCGCAGCTATGGTCTAAAAAATGCATGCTTCTCTTGATGCGATAAAGAAAAGAATGTCTGTAATGTTCAATTCGCAGAAAGGTTGTAGGGAGAGACAGTTTCATCACCTGGGTTTTACAATATCCAAGGGTATTTCAACCTATGGTTTAAATAAGACATAGCAACGTGCACAGTAGTTGCGAAAGTCTAACGGCGTAGTTTTACTCGTCAATCCTTAGACGTATTACTTGCGACGAGTGCTAGCGTCATAAAATTGCGCCCATAACAGTCAGCCACATGGCTCACTGCAGCAGGCGGTAAAAAGCACCTTTGTTTTTACACAAGAACAACAAAAAAGCAAACGCACAAGATATTCAATCTGCAAAAAAACTTAATTCCGTAGTCAGAGACCCTTCAAGGCAGGGGCTGTATTTTACACACGAAAATCTCATTCTTCGTTCCCGGAATTTCTTAATGGGATCGTTCCAGAATAAACGCTGCGGAAGAGGGCACTATGTTCAAACTTTACAGGCATGCCTTCTTCGTCTGTCTTACGCAGGAATGTTTTGCCCCATATTTGTACCCGTGTGTTATTGTAAGTAATTCATCGCGCCATAAGTGATAACGCACCAACGACATCGCAATTTCGGGTTTTTGAAATCTGCGTATACCGCCGTCTGGGTGTGCAATGCCTAGATACCCACGTTTCTGGGCTAGTCTTTGCGCCCGTGGCCTCATGTACGTGTCTGCGGATCCCAACTCCAATGCTCTTTTTTACGCATTTCTACAAAGTGGCAATATCGTGTGGGTAAATCGACATTCGGACCTTAACTACACCCTAATTTTCTTATGCCCACAACCTGCGTCTATATTTCTGTTTGTATCCGACGAGCCCCTATTCACGTGTGAAAGCAAACCACGGAAACCCCACACCCGAGATGAATATCTCGTGCTTGTTGCCCTAAGCGTGTAGCATGTTGGTCTCGTGTGGCCGTAACCCACGTACCTTTCTTCGCATTAGAAACTAACAGCACGTGTTCATGTGCCCGGTACTCACATGCGCGTCCATGCGTAAGACGTAGAGTGTTCATGGGCATGTAGCTAATTTGCCTCTGCCATTCGTTCCCCACAAGCTCATGCTGTTTCGGAGACGTATAAAAATGTTTTCGGGTACACCTCAGTGGAGTGAACTCGGAATGTCCCTCATGCGCAAGGAATGATGAGATATCGTCCCCATGCCAGTGCTATTTCTGTTTTCTAATTATGGACTCTTGTAGGTGCTAAAGTGATGGTAACGTTCGCGACTCTCAAAAGTGTGTGTGATAACCCGCCGTATTTTCGAAGTTATTTGCATTTAAGCGTTTCCATACAGCTGGCCGGTTTGCATTGATACAATGACTGCACATCGGCATAAATTCTAATTTCTAGATTATCTAATTGTTTTGCATTGGCTTTCTAATCGCATTCTTTTTTATATATTCTTCTTTTTATGGGGAGCAACGGTACTATAGTGATGATCGGGCACACCGTATTGCTAAGCTTTATTTTGCTTCCTTCTTGTAGCCGAGGAACCAGCTAAATGTTTGCAAAAAACATTTTAACCAAACTGGTAATTTGTCTTAGTAAGTCGAGGCAAACATTACCTGTATGCGACAGCATGTGCTCTAAAAACGCAATTTTTGCCTTTCCCGATGGCTGTCTTTTACCTGGAGCTGACGAATGGATTTTTATGAAGCAGAACATCATCTGTCATGCTTACATTTGTCCGTACATCGTTCGACTACAACCAATAAGTCAATTCTGATAATTTGAGGAGTGTAATTTTTGTAAACACAGCCTAAGAGTTTCCGCTTTGTATCAGTTGGTTAACTGAACTTCAAAATGGTACGGTCGGTATTATTCGCAGCGCCACTCATGACGTCTCGGTTTAAATTCCGGCTACTGACTGCGTGATTATCTGGATTTTTAAATTTGCTTCACGGCAACTAGCCCCATCTGAACGCTGCGGAGTGACGCTTGCTTGCTCTGTCGCTTCCATCACACTTCATCCGGAGTGAAGTGGAGTCAACCGCAGCAAGCGCTGAACTAAACGCGCGCAGCGCTTAGATTCAAGGTTGAAGGAGAGGAGACGAGAGGAGGAGAGATGCGCAAGCGCCGAGCATGCGCCGCGAAAGCAGAAGCGAGAACGCGGGAGAAGCGAAAGCGAAGTGCACGCAGCTGGTACGAGAGAAGAAGTGGCGGGAGTATCGCGCAGCTGTGGGAGAAGGGAAGGAGGAGAGTATGCGCAGTGTGAGTACTTGCCCAGAATATAAGATGCTCCGCATCTAAAAGAGGCCACAGTACTTCTACACGCGTTTCGTAAAAAAAAAAAAAAAAAACGCGACACATCTCCACGCAGAGGACAGAATAAGTAGTGTCCAGTAAATCGCATGAAAAGGGTAAAACGTAAGGTGTGTGGCCTTCACAAACTGTCGGTGCTAGAATATCGCTATCTCCACGTGTAAAGTGGATAGGTGAAGGATTACCTCGTTGTTGCTTACAGCTATGAAAGTAGTATGTTGCGGAGTGCTGGAAAACGTGTTTGGTTCTACAATTCACTCATTAGTTATTTCGAGCCGAGAGACACACGTGCCTTTAATTGCGCAGGGGAAAGCTTGTGCGGGGAGCACAAAGCCTGCTATATAGATCGGTCATCTTGCCCGGAATTACCGAACCAACCCTTCCCTCCTCTCTGCGCCCGCCTTATTAGAGCATGTCAAACGTCCAACTGAAGATAAAGTCGGTTCGTTAGTTAAATTCCACAACCTCTCCCGGTGAGAGCCAAACCTACATAAGGCGAGAACTAATAATCAAAACTGGCTAACAGCACTATTCACATTACCGATGAGAGCACAAAACTGGTCGAGAAAATGTCGTCGTGTTGTGTTGACACTTCAGAACGTACCTCTACTCTAGTTAATGAACAGGGCAAAAAAAACGAGAGGAAAAGACAAATATTGCCGAAGCAGAGACCAGCCTACGGGAGAAGAAAAAATCAAAGAAACAGCTCACAGCTCCGTTGTGTTACCCCGTTAGGCTGAAATGTCCTATCCCTTGCGCCCAAGGTGTTTATGTTGGGCAGTTGGTTGAGTTGAGTAATGAAGCCTGCCAACAGTTCACAGGAACTTTAAACAGACGTATTTTAGTGGGTGGGAGGGGAGCAGTAACTAAAGGCGCAGTCAGGAGCTATAGAAAGACTGACGAATGCCGCAAGAGATAGGAAAGCTTAGAGAAGAAAGGAAAGGCGTTGTGCAAACTCTATGGACCCCGCCATTAGTTAATGAAGGCACCAATTAGCTGATCAGACGTCCCTGTTGTATTGCGGCATTGTGAGCCTATACGACGAAGAGGACGATTGGTCTGATTGGAGTCTTTTTGTAAATCGCACGGTTGGGTGAAGTTAACGCACGTTGTTAATAACAACGTTTTTGTTGGAATCACCGCAAACTATTTTATTGAAGTGCTTTCGAACTGAACCTACCTCAAATGCTCCTGAGAGTCTTTTTTCTGTTTCAGTGCCTCTTTCGTTTTCCTTCGAACAAGTTTACTAAGTCTTGTCTTGGCGATGATCAAACAATCCGCACCAATCGTGCTCCGAATTGTGCGGCACTATGGCAAACATGGCTTTCCCCGTTTCGCTAGCAAGAACTGGCCAAGACGGGTGATTCTGATCTGCGCTAAGAATCCTGTTCGGCCAGGAACTCTTGGTGTTACTGTAGTATGATTTATGTAGTTACGAGTGTCATTGAGTAGTTACGTATGCCATTGATTGCGCGTGTCATTGACTAACGAGCGTCAATAATTAATCAGGCTAAATAGGGAAGAAATACTTTCCAAATAAATGCCGCACCCGTGTGGTAGGGGTGTCTAGGTTACGTTTACAAACTACAAGACTTTCAGATGAGGGGGGCAGGGTTTCTGAAGTTAAAACTAAAATACGCCTTTTTTATTCACGCATGTAGTCACAGTCACATTGTATTGAAACTATTTTCCGTTGTCCGAGAGCGCAACCTACTGTTAATTTCCAGGCACGAAGAAAGCACCCAGTTGCGTTTGTTCATGTTTCCCCTCAAACGAAGTCTTATTGCGGCGAAGTACCCTTTACAGAGAGTGCAGAAAAAGTGGCCTCTTGGGTTCCTAATGCATTGCCGCAAATAAAATGTAACGGCGGTAAAGTTACGTTTATTGGATGCATTACTTTCAATCGGATTTAATTTCTTCGCAAGTTCCCAAAGGAGAGACTTAACTCTGATAACACTTTGTGGATGCGAAACAACTATAGTTTCCCGCGGTAATACTTCGTCGCTGCGTTGCACGCGTTGCAAGAAGTAACTTCGATTGCGATGCAAGACATTTTAACTTCTGGGGTCGCTTTCTATATTCTTGAGGCATCTTTTCGCTATCGCGTTATAATGTCTTGCATCGCACAGGCACGCCACGAGAAGGCGGAAAAACAGGCAATACTTATGCCGCCCGCTGAACAAGACTTTCATAGTTGTACTTTAAGGAGAGCAACAAGCCAGTGTTTCGAGCGCGCGTAGCTTGTGCGAGCCCAGAAACGGCGGATTCAGTCACTGTTTCCGGCTCAAGGTGTCCACGTAACAGGCGCCACCGCATAATCTAGCGCTGCCCTTCGGAAGCTGTTACGCCCGGCCTGACGCGCCAGCAGAGCGACGATTAAGCATATCAGAAAGTGCGGCGGGGGCAGTGCGAACGAACCTGCAGAACTCCGCTACTTGGTTCCCGTCAGCGCTCCTACGTGGCGCAGTTATTTAATTTGGTCACTGTTCCCACGCTCCATTTCCTTCTGCGCGGACCTGTACGAGCCGGTACACAGTTCGTACTTTTGATTTCAAAGGGAAAGCTCTACTACTATACATATTTGTAGGACCTTCATTGGTGGCAATAAATTCCGGACAATGGCCATCAAGCTGTGTCTTACTTATCGCTTCGCTTGCTGCGAGCTTCACCAACGCCGCCTGTATTAACATTGCCTGACGCGTCGCGCGCTTTTCAATGGGAAGGGTAGGGACGCTTAGTTCAGGCACTGATCCGCAATGTGGTGCGTGCCGGCGGACATCTCGCCTTACGTCACTGCTCGCGAGTCGCGAACGCTGCACCCACTTCTACGACGTGTGTCTGTCAGCTTGCCTGTTGGGCTTCAAGGGCCGTTTCGCTTACATCTTAGCCGCGACGGGGCGCTAGTTTTGGGGCGCACTGGGGATCTCGTTCAACGTGTTACTCGCTTTATACTTGCTGCATTTTTCCAAAGATAAAGACGGAGGCGGACTGAAATAGTGTAAGACATACTGATTGTCGGGTAGACATATAGCTAACAGAAAAACGATATTTTCTGCCGGGCAGCCATTATTTTACTGATATTTTTCTTTCAAGAGTATTTAGAGAAGAAAAACTTGCGTGCACGTTTTTTGTTCAGGCGCTCACTTCTACGATTACTTTCCAATAATATCACGTGCTTGTAAACTTCAGAAAATCATAGGAAACAAAAGGATAAGCAGCTGGGATCCCGCCACGCTGTCCGGGCGCTTCTACAGTACAGTCCTCAATTTTAGAAGTGCGTACCGATGCGGAGTGCGAACAGCGGGGTCAAAACAATACCTAAATGCGGAGGGGATAGACGTGGGATGCCCCACTCAGAAAATTTCAGGGCCTGTGATCCGAGTAGATAAGCGCGCGAAGCCGGCATCAGCCTGCGGCAGCGCAAGGGATTTTGCTTCGTGACAAAGGAAGTTTTATCAGTGACAGACCAAGACAGACAGGCATCGTGAAAAACAAGAAGGCGTAGGAGCGCCGCCTCGGGAACGCTAAACAAACTTTCCACTATTTTGCATAGTTTCCGAGAAGCGGCGCTGGCTGGCGGACACGAAAGCACGCTGGAAGGCTACGGAGCGGGGAAGGGTATGAGAGAGCAACAGGAGAGTGGCTGTTTGGCCATTTTTCGCTCACGCGTTAGGCAATGTTTATACAAGCGGCGTTGGCTTCACCTTTGTTGTCTTTGTTATCGCTTTGTAATATTTATTTTCGCTTCGCTTACTGCGAGTTTCGCGTCTTCTGTACCACGTGACTAGGCAAGTGGAAAGCAGCGGCTTCACCATTCACCTTAACGCCAGGCCGTGGTTGGGCCGTCTGCGTGTGCGGTTCAGCGGAAACGAACCACTTGACTGGGCGATGACGTAACGACTGGTATGAGAAAACACTGTGCTGACGGAATTCACAGGAACGAGGACAAGAGAGTCAGACGATGCAACGCACCCAAAAACGCTGACTTGATGTCCTCCTTCCTGTCGCTTGGTGCCTTAGCACTTATTCTGAATTCCTCTTCCACTCGAGACTCTCATTCAAGATGATCTTCGAAATCGAGTTTCACATGTAAAACGAGTTTCGCATGTGATCCTGCCCTCAGTCGAGTCGAGGAAAAACATTAATTAGAGAACACATTCAAAATACCGCCCGCAGTCTGACCACCGACGGCGCACCGGCTCGGCTGTCTGTGCATGTCCTTCAGCGTAAGCGAAATGATAAATTCAAACATCCAGTAGATATATCCAGACGACAGGCTGTGAATTCTCGAGCACTGGAAAATTTCACGAAACACCTTTGCAGTCTTTTCTTCGCCTGTGATAACTACGTTTAGATATGTTATACGCGATCTATTTTCTTTTTGTGGTAAAAGTGGCAACTAGAGTTTTGTCCTGTTCCTTATTATGTTGCACGAAGACTAGCTTCAAGCGCGAGCTTCTATCCCGATTCACATTGAAATTGAGAAAACTTGTATTTTGTTTAGACGGCTTAAAAGCTGAACGGGAAAAAACCGCAGAAGCTTGTGTCGCCTCTTGAACTATGTCTCAAGAACATTAGTAAAGCTGCGAACATTGAAAGCATTAGATACCGGCTGGTACTTATAGTCTGAGCTCGCATGCATCATACGAACCCTTTGCAAAAGCCACATTGGAGCTTTGGTTGCGTCATGGATATTTTGAGGAGACCGGCTTTCAGTCCGCCCATCCCTCACGTTACTTAAGTGACTCGAAAGTTCCCTACTCTATCACTAAGCAGAAGCGGGAACGCTGCGCGTTTTAGAAGAACCCGGGAATTTTTTCACAGACATTTCTACTTTGTCTTAAGACAGTGAATTTTTGTGTTCCTTGTTTCTTAAATACCGTTCCAAAACACAAGGAACTTCTTGCACTGAATATGCCACCACATCTATCGCCAGGTCTGCCACAAAAATAAAAACGCTTAGGCGGAAGATGGATGGAGATGAAGGGCAGTATGCTTTCACCGAACGCACAAGCTCACACGTTTAAAAATGCGTCATCTTTGCGCTCGTGGTCGAAAGAGTGAACCACGTTTCGGCGGAGACCTTTGTATCAGGCTGGAGAGGATTGCGTGATCACAATTTTTTGCGCCTGTGCGAGTCCCCGTTATGCAATCCCCCAGGTGAGTTTGGCTTGAAAAAAAATAGCCGTGAATATTTGCGCGCGAAATGGAAAGCTTTGGTTTCCTCGAGACTGCCTCCTGCTTTGACGTTCTATGTTATGTTTGGCTTTTAATTTTCTCTGGTGTCTTTTTTTCCATGTTTTGTTATTCAAGCGCTCTCTCGACATGTGAGGGTTGTTTATTCTTGAAGTCCCGGATATCTGAAGGCTAATCAGTCATTCTTGAATTTTGCCGATGCTCGATTTTGATCTAAGTGTACGGTGCGTCGGAACCTGCTTCTTTTCCTGAAATGGGTGCGGGTTTGAGGTGTTAAACCCCGAGGTGTGATTTTAGGCGTAACCTCCTATATTTCAAAATGGGACTTAGGCCTTACGTCTTGTGGCTAACAGCCTTACGACACGCAGAGCAACGTAATTCTTCTTGTGACAGATTCTCTGGTTGTCGTCTGACTTTTCCAAACCCCTTTGTCCATGTCGAAATTGAGCAATCGGATAGATCGGCTTGATAACGCGAGGGACCCAGGTTCGATTCCGGCTGCGATAAGCATTTTTTGCCCCTTCACTTCCCCCACAATCATTCCTCATCCGCCTCAGAGAAAGTTGGCTTTCCTGCGGGGCGTATGGGCGCACCCATCAGCGAGGACACTAAAGCTTCACTTTATTAATCATCACAACTACACTCAATGCATCCGACACTGCACACATACACTTGTAAATTCTGCGTGGAGCCATGCACTCTCTACCACATGGTATGGGAGTGCCGCCACACACCATCCCTTGCCCCAAACCCAAATCCCTCTTTGAGCAGTGGGAGGGTCGGTTGACCAGCTCCAACCCGGATCACCAACAACATCTGGTAGACCGGGCGAGACAGGCCGCCAAGACCCAGGGCTTCCTGGACTAAGGAGGTCCCCCACCTGGCGGTCAACCCAACAACATTGACTGCTCAATTAAATGTTTATTCCTCCTCCTAGCGCCGCTGATACGTTTCCAAGCAGTCGATGCTTGTGATAGCGGCATAACAGAAATGATAGACAGTCAGACATCGCGGATTATTCCAGGTTCCTGCTGACCGCTTGCATTCAGAAGACCATAGAAATCCCGATTTTTATGCTAATAACTAAAGAAGGCTAAAAGCGCATAAGTGATATTGGGAAATATTAGACAGTACCCCTATTTCAGTGAAAGGTCTATTAGCCGAGGTCACAAACAAGAAACGCCTCTTAGCGTTAATATTACCCTCAAGACACACCAGTGTCAAGCCAGATCCTGGTGCTTTTGCGCAGTGAAAACGGCTAATCGCTCGTCCGCTCAAAGAGGAGGGGTGTGCAGAGGGGGTGGCGGGAAAAAGTAAGCGTGCGTGTCATCAGAAAATGACGCAAGGAAGCGCTGCCTTCATCCAAGTTTACTGTGTTCTCGCGCCTGCTTCGCTGAGTAACCCAAGCAGCGTCTGTATTTTTTATGCGGTCAAATTTGAGGTCATTTATTGCGCAGTCTCAATGTGAAATCGACCCATCATACGAATAACTTCATTGAACCGCGTTCAACCACGACAACTGTTTTCTATAACGCAGTTTTTTGTCAAATGAACGAGAAACGAGAAGACACAAACCTGCGTGTTGCGGAAACCTCAACTACTCCAACAGCACTAGTTACATTTGTGTACTTTTACCACGAGTGTTGGTACTGCTATTTTTTTCTCAACTTCCTGTGTTTTTCTCAACTTCCTTCTGCTTGCAACGCCCACAGGCGCTGCCCTGGGTCGGAGTAGAGTCATCGGTGGGTGCCGTGCCCAGCGCTTCACTCGGAGTGGAGCCGGAAACGACTCGTGGCCGTTTGCTTTTCCCAAGAGTAATAGAGAGAGTAGAAATACCTGTACTGCTCATAAAACCATGGGGAGGGGCCTTCCTTGTGAGACCCCTTCATCCCTACCGGCCGTATGGCACTCAACACCAGCACGCCCTGATAGTTAAACTAGGAGATGATTAGTTTTTCTTCTCCTCCTGCCCCCCCCCCCCCCCCCGAAGGCTGCAAGAAGATTATAATAATTGCAACGAGTACAATGCGGTGTGATTCCATTAAGAATCTCCCTGCGGCTGTGCAGAAACAGCAAATGAGATAATATAGGGTGGGGACAATATGTGGCATTGAGTGGCCAGCAAAGAATCGAATCCGGAGTCAGATTTGTGACTTCTATGACAGCCGTGCATTATGAGCATCAGCCGAGGTTTTGCCCACCCTTGTGCCAGCTAGTACGGGGCCGCACCCATCGTCTTTAGGCCACCAGTAACGCCACATGACATTGACGGTTGATCATACCTCTCATTTTAAAACAAACGGTTGAGGGCGGAACAGGTTTTGTACTTTTTTGACAAGTGACACCGCCTCCACAGCCAGAAGACAAAGCACGCATGCGACAATAACGTTTATTCGCTTAGACAGTGGGGTACTTTTTATGGATAAGATGATTGATTGTGGAGTTTTACGCGACAAAGCTACACCTGGGATGTGAGGGGCACCCTAATAGAGCGCTGAGGAATAATTTTGACCTATGGAGGACCGTTCACGTGCGCCAAAATATACACAGACGGTTGTTTTTTTCTTTTTTGTCGATAAGTAATAGCTCTCCTTCCTCCAGGTTTACCACATGCTGCAAGAAAGGTTTTTCATTCGAAATAGACGTGGCATGGAAGCCAAATTCTTTCCAACGTTTGACTGTACGCAGTGGAGCGAGCTTCGACGGAGATTGAAAGACTGGAAACTGTACGTGGTTCGCCTTCCCTTCTTTTCTTCTCCGCGGTCGTGTTTATGGGGCGCTATTGCTTGTATTCACTGGCGAGACGCGCATGCAGGCAACCATGGGAGTGCGCCGTCACTGGTTACGTCGGGCTCCGCGGGATGGCGGTACTTGTCCGGGCAAAGCACATGTCTGTGTTGGACGTTCCAAACTCTGCCCATCGAACGCAAAGTAATGCCTCCAGTCCAATGTGAGTGCGATTAATAATATCTCTGCTGACGCCACCGTTGATAATCGGGTTGAGACGGAGCAGACGACGCACGCCGGTGTTTTTTTTCTTCGGTGTGCGGGCGCAGTGGCCAAGCCGCGCCATGTCCGTGGACGCATCGGCCATGTCTGTGGCCGTTTCGGGTGTTGCCAAACGAATAAATTGACAGGTAAACTTTTCAACGAATACCACCTGTAATGTTGCCGTGGCTGTCAGATGCACGACCAAATCAGTTTCCTTCCGCACGAAAGTTTTTTTCTGTACTATTTTTGTACCGACTCTGCTTATTTCCATTAACCTAGAGCAATATACCTTGTGCGTACTCGTCCGCAAGCTCTTATAGAGACATCATTTTCTTCTTGCCCTGTTCGAAAAGCGCGCGAGTGAAAACAACTCCCAGATGACAACGATGCTTCCCTCTAAAGATATCCCTGTGAAGCCCTTCTTATGAAGCAAAGCGCAATTCACAAATGCCACCTTATGCCGTGAACAATAAACTGAAAAAGTGCGCGTCTCAAGCCACCAGGATGCAGAGGGAAAGGTGTTGGTCTTACTGCTGGCAGACTTTTTATCAAAGTGGTGTTAGTGAAATCGCCTCAGTTACACGAGCAGGATGATTTTCTTTCCCCAAATATGTGCGCATCAGTCAGGCGAACACTTTGCCCTTTTGCTGTTTAGTGAGTGGCCGTCCTTGAGAGCTGAGGCTATAAACGGGGAAACTTCCGACAGCACAAACTTTCGAGATAATGGCGTTTCGGTAAAGAGGACAATGTAGGTGCCATATTACAAAACACAGACGGAACAATAGGCATAGTAATACCCCCTGGGATGTTGACGACCGACTGCCGCTAGGAATTGCCCTGAATTACCCGGATTCTTTGCGCCCGCCCAGGAATGAATGAGCGTAAGTTTCCCAAAACATTGCACCCGCAGTTTTCGGAGCTGTAAATTAAAATTACGCAAGCGGCCTATGTTACTCAGCTTGGAAGGTGCGTTTGAAAAACGTGAAATTGCATGCCGAAGAAAAGTTACTGCAAGCCCTAGTTACTCTAAATTTGCATTACCGTCACTCGCAACACGGTTCCAGTAAAGAGCTTTCTGTACGTGGGGTTCGCCACAAAGTGAGCGAAAATGTTCTCTTGGTGATCAAGGAAACAAATTCTCGAAACGAAAGCGCCGAGTACGCATTGCCGACTAAAAATTCTGTCCTTTTCTTTCCCGGCGCCACGCGTCCCTTCAAGGTTATTCGACAAATCGTATTCCGCAATCTCCGTACACATTATTTAAGGAAATGCCATTTTTCAGTTATCGCAAAAGATCTTTCGGCAGTGTTAGGTATCGCGTTTTCTTTCTCTGCTTTAGCACATGTTTTTCACATTAAAGGAACGTTATTTTATTTTGATTTCTAAATGAATTGGTTGTCCATTCCCAGAGAAAAAATTTGTTATATATTTGCGATATGTGAATATTTTGGAGTTTGCTTTAGCTGGTCTCACTATACGTTGGAGCTGAGTGGGACTGTAATTGTGTTGAACATAGCGAACTGTAACGTAATTCGAGTAGCGCAGCTCAATCCCCATAAATCCACCAAACATATTACTATCATGATTAATGTTACGTCTTTAAGGGACACCAAGAGTACTTCAGCGACGTAACTTTCAATTTTACCGCGGTAATTATTGCCGTTGGTTTGTTTTCCTTTTCTCGCGCCAGGGTTATGTCAAAAATTCCACTGATCTTCCCGAAAATTGCGTAACATATACAGCAAAAGCCATTAATAGCCATCTCCTTCTCTACTCGCGATATATAAGGAAATGCTTTTAGCTGCTTTCAACACCTTAATGCATGGGAGTCATGTAAGCCTCTTGATACGGTGGACATCCCCACAAACCTTTGCGCGATTCTTGATCTTCTTCTCCAAGAAGGCTTTTCCAAGTACGCAGCCCATGTGTTCGCGATAGTCCGTAACGATATTCCCTGAAAAGACGCCCTCAAGCTGCAAAAGCAACAAAAGTGATTGCTTTTTCCGGGGAGCACTCCCGGGCGTCGTAAATATGCTCCCAAGCACCTGCAAATAAAAAATAGAATCCAATCCTTCTGTTTACCAAGATTGCCCCGAGAGAGTGGTTGCCACCCGAGGAGAATGGGGGAGGGTTGGACAGACAACAACAACCCTACGGAGGGACAAGGCAAGCAAAAATGTATACCTCACTATTAACAGGCAGCATTTCACTTTTAGTGACGCTACGAGGCCGACGATAAAAAGGCTATTTCTATACAGCCTAATGCGTTCAAAATTTTTGCGCAGCGCGAAGTTGTGTGTGTTGCAGTCATTTCATAATGGTGAGAAATAACCGCCTAGACGGATCTAAATAGAACACGCACCACAAGCGCATAGCTGAAAACCCTTTACCCACTAGCCACGTGTCGAGAAATTTACCAGGACTCACAAGTGATCTACATGCTTATAATGATCTTAAAGCGAATAGAGGGGAGGACTCAAATGGTGCCGAAAGGTCAAAAGCAATGTTTCATTTCTCGAAAACGTCTCCCAACATTTCAGGGAGACTTTTCCAAACTTTTAGGTGTTTTCTCAGCAGACAGCGTTTACATGAATTGGCCTTGGCAGAGGTTCTCGAGTTTTGCAAGCTATCGGGAGAAAATTCATTGCTGGGCAAAGTGCACATGATGCTTGCTTTTCCACATAGCTAACGCTACGGCGGCGGGTGGCGGGACCCGACTGAAAATGGAGTCTGGATTGGTTTCTGTGCAGTTTTACGGACTAAAAAATAAAGCAGCGTTTCGTGTGTGTCTATAGACCAATTCCAAGAAGAAATTTCGTACTTCGAATTTCAAGGAAGCAGCAAGGTGAAGTAGATTCCTGAATCCTCGCAATGCGCGGCGCATGCCAGCCGCGTACTATATACCACGAATGGGATGTCCTGAAGTAAGATTGCAGGTCCGACTTGTATTTTTACCTTTACCTCACTTCTTCGCTTTTTTTACTTCACGGGTTCTGTACAGCGCAGCCGGGGGGTTTCCAATCGAATGGGGAAGCAGGTTCCTGGAGACATCCGCGGGGGAAGGCGATATAGTTTCAACAGCACCCGGACAGAAACTTACCTCATCGTGGCTTACGCTGACGCATTCACAAGTCGCCAAGGATCTGTGATACTTTTTTTTAGTGTATTGTTGTTTGGTACTGTTGTTATTTCCCTACCTTTTTTGAGCAGTGTTAGATATTTTATCGACGTAGCCACACACCTTTCAACCTGCCCCCCTGCTAAATTTGATACACAAATAAATGGAGGCCTTGGTTTCTACTGTTGGCTTGTTTTTGTTTTGTACCAATGCCAGTGTTGTAGTAGCCAGAACTGCCAACTGTAAAAAAAGCTGCAAAAGTCTCTTCGTAATAACAATAGCAAGGCTGTGTGAGGTTTCTCCAGGCTTTCCCTACTTCTTCATTGCGGAGACGTGTATGCAAATTCTGGTTAAAACGTTGCGCAGATCAGTCGCATATGGCTAGAACAAAAAACAGAAATTGAGAAAAGTGGACTCAAAAAGCGCTGCTATTTTGGATTGCCGTAGTTTTGGGGGGAATTGTTGATCTACGCGAGACTCGGGCTTATGTTTTTTTTTTTGCTTTACTGGTGACAGGAGGAGGAATGGCTTGGTGTTTCTTTCGTAATTTCTATGGCAGGTTCATTCGTTAATTCAGTCATAAGGAAATGTCCACGGTCGCTTGTCTGAATACCATTCGTTGGCATTGAGGTGAATAAAATTGAGGTATTGAGGTAGTTATGTATTGATTGAGGTTATTAAAATTCAGGTATTGAGGCGAATAAACGCTTACAAATTACGGGTGTTTTTTTTCGCTCTTTTTCTAGACACGAAAGCCATCTATGAGGAGGGTTAGGAAGGGGTATGAGTATTGGCACACGGAGGAAATTTTTTATGCAAGCAATGAGGTTCGTTGCATTTTTCTTGCTACTCGAAATAATATGATATTTTTGTCAACATTTTTTTCCATCTTGTTTCCCTGAAAATTCTGTTACAGACACAACTACTTCTTTTAGACACACGAATAGAATCATAGACGGAATAGCCTGGTGCTTCGCAGAGAAACAGTAAGCTATACTTGTCGTTTTCACGATCTGCTACTCTCAAACTACGTTGATATAAATAACAATTTTCACATTTGTGGTTTTAGGATGCATACATGAGTTAACATTGAGAGCTTATGCCCTGTTACAAAAATGTGTAATGAAAGTGTTCGTATCTGTCACAAATACAACTTTTGGCCCTCACGTTTTTCCTGACATGATTATTTAGTTAGGACCACTCTGATAAAAACGTATTCCAAGTCCGTAGAACGTGTACTGTACAGAGCGCGATGTTTTCTGATTCCGGGATATCGATTACCAGGAACTCCAATTGAAATTGAATCCCAGACTGCCAAGCGTACACCTACACCACAGTTGGAAGCAATTCAGTGTTATTTATATATGACTGTCGTGAATACTCAATTTAAAACATACACAGCACAAACATTATCGTATTATTTTCTTTTAATCGGCGCCACACTATCTCTTCATTCAAGAGTTTTCAGCAGCCATGGAGTTCTCGCTTTCAAGGAATAAGTGATGCACCGATTTTTATTGTTTTTTGTTTGATCGTAACTAGGCAAACCACAGTACATGGTATATAGTGCATATCAACAGCTTTGTTGTGGGATGTAGATTGCTTTAATTGTGTGCAGGGCGCTCTTATTTATATTAACGATGGTGACCCGGAGATGTCGAACCGAACTTCTCGCTGTAATGCCCAAGCGGCACCTCCACTGTACTTCATCATCTGAGTGGGTTATGGGGCCAGCGAGATACTGTACCTTTTAGGAACTACGAAAACACTTTTATTCAGGCCTTTCTTTACGAATGTTTAGGCGTGTCACTAATTCATTAAGTGCTGTGCGATGCCTTCAACATCTGTATCCACTGAAACCTCTCCTAAATTTAAAAGTGTAGTATTCCCTATACATTTCCTTACAGGTACGAGGTTAAAACACTGGTACGATAACCTATGAGTAATAATTCGCGTGTGTCGTCAGCTTTGGCAGAGCGCTTCAGCATGTCTGTGTGCTAGAGTGTTACGCACCGCTCATCAATTGTCATGCGAAGTTTTTTCGTATAACACGCAAACCACTTGCGTACTCTCCAATTTATCCCTTACAGCAAACTTTTATATTTCCTTTTAGCGGTTCCTTTTAGAATTCCTTTTAGCGTTACACTGGAAGAGTAACATAGCGGCTTCCTAAAAGAGCTACGAAGGAGCCGGACAGCCATCGCAAACAAAGGGCAGAATAAAGTATAAAAAAGTAACCGCAGCATTTGAGCTGCCTGTAAATACCGCTGGGAGGGTTCAGCCGTGCACTATGATTCCCTTACGACATATTCACCGAATGGAGGCTGTGTGACGTCTGTGGAGGAATTTCAGAAGGAATGGTCATAACGGTCATCCATCTTCAGAGCCGGGACGGCACTCCGGCGAACACTGGCGTTTCCGTGTCGCTGCAATTAATCTTGACTTCAGCACGCACCCCAGAGCAGGATCGAAAGACAGGGCTGATTTGCGGAGCCCCCCTGACCTTTTACCTCTCCGGACCACTTATCACAGCTTCATAAATAGGCCAAGACCATCTCTTTGTGAGGGCTCAATGAGCGAGCACCTGCCTGTGTCGTACGACCGCACCACAAATTAAGATTCTCGTGTCATCTTTTTTCTTGCCTAAAATGCGCGTTTGTCGGTAAAAATCATTGAAGTTTACCGCCCACCCCCACTCTCTCTCCCTCTCTTTGTCACCGTGAGAGAGAGGGCAGAAATAAGTCAAAGTTTTTGTTTTCTGCAAGAGATGAAGTCTGCCCTTGCCATATATGTTTTACGTGTTTGTCTGGTTTTTAAATCATTGTAACGTAAAATTTAGCAGTCATGCATTCTTTAGTGAAACGTGACGTTGCGTGGTGGAACCACAGAAAAACTTGCCGATGTTGGTCAAAAACACCAAAAGAATGTTTAGGCGAGCTCAGCCGCCAGTGTCAATTTAAGTCTCGCTACAGTAGGGTAAAAAGAACCGATAGACGCTCGGCGACAAAGGAAACAATTGTGCATATTACTGTTTTTCCCACCCCAGTTTCTCTCAACTAAAACTTCCTTTCGATACTCCGAAGCTTCGAGCAACCTCCTTTAGTTGAGCTCAATATGTCCAATACATCACGATCTGTGTTAAGTAAAGCCATGTCATACATTCTTCGATAAAATTTGAAACCCAGGCGTGAAACTATTGAGCTTCGCGACGTACTCAACCTGAATTAATGCCCATGCAACTTTTGTGAACTGTTTATATGCATATAAGGTCGTAAAATACAAAGGTTAGGTTTTTACGTATCCGTAAATGGTAAGAGACAAGTTAGAGTTATATCCGGGGTTGTTTTAATATTGGCAATCTTTTCTCCTAGCTGCAAATGAAGTCAACAACTTAGAAATCACAGTGGCGTGACCGAATATAGAGCGTCACCATGCTTATCGTTCTAGTATCATTCACGTCGTGTCGTTATTGTTGTTGTCAGTAAGCGACCGTCGGTTCTTGCTCTGTAGAACGTAAACCTAGTCACCTGATATCGCAGGATAAAAGCAAAAAGAAAACCACACCTTAAGAAAGGCTCTCACAGTTTGGAAATACCATTGGGATAATGTTGCTTACCAAGCTGGTTCGTACTTATCGAAACACTCAACGTGAACAGAAAAGCAGTAATACTAGAAGCAATGCAAGGAATTAATTACGATCGTGATCGTGCTTAGTGTTTCGCACTTACTTCACCCAATAAAACTATCGCTGATACTGATAAAGCATTTACAGCAGCGAAGGCTGCCAAAAACAGTAAAAGACGCCTTCTTTTTTCCGTGCTAGAGTTCCCGTTTTAGTTAGAGACATTCTTGCCCTTGGCAAGAATGTCATTTGAAATGATATATTTCAAGAAACAGTGCTCTGAAATTTTCGGAACTGTATAAAGACACAAAATGTAAAAACCTGACAACTACAGACCAAATTGGCAAAGGCCTATTTATTTCACCGTCTTCATTCAATAAACTTGATAAGAATGAAACTAGAAACACCGCTGTCTGAGTTAAAAAAGGTGTCGAAAATACGCCAGACTGAATGAGAACCAAAGCAAAAGCTAAACAAATAGGTATATCGCCGTGCTTTGTCGGTTATCTTTACTCTTGCGGCACACTTGGCCCTCGTATTCGCCGCCTGTCGTCGTGTACGGCACTCCGAGAAATTCCACAGAAGCGTGCTCTCCTATCCTATAACGCCCGCAATGCCTTTCCGACATCGCACTCTCCGAGCTGGAGGAGATGGAAGAGCAGCTGCTGAGACGCCATCAAGCTAAGCGGGGGAAAATGACAGTCATCAAATATTTTTTTGTTTGTTGTTGCCTAGGAACTACTAGAGATATCTAAACTCCGTTTCGGGGCAGTGCTTCAAGACGAGCATATTGGGACTCCGGGGGAAACAGTACAGGTAGTTGGTAAAGAATCATGCTCAAGATGGGCGCTGAGCGGAGTCGAAGGATAGACGACGAGCGACGGGTGACGGGTGTCGGGCCGGCTGTCCTCAAGGATGGCATCTCGCATACACGCGGCACTCAACACTCTCAGCATTCTCTATTAACAATCGGGGAACAATCAACACCATTTGGAACCGCCGTGGTCTTTCGAGAATTTGGAGTGTCAGCTCGCCATCCTCGGCATTCGCTCGAAGAGATTTAAATTAGTGGCTGAAGCGAGGATGCTGGCGCTTCAACACTTGGACCGGTTGTACCGAGGTTGTGTTCACGTGTTCACGTTTTAACGGGCAGTTCTGTTGATAGGAAATTAAATATCAGCGCAGTGGCCTTTGTAATACACGGAATGAACATTTCCTGTGCGGCTCGCTTTGACCATTTCAGGTCAATCACAACGGCGGCGTGTATAGCTATTGCGGCGGCCTAAACAATGTTCAGATCTGTTCGGGTGCGGCATCCGGTAATTATATCGGATTCCAAATGGGCTCGACAACTTTTGCTGCTTGAATTTCCCTTAGACAAGAACTTGCCAACGCTTCCAACATCTCCTTCAGTAGCTGAACGAAAACGTACTTAGTGGTTGTTACCAGTGGGCTCCTTCCCACGTAGGAGTGACCGGAAACAAAGGCGCAGCTAAGTTGGCCCGTGAAACAACATCGTGTATTCGTTTTCTGGAAGTGGCTCAAGACGAATGGCACATTTTCAAAAGTGTCATTTAAGAACACTTCCGATCTTTGTATCCACCACAACACCAGCCTTGTGTTGCCGAAGAAATGAAGGAGACAGAGGCATCATTACTCTTGCGCATGCGGACCAACTCAGCGCGGACACCGGCATTGCTTCATAACCTGAACGCTATATTGTCACCTCTGTTCCCAACGTGGGGTGCAATAGGTCACGTCGGACATTTTTTTATGAACTGCCGGGAGCATGAGAATGACCGGTAAGGTTTGTTTAAGAACTTCGAAAAAGAGCCGCTCCGCATGCCTGTTTGAATGATGTCAGTTTCCCTAAAGGCAATTGGATCAGAAGGAGACACATTTTGCGCCTGAACTCCGGTTTTAAAACGAAGCTTTATTGTCCTCACTGATGAAGTTGTACGCCAATACTCCCAGCAGAAATGCCAACTTTGTCTGACGATGATCATAAATGATCGTGGGTAAAGTGAAAAAAAGAACGCTCCCGTGACCAGAATTTAACCTGCGTCCCTCGCGTTATGAAGGCGGCGTCTATCAGATTGCTCCATTTCGGCATCGGCTAAAAAACAAGAAGCAGCAGGTACCGATTCGCACCGTACACACCAAACCCAAACTGTTGGCCTACGGAGTGCACCCTCGACAGTGGCTGTGGGTATTCTAGAAAAATGGTCATCACCAGCCTATCTACGCCCACTGCAGGGCAAAGGCCTCTCCCATTATTCTCCAATTACCTCGATCCTGTGAAAAATGGTGTGTACCTCCAACGTAGCTTATACTCGCAGTGTCTGATCAGCCAGCTAAAGCATCCACCACGAGAAAGTTTTGCGTTCAACCATCGTCGTTGTGTGAAGGAGGAGTGCATGATTCTTGAGGGACATAAGCCATAGTGACTCTTAATGATTTTCAACGCGTAGCGGTAAAAAAAATGCTGATCGGTGGAACAATTGGCGGCATACCTCGCAGAACTGGGTGCGCCAGCAATTAACGCTACCACCACCACCGACACCACCACTCATCCTTTACCATGATTATTAGGGTCGAGCGAAGTTGTCGTGCGCTGTGTTCCCTACGGGATTTCGCACGTGTGTATGTTATCGCAATGTGAAGACAATAGACTAATCTTGTTCCTGATGATTTTTTATTGTAGGGAACGGAGCTGTGGACTCGGATATGTGCTGTGGCTCTCGTACATTTATTGAGTGTGCATTACGCCCAGCCGGAACTTGGAGAGCGGCGTAGACATTCGACCGACCAGGCACTTGATCGTGTTCCATCTCATCTGTGGCGCGTGGAACTGCTGACGCAGCCGGGAAAGCCACTGATGATGATGGTGGGATAATGCAGATCATGACAGTGGGGCCAAATGCAAATGGCGTTGCCGCCACTACAGGCCCCCCCCCCCCCCCCCCCAAGCGCAGAGCGCGGTAAGATGAATGGCTATTTCTCGCGAATAAAAAGCTATATACAGCTATGTGCAGCTAAAAAACAGGCTATTAGCAGAGTCGCCCAAATTCAAGTTCTAGTTGCCGTGGTCAGTCCCGTGAGAGCGTCTGGTTAGAGTTCATGCCATCGGGTGGTCTTGGCTGGGAGTGGCGCCGGGGTCGCCCGCAGCAACGGACGTCTCGCGATGTGGAAGCTGACAGGCTTGTCCGCAGTCACAGAGGAGATTCCCCGCAGATGGCGAGAGAACTGTCAGGAATCGCAATGTGGTCGAATGGAGGCGGCGTGTAGGGTTTGGCGTTCTGCCATGCAGGCAGCTCCTCGCTCTGCACAGGGTACGGTGACGTGTGCGGCGTAAGTCACGCCATGTCCCTCTAAGGCCCGGGTCCGGCGAAGTGACATTGGCACTCGCGGTGGTTTCTTCCAGCAACGGATCCGTCCACGTGTTAAGGAATATGAAGCAGGTGAGCGGGGTAGACAATGTCCTGCGCAGTCGTAGGGGTAGGTGTCGATGATAGCGTGTGAAAAGGTGTCTACGCTTAGCTAGCGATGCCAGCACTGTCGTCGAGGTGGCTGGCCGATGCGTAGCGACGAGCCGTCCGCGAGGTGCACGACGTTTGCGTGCTCTCAGATGTGGCTTTGACAACTCGCCGTAGAATACGCGGCGTCTGTAAGCGAAGTAACAGGCGAGAGTGAGCGAGGTGGATGGCTCGAACTGCGACTGCGGTCTTCTTTGTCCTCACTTACTGCACCCGTGAAAATTTTGGTCGCAGGTAGTTTGGGAAAGTCCATCTTTGCTCTGAGAGAATCTGCTGGCCCACGTGTTCTTGGTTGTCGAGCAGGTCGCTCAGAGGAACGGCAGTTGCATCCACAAGCCTTGCTGCAGCTGAGTACCTCGCGGAGCGTAAGGGCACGGTGGCTGCCGTGGATTCACGAAAACTGGAGCCGAAATTTTGTGACGGCAGCTGGTGGGTGCGACAATGACCGCTTAGTCAGGGGCGCACTGTGCCTGCTGCACAGTCTAGCATCGAGCTGGCAACGTTGTGGAACACTGGTCGTGGAGCGGTGTCAGGGGAGGGGCTCGCAGTGGGTGTAGATGACATGGTGCTAACCGAGGCAGAATAGATGTCGCTGCCTGCCTCGGGTGCTTTGTGGCTCACCCGCGCCTTCTCAGCGGTATGTTAGAAGCGTAAGAGGTAGGCTGTAGTCGGTGAACATTCGCGATGTCGTCGGGCTGCTAGTACCGTCGCTAAAGGTGTGGCTGCCGTGCTGGAGGTGGAGTCTACGATGGTGACACTCGTTGCAGCAAACGATGCCGATGGTACCAAAGGGACGACGTGCGGTGGTGAAGTGTGCGTGGACTGCACAGGTAGCTTAGCTGCGGCAGGCCGAAAGCAGTCGTCCCCGAAGCCGTAGTGCGTGAGCACGGCTGCGCGAAGTTGATCGTTGGGTGTTTCGCTGGGGCGGTGGTAGGGTGAGGACGCAGCAGAGATCGGGGGGAAGCGTCTACCAGAGGATGGGGTGCTTGAGCGGCTGAATGGTGACGTAGTTCAGCGAGAAGGTGGCCTCAAGCTTGAAAAAACCAACCTCTGAGGTGGCGCGCGTCGAACACCGTATCGGCGGGTCCCCCCCATCACCATATCGGTGTGCCGCTGGCCGGGGATCACGCCCGGGTCACCACTGTAGGGAACGGAGCCGCGCACGTTCGGTTATGCGCTGTGGCTCAATTACATTCATTGAGGGACCCGCCGCGGTGGCTCAGTGGCTAAGGCGTTGGGCTGCTGAGCACGAGGTCGCGGTTTCGATTCCCGGCCGCGGCGGCCGCTTTTCTGATGTAGGCGAAAAGCCAAAAACGCCCGTGTGTTCGACATTTCGGCGCACGTTAAAGAAACCCCAGGTGGTCAAAATTAATCCGGAGCCCTCCACTACGGCGCGCCTCATCACCTGCGCTGCGTCGGCGCGTTAAACCCCACAATCAATCAACATTCATTGAGGGTTCGTTAGTCCCGGCCGGAACTTGGAGAGAGGCGTAGACATACGACCACCCAGGCGCTTGGTCACATTGCATCTCCTCTGTGGCGCGTGGCACTGCTCACGCAGCCGGGCAATTCCCTGATGATGATGGTGGGATGATGCCGATGATGATAGTGGAGCCAAATGCAAATGGTGGTTCCACCACTACATGATCAACTAAAACCCCAGGCAGCTCGTAGATCCTTTGAAGTGCAAACTGCCGGTCGTTTCAAAAAGCGAGCCTTTGACATGTCAAAACAAGCGTAATTATGGTGTTAACAAAGTTGCGTTTTAGAATTTGCCTTCAAGTTCAACCTTCCACTCTAGATCCTACCATGGTAATCAACAACCTTGCTTCAGAAGTTTTAATACATACCGGCGCTGTTTTACACGCGAAGCATCTCATGCTCGGGGCTGTGTCCCTCCCTCCCTCGTTGTCGTTGTCCGCCGTCCGCACTCTCCTGCGCACTGCGCGTCTCTTAAGCCACATCAGTGTTTGGACTGACGTCAGCGCAGTCCACTATAAAAGAAATTAGTTAGGTGGCGCCCGGTTCTAATCCACGACTCTCTATGTGGCGCTCTTCCCACTGCGCTACAAACCGAGACGAGAGCATGTGCTACGAACGCGCCTTATGTCTTTCACTCATTCAAACTACGTCAAGAAGCTACTGATACAACGAAGGCACGCGAAGCTGAACGTCAACGAAACGACGAACTGAAAACTAATGGGAACTTCACTTCACCCCATGGCTGCTTCGCATACTGCTCAGGGTTCCCCTACGGGATGGTGTAATTTTTAACTTTTTATGTTTGATTACGTGTCGCTACAATGGCTACGCCAGGCACCTTCTTTCCAGTCACTGCGCAATAAAACGTAATGAAATATTGTGCATGGCTTGAAAAAACTTTAACTCGCTTTTCAACACTGAAGCTGCATTTTTCGGTTTTGTACCTAACAACTGTTCGGGGTGGTGCTGTCGCAAAGCAATTCTTGGTATTCAAATTATTAACAAAACACAAGACACATACGGAGCCGACTGAGGAGAAACAGCGATGTTATTCATATAAAACTTTGAGGACAGCTAAGCAAATTTTATAAGATCGCAATGCGATAGCATGTGCGTCCACTTGGACTCTTGAGACACGTTCTATCCGCCCTTGTAACCCTGCCGCTTGGGACACTGGTTTGCCGTAGGGTGTAACGTGTTTGCTATGGCTTCGATCTGTCTCGTACACTTTGTGCCACTGCCCGTTCCTGCGCTGTGTTATTGGACATTCGGACGACGACAGTGAATGTCGCTGGTTTTTCTGTTCACTCGTTCGCGCCGCTATTCCGTTTCCTTCATCTGCAATGTACGGCCCTGGAAAACCACCTTTCGCTTATGCCGGTGTTACCTCGTGCGCGCTATAAAACGCCCCATGGTATGACGTGCTAACAATGAAGCCGTTGACTTTATATGGATGCTGACGACCGCTATTTGGTGCGGAGCACTTTAGGGGCCTGGTTTGTCCTCGTAGCCTGTACGTGTTAGCGGTATCTAGGCGCCATGGCCACGCTGCGTTACGCATCCAAACAGAGATTCCAAAAGACATTGTCGTAGAAAAAACGAACGAGAAACCAAAGATCATGCCGCTTTCCCTGGTAGGGATCGCACATGGGTCCCCTCTAGTTACGAAACCGGTGTTTATTCCAATGCGCCACAGAGGCCCACGTTACTCATATTCGTACGCAAAGTGTTGGAGGTTATCTTTGCGCTGGGCCGTTGCCACAGATGCTGCCGTTGCTAGGCCGCAAATAAGCATGCAGTAATATAACACAAGAAAACTAATGAATTAACACATTATTACCCTAACATTATGAAAACTAAATATAGTCTGGGTCTCTATAGGCATTACAAGGGGCTGCGGCGCTCTCTCTTGTCTATTTTCAGCATCGACGCCAGCCTGATACTGAAATTAGTCAAGAGAAGGCCCAACAGCCCTCTCTAGCGAATCACTGATCCGCACATGACAGCCTTCACATTGAGTGGAACTGCTTTAATTTTTTGTTCAATAGGCCATTTAATGCCTTCGGATTAAATGTACGGTAGAACTGCGGCGCATTCCTCAATAATTACCACGAATAGAATGTTATGGGATGGTGGTCAATACTGCGCGCCTAAATTGTATAGTTTTGCTTTAAATGCTGAACGTGAATTATGTCCACTACATCCGCATCATTCTACAGCGCGAAGACATGCCGAGGTGTATTTCGATGCGTTTTCCACTTGTCCAGTCGGAACAACTTGCGTTACCGGTACCTTATATCTTCCGTTTGTGAAAGAGATAAACTACTCAAAAGGATGTCATTGTTTCGATCTTTCAGAAACGTTCGATTGCTGTCGTTTGGTAAACCAACGCATGCACTAGGAGAATGTAATAATTGCTCTTTTGATTGATCGTGCGTTTAACGAGCCCAAGCTACGCCTGGGCTACGAGGCGTGCCGGGGTGCAGGGCTCCGGATTAATTTCAGCCAACTGGGGATCTTTAACATGCACCGAAATATAGGCACACGGGCGTTTTTGCTTTTCGCTTTTTTCAGAACAGCAAACACCGTGGTCGGGATCTAGCCCTCGTCCTCGGGCTTATCACTACAATGCCTTAGCCAGTCAGCCGCAGGGGCCGATGCAATTGCTTTCTTGCTCATGTGTGTTCAAACAGAACCCTTTTTATGACATTTAGCTGCGGCTAACGTGATGGAGTAGCCCAACTGTGAAGTGGTTTTAAAGTGAATGTCCTATGATACCTGCTTTGAATTAGAATAAGAAAATAAAGTCTGTGCATCGGCGTCACTGTAACTTGGGAACCACGTGAATACCTGGCTGTGTAGCAAAAGGGTGGCGTGGTTATCCGTCGGCCAGACGTTAGGCCTGACCTTGCCTTTTCGGACCCGAGGTTGTGAAACGGTAATGCCGTTAGACGTAAGATGAGTTTGAAGTTCCCTGGAGGTTCGTTAAATTACGAATGTTAAGCAGAAAGTGCAATTGATTAAGAATCTTATTTGAAAAAACTGAGAGAAGATGGAAAAGAAACGACAACAAAAGGGCAATGACGACGCCATTCGCGCCTACTTTAGGCCAACCAAGCATAGATGTCCTGTGGAAATCCAATAAAGATCGCGCACAGTACGAGAACAGCAGATACCCGCAAAGACGTATCGTGCAACTTTCTAAACTATGCTAATTACCTAGTTATTACACCTGCTAATTTATCAAATATGTCACTTAGATCGTTAGCACCCGGACGTATATAGAAAGCAAGAATTCTGTAACGCGCACGGAATCCCGTGGGCCCACTTTTAATCCCATCAAAGTGTTGCATGCGCCTATAAACCCGCAGCGGTGGCTCAGTGCTTAAGTCGTTGTGCTGTTTAGCCCAATTGCCCCAGTTTGATCCCGGTCGCTGTGGCTGCTTGCCAGATGGAGACAGAAAGCGAGAACGTCCGGGTGTCGAGATCTCGACCCAAGTTAAAGATCCCCAGGGGTCAAAACCAATTCGCCGCCCTCCACTACAGCGCGCCTCATCCCCCATGTGTTGCCTGGGCGCGCTAAACCTTATGATATTTTGCATAACCACAGATATATACCTCTATGGTCAACGTTTGATAGGCAGGAATGTGCGATGCTTTCACATCGCATGCTTAAATTGCAAATCGTATGCCTAAAACGCTTAAATTGGAAACGGCTTGGTTTTTGTGTGTGTCTGCTTGAAACTTTTTTCCCGCTCTCTTAAACATCACACTTTGATTAATCATCTGAGTCAGTCCGATCAAACCTTACGAGACGTGTTTGCATCACACACATCTCAGGTGCTTCAAAGAAGAGACTAGCAACCCGACTGAGCAAAGCCAAATCAAACAATTCGGCAACAACTCAAGCAAGTCAAACGTCGGCTTCGACAACTAGCTTCATCTGGGTGATTTCCTAAGCCTTGGCACGAAAGCTCCGCCCCCCATGTATGAAGATGGTGTGTAGCAGGGCCAATAACGCGTCGCGTCGGCATGTGATTCCTGATGCGGCGGTGCCCTAATGGAATAGATGTATTCTGATGAGTGCCAGCAAAGGGGTCTTCGTATGCACAAGGGTCACAGGTCCCATATATACAGCAAGGTTTGATGTCCTGGCTTTTTTTCTCTCCTCTTTTTCTGTCGCAAGATATATCGCATTATTCTAGGGCTGTGTATCAAAGCGGTATTCACGACCCCAGACTTTACCATACATATGCACTCAGTGTGCTGTATGAACGAGAGTGGCCATACACGAAGCATGTACGTTTGTCTGACAAAGATAACGTTACTACTAAGATAACGCAAGAACTAAGCCTGGCTAGATAATTGCGTCAGTCGAATAAATCTTCGGGAGCCATGTTTGCATCGCACACATTTCAGGTACTTGCAAGACGACGGAAAGAAACTGGAAGCCCAACTAATCTGAGCTAAACCTAACAGGGTGCTATCCACACCAGTCTCCGCAATAGTACTGTACTATATTATAGTATAGCCTTATACTAACAAATATTCCGAAAGAGGTCTATCGCTGCTATCGCGTGCCGTCGTGGGCACCTCCGCAACACCCAGCAACGTTCGTCCCCTACTTAGCTTAACTGCAAAGATGGGTTTCCAGAATCAGCAAAAAAGGGTAACTTTTTTTGTTCGTCTTGCATGAAGCTTTAATGTAATTTCCCAGAAGTAAATCTTTCAAGGCGCCACTTTTCAAGTAACAGAACAACTTTAAATAATACTTTGCAGTATTCTGCCTGTTTTTTTGCAGCCACAGGCAACTTTTGAGCTTGTATGGTGACCCATGCCAAGGACAAGTTGAACATTTCTACCCAGTACATAATGGCACCGTTGCTGAAGTGCGGCTCTTCTAGACAATTGCGTCAGATTTCCCTGTACTATATAATAGTATATGCCCGGGCGACAAGGGTTCCTTCCTAGTATGAAACTGCCCGGGCGACAAGGGTTCCTTCCTGGAGTGGCATAGCCAGCGCCAACTATATAGCGACGTGCCTTGTCCTGCCATTCCTTTTTTCCTCGCGTTTTGTCATGTAAGTAAACTTCACCTTTTGATCTTACACTTCCTGATCCTATTATGATGCCTGAGTTTTATCTCAACTACGATACCAGCATGATATTAAGGAGGGGAGTGAAATTGTCCTAAGCCTGCAGGTTGCTCTACACGGATAACGTTACGAACAGTAACTCAGGAATTAGCTCGAACCCAAATGCATAATGGCGGCCCTCCTGACAAAGAGCGTATATTGCATTAGTCCTTTATGTCGCCGTCATAGCTGTGCGCCTGTGACCCTCCGCTTGGGTGGTGCAGTTGTTTTTTCGCCTCTCTATTCTGTTATTGATGTCATGACCGGAAGTAGTAGCCAAACAGCTCATCCTGGCAGACTTCGCTTATGACGAAATTTTGGCGTTTCGTATCCACCTGTCGGCGTAAGCATTGCCGATAATAGGACGAAGTCTGAAACATCCTGTTAACAGTGGTTGCCTTCCCCACGAACAGTGAACATTACACGAGGTCCAGGAAGCCTTCTGTGAATATGTGCACAGGGTCCACGCAGACATACTTCAAATCTACGTAGATCCAGTGAACTAAAGAACACATCTAGAACCTGAAACCGGCCTTCTTTGGAGGTAAGACTGTGGTCTCTTTTTCTTACCGGGGAGCCACCTATAAAAGGGCAAGTACACCTACGGAATATAAAATGGCGAGCATGATTAAACGGGGGGGCTCAAAAACCTCAGCTGAAAAAATATACGACAGGTTTTCCTAGAGTATGTGCATTACTAATGTGATAGAAAGAGTAAGCAACACTTAGAAATAGAGGTGACCAAAGTAATAATAGAACCCAGTGCTATCTCTTCTTTGTAAATATTTGGGACAAGTTGGTACTGATGCAGTCGTAATAAAGAGCTTCTATCTTTCTCCGCAACCTGCAAACTAGTGCAATAAGCTAGGTTGACCAGAAGCATGTACCGCAACACAACTCTTACGCAATACCATATACTTACTCCACTTTTTCACTCAGCCACTAGGGAGTGGTGTTGTCATTTTGAGCGTAATTGACTCCGACTACGTTTTAAAGGTGAGCGCCACACAAGGCCACCTCTGCGAAAATCTGTCGTCGGCGTTGTCGGTCCAATAACTATGCTACCAAAAACTTCCTTTGGATGAAATGTCGACATACCCCACCAGCAGCTTCCTCTTATTGGCTTCGATCGCCGTTATGCGGCAGCCTGACGTCCAATTTCAGAATTCCCGCCACCGAAAAGTTTTTAGCGTTAACTACAAGCGCCTAATTTTATACAGTTAGGGTATTCGCAAGATAATCTACAACTCAAAACATTCTATCGTTTTCCCATGGTCAAAGTATTTAAATTTTCAGCCTGCTATCTATATAATTTTACTTATTTTAAAACTTGTTTTCTCAATGCTGAACGCGATTCCTTTGCCGAATCTCAGCGATGATTAGAAAAGCTGAGGCTGTAATAATCTGCCGCATGAAGAAACCCACCTTTTTCTGTATTTTTGCGAAAGGACCCTTGTTGCAAGATGTATTTCCTTTCCCCATCGCGAAACGTGATGTCGATTTCCCTGCGCACCAGGTGGCGATTCCGAGAAGACAGAGACGAGAGAAGCTCGGCCAATCTCGCGTGAGAGGTCCCCGCACAGTGTGTTTTCCTTCGTGACCAGGAGAAATTTCTCACGTATGGCGATAACCCTATGGCGCGACGGCGGGGTCAAGAACCCCACCAACCCACTTCCTGCTCTATCTCCGTCTCTTTGTGCCTCGTAAGAAGAGCCATCGCGTTCGACGAAGTCGAAGTCGTGTGTGTGCCTCATAACTTTCAGAATAATCATATCGGCCAGCGCTCTTGTAACGCCATCTTTCCTGGCATGCAATCGGTTTTATTTGCTGCTCATCCCTTGGTGTTTTTTTTCTTTATCGATGCTTTCAGTGGCACTTTTCTTTGCATCGTCAGTTTCCCCAATGGAAGTGAACACTGCAGCAAAGTTGTTTTTTCTTCTCACAGCTTCCGCCGAACGTTTCTTACAAATTTCGCCATCCCCGACAAAACTTTCTTATCAAGTGCTCGGAGCAATGGTAATTTATAGTGTAGATGGAGCCGGCTAACGGGAGTACACGCCCTCTTGTGCATTACGGTGCCGTTGAACACGTATATTTTTTTAGATGCAAAGCATCTCGTGCTAGGGGCTATGTCCGGCGTCCGTCCGTTGTCCGCACCTCTCCCCCTACACTACAAAAAAAAGAAATAGTTAGCGGCTCCCGGCTTCGATCTCACGACTCTCCGGCCGCAACGGGAGGTGCGCGGCGTTCTCCCCACTGCGCTACAAAACCGAGACAGGAGCAAGAAGTGCTACGAACGCGCCTTATGTCCTTCACTCATTCAAACTGCGTCAAAAAGCTACTGATACAACGAAGGCACGCGAAGCTGGACGTCAATAGAAACGACGAACTGAAAACTTAGAGGAGGAATGTTAGCGTCTCTTGCTCGGGGGGATGTCCCGCGTCCGTGCCCACTCCGCAGCGCCTCTGATGATGATTGTGGCAGGATGCACCTAAGGACTGGCCAACCAAAGAATCATCACGAGATAGCTTCCGCGTTTCAACCACCGTCGTCATCTTCCCGTAGGGGAATCGCTGAAGAAGAAGAAGGAGAAGAAGGACAAAGCTGCGAAGAGGAGGGCGTGTACGTTGCTCTCGCCCCGTCCGCAGCGCTTCTGATAATGCTTTTGCAGGATGCCCCTAGGGATTGGCAACCAAAGAAATCACGAGATAGCTTTGCGTTCAACCACCATCGTCATCTTCCCGTAGGGGAACTGCTGAAGAAGGAGAAGGAGAAGAAGACAAAGCTGCGAAGACGAGGGCGTGTACGTTGCTCTCAGCCAGTGCACCAACGTCAACAAGGTTTACCTCACCAACGCTGACGGAGACTACCGATTCTACCACAGATTTGGCGCTGTGTAGCGTATTACGCTATTCCCTACTCGTGCCCCTCAGAAACTATCCCGTTTTGATGAGCTCAGGGCTCCCAAGTCTTCGCTTCTCAAACTAAGTGTGAGTATCTTTGTTTAGATGCAAAGCATCTCTTGCTCGGGGCTATGTCCGGTGTCCGTTCGTTGTCCGCACCTCTCCCCCTACACTATAAAAAAAGAAATAGTTAGCGGCGCCTCATTTCGATCCCACGACCCTCTGGCTGCAACGGGAGGTACGCGGCGCTCTTCCCACTGCGCTACAAAACCGAGACAGGAGCAAGTGCTACGAACGCGCCTTATGTCCTTGACTCATTCAAACTACGTCAAGAAGCTACTGATACAACGAAGGCACGTGAAGCTGGACGTCAATAGAGAGATAGAGAGAGAGAGAATGCATTTAATGGTAAAAGCGAGGTTAGCCGAGCCATAGCACTTAGCATGCACGCCATATGAATGAACGAAAACATGAGGGTCTGTGAACTAAAATAAATAAATAAATAATAAATAAATAATAAATAAATAATAAAAACGAGGTGTTGCGCACGAACGACGAACTGAAAATTTTAGAGGAGGATGTTAGCGCCTCTTGCTCGGGGGGATGTCCCGCGTCCGTGCCCACTCCGCAGCGCCTCTGATGATGATTGTGGCAGGATGCACCTAGGGACTGGCCAACCAAAGAATCCATCACGAGATAGCTCCGCGTTCAACCACCGTGTCATCTTCCCGTAGTGGAATCGCTGAAGAAGTGGCTGCGAAGAGGAGGGCTTGTACGTTGCTCTCGCCCCGTCCGCAGCGCTTCTGATGATGATTTTGGCAGGATGCCCGTAGGGATTGGCCAACCAAAGAATCCATCACGAGATAGCTTCGCGTTCAACCACCGTCGTCATCTTCCCGTAGGGGAACCGCTGAAGAAGAAGGAGAAGAAGACAAAGCTGCGGAGACGAGGGCGTGTACGTTGCTCTCAGTCGGTGCACCAACGTCAACAACCTTTACCTCGCCAACGCTGATGGAGACTACCGATTCCACCACAGAGACGACAACATCGACAAGAACATGATGGACGAGTTTCGGTGCCTGGAGCACCACCGCCTACTCATCGTAACACAACAGTACTTGCATGCCTTTGCCACCGGTGTGGACCCGGACGTGGAATTCCCTCTGGCGCTACTAAACACCAGATCACTCAACATAACGGCAACACGCCAGCTGCGCGATAAGCGCGCATGCGCGTCTCCTCTCTCATCTCCTCCACTCCACTCCATCTGCTCTATATAATAAATCCGGTCCGCGCGCCGCTTCCTCACTTGCTGCTTCGGTTGAGACACGCTGCACCGTCCGATCAGCTGTATGGACGCCAACAATTCTGCTTTGCATCACCAAATAGTTCCCTTCGGGGAGATGGTGTAATTTTTCTGCCCACAGCGCCCCCGGATAAACTGCTTTCGACATAGCCCCGACCAAGAGGTGCTTTGCATCTAATACATAACATGGGCAAGATATACAGAAGGAGGTCCAATAGTCGAAGACTGTAAGGGGACCTCCTGGGCAATGCAAAAGTGAAAAAAACATTTTATAAACGCAGCAGATAGACAGAGAAAAAGAACACATCAGTAATAATGGGTAGAAGCAAATAAAACACGGATACACGTATGCAATATAATAGAAAAGTAATCAATGTAATGCATTTTATGAAAATACAAAACAATAAAAACTGCATAACAGAAACACGCAAAATTAATTGGAAGAGCAAAAACTGGCAAATCGTTGAACATTCTATATTTATTTAGCTTGTTTTTTTTTTATTTAAATTATGTGTGTTCGCTGTGTAAGTCGTATGTAAGGCAGTGATTGATTGATTCTTCGGCTTAACGCGCCGACGCAACGGCGGCGTTTAGGCGCTCTGTTGTAGTGGGCTGGTGAAGGTGGCGTAGTACACGAGGTCTTCGGCTAACAAGTAAACGAGCTCCCTCTTAGGCCAACCCCCCTCCAGTGGAGTGGCTCCGTTTAAATGATTTCCTTTTCTTGCACCAACAGCCATGGGCTGTTCACCGGGTGGCCGGGTTTTCTATTCTTCCCCGCTTAAAGTGGCGAGAGTCTTTCGGAGATGGAATGGTCCTTGCCTCAGCTGTTTACCACGATGCTCAATTAAATTGAAGCTCAAATTATCACGAAGCTAAATTGTCACAAAGCTGAATAAATCCTGCAGAGTTTGCACCTGTTCACGGTGGCCGGAGCCAAGTCAATCGTCGGTAATTCAGATTTTTTTGGTCATCATTATTTTTCAATCTCTGTACTTTTCGTGAAAAGTCAAAACAACTGAACTTGAACTTGAACTTTATAACGCGAGGAACAAGGTTCGATTCCGACAACAGGAAGAGTAATTTTCTTGCGGTGCCTGATGTGCGTTCACTTATCATCCTAATCGTTTTGCGAAACCCACTGTGTAAAGTTGGCTTTCCTGCAGCACGTTTTGGTGACACGATGGTCGCCATCATTCAGGCATAGAAAGTTTTGCTTTAAAAACACGAGCACCTCCCAGCTTTTTGCTACTGTTTGATTGCCATAGGCAAGCACGCACCTGATCCGTTCGTGAGGGTGGTGCAAATTCTTTTGCCCGTATGCATCCCTTCACACATGGCACCACCTCGTCACGAGATTACGGTAAGGTGCCAAGGGGCAAACGCATGTGCGGCCGAACGACCCAGTTTCTGGTGCGCGGGTAAGGTATATAGCAGGCATAAAGATTAATACTAAAACAGTGAAGGGGACCATTGGCGCTGCAATCGTTGCAACCACCTTAGAGCTGATTGTGTGACGTAAAGCTGTGATTTCGAACTTGGCTTAGCTTGAGTCTTCGCGGTTTTTATGTGTACTTGGCTCCGGATTTTCTGCGCCATCAGTTTCGGCTTCGGCGTTGAAAGCGTCGGTGGCTTGTCACGCAGAAGAATTGAACGAACGACTCCTGAGCCTGCAATGAGCAAATACCTCTCCGGCTGAATTATAATGGATGGGGAAAACAGTAGCATAGCCTCTACTCTAGAACAAGTGGTGTTCTTATTTTCTCATAAGGGATGCGAACTCGAGATTCCGTGCAGGGTAGACGGTACGCGCACGCTGTTGCATCCTATAGTCTTGTTCATGACGACATTGCGAGGACAACACGACCGAGGTAGCGGCTAGCCAAAAAAAAAATCCTTTACCAGCAACCAGTGATGTGTACAGTCGTTGAATTTTTCTTCACGTGACAATATCTCGGGACAGTCGACGGTGGGTGGGTCAGCCCCAAGTGATCGTGGTCAGGCCACCTATCACGGTTGAAAGTGGCGAAACAAGCGAAGGTAGGTCCATCGCCTTTGTACTTTTTTCAATGTCACACTCGTCAGCCCCGAGCGGCCAAACCAATACCTTTCGTTCTACTCCGCCCACTCTACCCCAATTCTGGCCTTCTCAGCGCTTTAGACGGTGACCGGTTAACACCGGCCTGACCCATGGTTGGATGCGGCAATGAAGTCAAAACGGGCTCGGCCGAGGCGCTGAGCTTTCAGTCGATGGCCAGAGCGGCTGCTACTTCGGCAATCTCAAACACAGATTGCCTTGGCAAACAGGCACCACGCCACTCTCGAATTCAGTTACGGTCGGATGATGCGGTTAAGCTCGGAGCCCCGCCCTTTCGACATCTGGCCGAACAGGCGTTCAGTCACTTCCATTACAAGCGGGCCGATCCGTCAGACATTGAAAAAAAATACAGGAAGCGATGGAAGTCCACATGCCCAGAAAGATTCCGCCAATGCAAGTGTCGTCTGCTAGGTTGTTCGCGCAAGCACGCTACAGCCCTTTTCCACTGTAATCAGGGGCCCTCTAATCATCGGCGTGAAACAAGGCGCACGCAAAATCGCTTCACCGTCCGCGGACCATGTAAGCTCGTGGAAAATAGCACAGTCGCCTTGCCTCACACCACCCGCCATCGGCGAGTCGCAAGCAAGCATGCAAAGCTTCCGCTCGTTAAATTGCCTGCTCTGGTAAACTGAATCGTGTGTTCACTTCACAAATATCTTCCCGTCATAATAGAAGACTTCCTATAAACCTCAACATAAAAATTCCAGAAAGGACAAGTGTTTTAAACTATTTATTTGTCAATAAACTCTTGAATAATATTTTATAGCCCTTTTGTTTACCCAATAAGTACTTCAAGTCCCGTCAACATGACAGCTGAGTCAAGCCAATTACGTAACTCCACGCATGAGTGCCTCCGAGAGAGTTGAAGACGCAATTCGGCAGCTTGCATACACAATAGTGCCAGTGTCCCTTCTACCATATATTGGTATGAAACTCTATGCTAGGAGGTAGGATGCGTGTGGGAGCGGCCGATCTGGGGGTCTTCCGGCATCCAAATCGGTTTTCCGAGTCGCAGACGTGTGCACAGACGCGTCCTTTCCCGCTCGCCTATTTCGCCCTTTAAGAAGAATTCTCATCTCGCTTGCGTTTTTAGCGTTAGAGACACCGGAAATGGTTCCCATAAATGCTTTTTCTCCTTTCTTCGCGTCTGGAAGCACTGCGAAAGATATATTTATGGCCAACACGGAGCGTCACTGCGTGATTTGCTCGTCGCAGCAGATTCTCCTTCCATCGGTGCTTTCCTTTTGCGGCTTTCCTTTTAAAGTGGCGATCGAATGCGTTTGTTGCTGCAACTGAAAGAAAGCCGGAAAATTGCTCTACATCACTGTAATGACGTAAGTAGAGCCCTCAAAGGTCGCCAAGACCGGGAAAAGAAAAAAAAAACCTTTTGAGCAACTTTCTAAGTTATCAAATGGACGCTTAGAGCAGTTATATGTGGTTTAGGTAGTTTGTGACCCCCTATTCTAAGTATTGGATGTGTTTGTTGACTACGTCTTCAAAGCATTGATGGTTTCTAAAAAGTTTAAAAGTGCTCCAGGGTCCCTTTGAAATTCTCCGGACCCCCGGGGGGGGGGGGGGGGGGGACGGTCACGGAGAGTTACATTAAATCCTGCAAGGGCGTGGTTTCCACCCGCGTGACTCTGTTGACGGCGCGAATCATCGGAAGGACAAACGAAGAAACGGAATTTGGACAATTCTTACGCAACCGCACGAAGGTATGAATCCCACGAAACAACCAAGACAGGTAAACATTTGTTGAAAGAAAAATCAGACGTTCTAGCCTACGGGGAGTGGTTTAACTAGGAATGGCACGTTAGAGAAAGCGGTGAGATGTCGAACCAGCTTTCCGTTTTATACCTGCACTGGTAATTTTACAAAATCCCCAAACCGCATTCAACATTAGAAAAAAAACTTTCGAAGTCACTAGCCGCATTTATCAGGCGAATGCATGAAGTTCCCCATTCTGATAAACACCACCGTTGTAGTTGTTTTTTGGTACAAAAACTCTTCCCTGGTGTAAAGAGTAAATTAACAAAAATTTAAGTGTGCATTGGTTTGAACCTGGGTCTCTAGGGTAGGAACCGAGCGCCTTAACATATCGCTATCCCCGCACGTCGGTAGCGGTGAAACAAGATATGTTGTCATTATTGTTGTTGCTTTCTTCTTCAAACGTACTCACTTGGGAGGAATTGGGGGCATTGTGGTGCTAGTGTTTCCGCTTCACAAAACTGTGAATAGAAAACCTAAAAGTTGTAGCGAAGTGCGTGCAGCTGGACCACTTGGATGTATTGGCCCGTGTGTAGAAGAGGTGCACATCAGCCACGCAGAACTCTAATTCTAGGGAAGCGGTGGCGTGTGCCTCAGTGATCCTTGAAGTAATTCACGACAAAAGAAACAAACTAAAATGAAGAAAGAGGTGGAAAGGCGATGCAGCATTACAAATGTTGATAATTGGTGTCAGGCTTTTGCTCTCAAAGTGCGTAAACCAATTTAAGTTACGGCAATACATTTGCAGTCACCTGGATCCCAATCTATTTACTGTGTCCTAGAATACGCACATACTTGCATGTCATCATCATCATCGTGGTCGTCGTCGTCGTCGTCGTCATGATCATCAGGCGGTATACGCCCTGTGCAAGGCAAAGGGCCCTCCCATAGATCTCCAATTATCCCGGCCAAGGGCTAACTTCGATCAATTTATCCCCGCAAACTTCCTGATCTCATCTGCCCACCTAACCTTCTGTCACCCTCCCGCCACACTTTCCTTCTCTAGGGATCTACTCTGTTGCACTTAATGACCAACTCGCATACCAAGGGATCTAAAATAAAAAGAACCGATACCTTGACACAGCATCTGTAGAGCTCAAGCTCCGTTTTATTGCAGGAGCGCTGCATGAGACAACAACAGGCAAGCCACTTGCCACGAAAAGTGCAGAGGGCTACCGTTTGGCGAATTTAACTCGTCCATATATTTTCAAAACTCGCAACATCTCTCCTCACTATACTATTCGGATGGGATAGAAGACGCAGAAATAACATGCAGTGGCTAAAATAAGCAAGTAACAAATGATTCCAAACATTTCTGTTGCTACCGATGGCGCACTTCTGTTAAGCCAAAAGATGCCAACGCAACAAACAGCGTAGGCAAACGGAGTTCTGGGACATTACTGACAGCGCAGTAATTATTAGATCATGTGACAATCATAAGCACAGTCACTAACCATTCGACAACACCCAGGCCGCGCTGGGCCATTGCCCACGAGAGCGTGGCTTGACGTTCACTAAAGCCGTTAGACCGACGTTCCGCGAAGCTCCACGGAAGGTGGGCAGCCAAGTACCGCAGAGCGTTGGTTTGCTTCTGTGCAGCTCTCAAAGATGACAAAATTGCTCTGTCAGCCCGTCTAAACCACATCACGTACACTGGCCCCTTTGGCAGACAAAGGGTAACATCGCACTGCAGCCTAAAATGCATTCATTACAGCAACAACCCAAAACATTGCGCCTAATGTTTTCAATGGTCTGGTCTGAAAGTGCCGAAATGTCCCTGTTCCGTATGAGGCTTGCGGAGATATTGAGACAGGTATAAAGTTTTCCAGGATCCCAATGTATACTGCAGGTATCATGCTTCAGCGGTATTTTGGTGTTCCCTTGTTGCCTCCAGGTTTAAGTGCAGGGGAGCGATCACAGCATGCTGCACGTAATGTTCGAAGAGCACGAAGAGACCGCCGCCAGGAGATGCTTGACACAAATAACTGTCCGGTGTTGCCAAATACACCCACAGGGATTCACGTACGCCGGCACGTATTATACCCTTTGCGAAAGGCTGTACGTGAAGCACCTGCAAGGCACCACCAAAACCTCGGAGATGACAAAACAGGAAACTGAATGCACCAACAGTGAGGCATGCTGCACCGCCATCTCATCTGCGCCGTCCATCTACTAGGTGGAGAAGGGAAGAGGTCACCGTGCGCGTCGGAGGTTGACTCGTCGTAGAGATCGTTTAGGCGGCGAAAACGGAGCTGTTCAAGACCCGACCAGGAGACCCGACCCGTGCAACCTTGCCGTCAAACCACTGGCCGAAATCTCGGTCGGCTGTCATGGCACCCAATACGAAGCAGACGGTGAGGCAGAGAACTATGACGTAGAAGAATATTTCGCGGAGCGTGAAACGTCTGACAGCTACTTGTTCCATGTCCCGGCCGCAGGATGTAGAGGAGAGGCGGTGTCCGATGGTTCTGAAGGTGAGTTCCAAGAACGTCAACGGCTTCCACTCTGGCGTCGGTTGATTTGTTGGTTGGTTGTTTGGTTGATTGGTGCCAATAAATCAATGGCGCGTACCCACTCTGGGGGATTGGCGAAGACATATTTGGTAAAAAGGTTATGAATAAAAACTAAGGGTAAAATAGAACTGAGGACAGTGTTAGGGACGTGGTGTTAACAATTTTGACAACCCAAGAAAACTGAAACAACTATTGCCAGCATCCTTATCTTCTTTGGTGTCTACCGTCCTCTATTGCTGGTCACACCCGCCTGGCTTGCCTATTTTCTTCCACGGGCTCTTCCAGGAGCAGTCAGCTAATTCTATTTCCTTTGACGGTTTGTGACCGCTCCACGTACACGCAACTGGCACCCTGAGATTGCTCGCTTTTTTCGTACAAGTCCCGAATCATCATCAAGAAGGAGAGTCCGCATACCCTCATGGGGTCATTGGAAAATGTTTACCCGCGGGTACAATACTCGCACAGTTGAACCTACCGCGAAACACACGGTTGCGCCCACAACACTTGCTTCACTCGGGGATTGGCCATTAATTCTTTCCAAATGACGACTCATAATAACTGTCCTCCGGACTAAGGATTTTCGTCTTTTTTCCCTTGGGTTTATGTTCGCGGTGGTACGATGTCAAGAGAAAGTTTGGAACTCTTTGGGTGCTTCTTCCAGTAGGTAACTTGCCTGCAGGAATTTCGGAATCATACTTGAGTTCAAAGTAAAATCATTTTACACTGCACAGCTCATTTGACATTGGTCGTCTTTGAAATCTGGTTGACATCTTGGTGGCGATTTCGACCCTTGCGACTTTCCTGCAATGTCTGCCGTCAGGTCAGTCTACCTTTTTGACCATTATCTAAGAGAAAACAACAAAGCCTTGTGTTCACGTCCTTGTTCAAACATGTGTTCAAACTCCGTAGCTTACGTCCTGCTGACGCGGCCTACGGAACACATGTCAATAACTATACGCCGCATCATTTGGCGATTTCAGACGCCTAGCTCCTGTCGAGTTAGTCATGTTTCCTCCCTACCACATGCCGGCGCTTCTTCATTCGCTTGATAATTGTGCCTCGACGTAAACTCGAGCTTCCTTACCATGGTTTATTTTAGACGGCATAATTGAACTTTCGTGGGGAATGCCTTTATCTAGTAGAACAATATTATGCTCCCTATTCCTTGCCCAACCCTCACCGATGTCTTCTAGGTTTTTAAGGCCTGATAGGTACCACTCAAAGGCTACCTGAATCACTCAGCGCCGACACAAACAATACAAAACCCATCAAAGTCCAGAAGCGAAGCCAGCGGCCGATACAAGAAAAGGATCGACCATCTAACTGCCAGATACTTGCAATCACGAAAAGAAAAAATTGGCATTTTGAAAAATTACCAGTACTGATTCAGGTATAATGAATTCACAGATGTAGATACGCTGTTTGGTGGACCGGAGAGCAGGCAGAAAACAAGGAATCTCTGAATTGTCGTGGATGAAAACACTACAAAATTTGAAAGGGCATACATGGCACACATCGCCAAAAGCAAGCAAATCAGAAAAAAAACAATTAAAAATGCAACAACTGTTCCCCCCCCCCATTTGTTATATCTGCATATGGTGTAATCATTTGGAAAATTTATGGCCCACGGTTATACGCATCCAAGATTGCGTAAGTAAATAACACGTGCTGGCACGTTTAAATGGTCGACGATAACACATCTCTCTTGTTCAAGCATTGTTCTGTTAGGAATGGGCAGGAATAATTGCGTTCGGATATCGCCTCCACGGCTGAGTATTGCTACATAAGAGCCGAAGGCATAAGCAAGGGGTTAAAACTAGAATCACGCTCCATTGCTAGCGGAAGAAAGGGCAAATACACTTCCCAACTTCGCACACGCTACCTGTCCCAATGTAATTAGATGCTATCCCGTCTTCCCAACGTGCTTCCTTGTGAGGACACCTGTTAAACAGGCGGGGGTGTGGGAACTGTGCAAGAGGGGTAAACGAAAGTAACGCCATGGCTTGTGACAATTAACAATATATGTATTCTTATGCGGGCACACATGCGCGAAAAAGTAGCTAGGGCACGAACTGCAACAAACTGAACCACACGCGCAACGCGAAAAAAAACACAGTCCGAAGCAAAAGTTTGTCATTTATTTATTTACAGAGACCTCACAGGCTCCTGAGTAGGAGTATTGCGTGAGGGGGGCTAGAATATTCATCAACGGAGTAGGGATCTCGCGTAGAAGGTACATCCTTAAAGAGTAGTTAATGGCATGTACACTTGAGGCCGGAGATATTGCAGGTAAGGCAGTCTATGTATGCAGGAATGTAGAACAATATTATGACAATGCACATAGGTATCAAATAAAAGGACATAGCAACTTGGCAATAAAATGTACCTAGAACACAAAGTTGCTCAGTTCGCCTTGAATACTACGGGATTACGGATGTTAACAAGGAATCTGGAAGTTCGTTCCAGAGTATTATCGCGCTAGGCAAGGCTGATGAATTGGAGGCGTTAGTGCGGCTAGGAATGCGTTCATAGGTGAGGTTATTATGAAGACGACGTAATATACGGGACGGCTTTGTTAAGGGTAGGTCGAAAGGGCGTTGACTGTAGTGTATTTTGTGTGGGAGGGCGAGAAGGGCTATCTTCCTACTGTCTGCAGTGTAGGTAGCGAGAGAGAGAGAGCTTAATGTTCGTGACGCTAGAGTTTCGCTTATAGTCACCAGTGATGAACGCGCCGCACGTTCTGTACGCACTCGAGGGCAACGGATAAGATATGCCTGGTGGGGGACCAAATGGATGCCGCAAACTCAAGTTGTGGGCGAACTAATATTATATGCTATTAGACGAGTGGTGGCCGGGGAGCCGCGCAATTTTGTTTAAGGTAACTAAAGTGCGTGAGGCCTTGGCGGTTGGTTTTTTTCTACATGAGTGGACCACGGAAGGTTAGGCGTGAAATGTATTCCGAGGTACTTGTAACTGGAGTGCAGGGCATAAGGGTCTTTCATTTAGGTAATATGTAAAGGTAGAGTTAAATGCTTGCGACTAAAGGTCCATTATATTTGCACTTATCAGTGTTAAGAGACATTTTGCCAGGATAGGCACCATTCCCTAATACTATCTAGATCCTGTTGAAGAGCAAACGTGGTCACTTGGAGAACAAATTTTCGATAAACTTCAAAAGATAAAGAGCCGGCGCGCTGACGTCCTGGTCTGCTCGACCGCTGCGGCGGACGGGCGTGACTTCGATGAACCACCCAGGACAGGGCTTGAACTCGTCGGTTGAGCATGCTATGGACGCCCGAGATGCTATGGCCGCAGCTCGGAACGGTCGGCGCTCGCTCTCGTGCCTGGCCGACAGAGCCCTCGCTCCCGAACAGAAACTCGGAACACGCCTCGGGAACAGGCCCACGGGAAAAAGTCATCCCGGGTAGCAGCGGTGAGTTAAATTACTCAGTTTAAATTACTTTGTAGGTATTTCCCAATGTAAAGTTCTTCTGCGCCGCTAATATTAGGGGGTGAAAACTTGCTTGTGCACACTTTCAAGTCTCGCACGTTGCGTGACTAAGTTCCTGAGCCATGCAACTTTCCCATAGAAAATGCATGGGGGGTAACATTTGACAGCGAATTACACAAGGGAGTTTGAGAATCCTGGAAAGTTCTTTCAATTTATTCATCCTCAAGCTGTCTTCTTGCTTTATGCCAAACATCACTTTCCTGTAGTGGTTTTGCTAGGTTCCTGAGAGGTCGGAATTGTGAGCGAGAAAGCTTGGGTATGTTGACCATAGCGAAGCTGCGGATTTACTTTCTGTGTACGCATTGCAAGTAGGTTTCATATTTATTATCCTGTTTCGTCGTCAATTGACACTGTGGTAATATTAGCCATCGGCATAACCATCTAATACATATCACTGTCTCCTTATGCCTAACTGGCGGGAGGTGGTCGTTTTGCCGCAGGCTTTCACATTTCTCCCAAACTGGAACTCATCAGCCTGCGTTAGAGCTTGTCGAAACTGGTTTGGCGAAATGGGCGTCTGTATCGCCGCGAGCTGTCTTGTGCCACCCTCTTGAGATCTGAGGAAATTGGAAAAAAATTCCTTGGTATTTTTTTGTGGGCGCCACGCCCAAGGCACGTGCTTGAGTCCGCGATTAACGGTAGGAGCAACTAACTATATAAGCAGTTTTTTTATGACATTGCCCACCGCACACATTACGTCCAGCGAGAACAACTTCGGCGGTTATAAACTCCACCCCAGCTTCCTGCCAGTTCACTCGACGACGGTTTTGCGGAGTCCACAGGTTTCCGGCTCAATATCCACAAGATTCCGTACAAATAATGCGTCGTTACGTCCTATAACGCCGACCGTGCGCTCAGAGAAATCCTAGCTGTGTTTGGGCCTCTATTGACCGAGTTTTCCACCATGAAAGTCTTCCTCTCTGCGCCGCGGGTAAAGCGCTTATCGTCTACTCGCAGCAGTACGCTCCGCAGATTTTACTGGGTCTATTGACTCGGCAGACGCACTAAGACCTTTCGCTCCCGGTGATTGTTCCGACAAATCCATTCATGCGAAACCCGGCTTTTCCTGAAAACGACACAGGCAAAAAGTTGGCTCTTATGGGTCCCTGTATTGTGGGCCAATAGGAATTTATATGGATTCATATTTGAATTCTTACGGTTCCGTACGAATTTTACGGGTCCCATATAAAGATCAAATGGATTTTAGAGCTTTTTTTCTAGGCCTGTGAAAAATATGGTTCCGTAACACTACTGAATTCCCCACGTGGAAGAAGATATGTTTTCACGCTAACGCCGTGTCTCCATATGCCAATATCCAATAATTCCATATATATGAGCCGCACAAGATCCCGTATATGAGTCTTTTTGAAAGGGCACGCACGCCAACGCCGGTCTTTTTAGAACGGGCGTTTTAGGGTAGTCACCATGAAAGCATGGACACGACCAACGGAAAAAGAATTTCCTTGCGTTAGTTGCATCGAGCACAAATTTGATTCGGGATATTTCGGCTAGCTGCCTTTGCTTGGTTATGCTTTTTGTTACGACACAACTGCTCCTTTAAAATAGGTGGGCCATTGTGCGGCTCTAGATAAAGTTCAGTAGGAAGACCCCGAAAGTGATATTTTTAGAAATGTCGCTAATACAATGCATACAGAGCTTTTTTACCCGAACAATATGTGGGGCCCAGGCATCCCACCTAAATTTCGTCCTTCTTTTAAGCAGTGATATTAGCAGTTTTCTGAAGAGGCATGGTGTCCAATTGTGGGGTCAGAGAGTGTTTCATGTTGCTGGTGTACTCGCGTTTGATGAGAGTCACTTGTAGTGTTACGTCCTTGATGATTTCTTAACGCTTGGCAGTGTATATGCTGCACTTTACCAGTTGTTACGAACTTATAAGTACTGCAGTGAGTGCATTCACGTCTCCTAAAATTCAAAGGATGACAAGCTTTCGGCAAAATTATAGCGGCGGCTAATATACCAGCTGTTGAAACGGCACTGACTGTCCAATGTAAGCAACTTCTTGCGTATAGTATACGTACCCTTAAGAACCTCCCACAATTACTATTCCGCGTGGGACGTGCAGGTGCTTCTATCGTGTTGTTTAAACGGGGAATGAAATTCGAAAGTATTCGGCTTTTTTGACAGTCAGGAGAATCTACGCAACCAAAGCAACCAACTGGTTTGTTGAGCAATAAAAACACACGCGTTAACAATGCTTATGATATCCTTTATTGAAAAAAGTTGTAATATAGGGATGGTGAGGAGTACAAAGGGGACGAGAAAAGCCAAAATATTGGTTAATATTGCTTTATTATTATACTTCGTATGGAACAACTGAGACGGCTGGCGTAGGGGAAGAAGATATAAGGGTGGTGTTGGGGAAAACAAAACTGTTGAAAAGCCATGTGCTCGAGTTCTTAAAAAAACAATGGTTAGCACACAACCATTGTCCACTATGCACACATTCACTTTAACTTTTCTTTTGCCGAGGAAAGGACATAAGAACGGGACTCTCGTGAACGAAATTAAAAATCCCGTAGAGCCACTTCCTAAAACAATAGTGCATAATTGCCTCAATGCTGAGGTGACTTGTGCATTGCAAATTCCTTCTATATTGTTTGGGAGGGCATGGGAAGCTTAAAAGTTGATATCGATTCTGGGCAACGTGAGGTAATGCCCCTATTAAATAAAAAATGTTAGGGTTAGAGTTTGACAAACAAAATAAGCAATAACCATTAAGAGAAGAGTTACCTTATGGCTGAAGTCACTTAATTTATAGACGTTATTGAAGTATACGCCTAGTTAGCCTAAAGTTTAGTAGCAAGCAGATATTCTGGCTTGTTCGGACAATAGTACGAGGAAAGAACGTCCCGATGATGATATAAATAACCGTTTCTTGTTTCATTATCTCGCCTTGTTCACAAATAATTGCTCAAACTGGCTTTATTTTAATGCGATTTTCAATGTGCAAGATTTCTAGCACTTGAATCCCGATATTCGAGCGGGATTGCTGCCCACCTATACCATGAATCCATGCTCTCGTTTAATCGGATCACCCTGGTGACGTTTTCGGGAAACAAACCTTCCCCCGAACATGCAGATTCGCATCGTCCCCACATCAGCGGTAAATTCTTTAAAAATCCTTCTTAGACGCTTGGAGGCGTCCGAAAATGTGTGCACCTTGCGGTGGACAATAGATCTTATATAACAGGGTTAAATAAGCTTTCAACTGGCCTAAGCCCGTCTCTGTAGGCACCACGTGCTCAGAAGCTATTGTGATGACGTGGCACTCGCGCGTGATTTAGCGCTAGTTACTTATTATGGATAGAATACACAGATCAAAAGTGAGTTTTCTTCTGGACTCCACGGACGCTGAGCGAATATATTTACCTCGCTAACACTTTGTCATATCCTGCCACGTGGAGACAGTAATTGCAGTCGCGTATCGCAATGAAAAAACAGTGGAGCACCGCAGCAAGAGGGAGAAAAGAATAGCGCCCTAATTTCGAGCAAGCGAATTTCACCTTCCGCGGTTCAAGGTTAAGCAAATCGGAGCACGGCCGTGTCGGGGCCGCCGGTATTCCATCCGAGGGGTACTTCCTGATTCGGTAAATTATGCATACACTTCCGTGCTACAGCAACTTGGTTTGTAAGACGGACTGCGTTAGACACGGTCCGAGAGGCTGCGAGGCATTCCACGGCCAGCACAGGTCCAAAAATAGCCCGTGAAAGTGCTTTCACGTGGCCAGGGCGCTCCTATCTATCGTCGGCGTGCATGTTCCTCCTTCGAAGACGTTAGGCTGACGGGGAAGGATTGCTTTCGGGAAGCCTGATGTGAACAAAGTGTGGCGTGCGTTCTTGGTGGTTGGAGCTAAAACAAGATTATTCTTTAAGGAGGAAGGGTTTTCCTGAAATGGGAGAAAAAATAAGAAGACACTCATGCACTGATTATGAGTTGTGGTAGCGAGAACACTAGTGGGCTGTGGCCGTTGAGGGCTCCTAGGTTTTCGCCGCAGGTTATGTTTTCAAGTTTGGAGCGGGCTATCTTTGGTGTGTGAGTGCCGTTGGCCATTTTATATCTAGCTCGCGCGGAGGTTACGGCAGCGACAATATAGATGCTTCAGGCTCCTTAGCGATAAAATATATGGACGTGGATAAAGTCCTTTGCAGAGCGACCACACCGAGCACGCCGTGGAACACGCCGCGGTGCATGTATATTTAGGAGCCGTTTCTCTGCTATACAACATATTTTTTCTCTATTGGCCATTTATGTTTTCGTATCATTCAGCGTTAAATCCTTATGGCTGTCTCCGCATATGTGCGCAGTTTGTTTCCATGATATAGACCTATTCTTCATCGTGATTGCGTTTTTCTGGTGACTTGGGCTATCAAAATTGCACAAGATACATCAGCATATTCTTGATGAGAACGCGAAAGCATGGCAGCGAGTAAATTTTAGACGAAGGAGGATCCAGAGCACCATAACACCTCCTAGAGGTTAGAGCGGGTTGAGGCTGTGACCCAAATGCTTAGAGCGATGTTGCTTGTGTTCCTCGCTGCAGTGTTCACCCAATATTAGCCCATTGGGACGTCGTTCGCAGTGAAGTCAATGTGGATCCTTTCTTGCAGCTGTTTTGAAATATTGTTTTGATCGTTTTTTAAGTGGGGTTGGCTTTCAGTGTTCAATCGTCACCAGCGCAATGCTGGTGATTTTTATCAGGAAAGTAAATTGCGCTATAAGGGAATAAATCCCGGTGGTTTCAACTCCAGGCACTGCCGTGTACGATTAGCATGGTTCTGATTTTTTTTTTGAAATGTGCGCCATGCCTTCATAAAGTACAGCGCCTGCCTGTAGCCTTATTGGATGTCTTCCTGGAACTTGGAAAGGTGCTTTTCCCGGTGACAGGAACGGGTTGTCTTCTCGACGGGTAGCCTTGCTCTTACAGCAGCCTACATCTCGAGCTGGTCACGCACGTGGGCTGGAAGCCGGTGTTCATTGGTTTAAGTCACCTCCGACGTAGACGTTTGAAGCTTGGCGCAGCCACGCACAAGTCGCCTTTCAGTGGTGCTTTACGCAAGAAGAAGATAGCCGCTGCACCTCTCCTTCCGCAGCTGACTAAAAACGCTTTCCAGGCTTCACACCCTTCCCTACATTCAAGAATGCCTCCAGGAATGATGGGGGAGAGAAGCTGCTTTCGTAAACTCGTTCCACATAAGCCTTGGGTGGGTGGGTGAGTGAGGGGGTTATCCCGCCGAATGCATGAGCTGCGCCCCCTTCTCCTTCTTGTCCTGCGTGGAACAGACAGCAATGCGTGGCATTCTATTCTACAGTGTTGAAGCGTCGGCGTCGCCTATATTGACCCGTCTTCGCTGTGTGATACACCGACGGGTATGTTTCGTACGATTAGTTGGTGAGCAGTACGGGTCTACTTCAATGCCAACCGCACGTGACCTCAATTGAAATAATGGGGGGAGGGGGTGCATTGAAACCAAGTTAATCAGAATAACTGGCCAGCTATCTCTAAATAATATTTTGTGTATCTGTAAGTGAGTGTAAATAATACCCCGATTAGATAAACGCCTTGCCTGTTTCGGCTTCCGCCTCCTTATACGGTCCCGGCAACGAAACCGTCCTCCCTGGAGAGTCTATGATGAACGCCGTCTGTTACCACCGCATAACGCCATCCTAACTGAGGTCATTCTTGACGCAACAAATGACATTGAGACCTCCATCATAACTATGCCCAATTATTCGTTTCATTGTTAATCGCTGCATCAGGGAAGCACAATCTTTTCTAGTGCGTGTCTGAAATCCGGCGGTGGCGATTTTTTTTATAAATATGGGTGATAAAGTTTTAAACATGGCTAGCGTCAAGGCTTTCATCATTGCCCCTACCTTGTTTTTAGGATCCTAAACAGCTTTTATCGCAGCTACTGTGTTTTTTAGCGGGCTGCAAGCTTTTTTTGTTTTTGTTTACAGTTCCGGTCGTTTACGCAACTCAAGAGGTCGGTTCCAGGCGGCGGGAACCCCGGCAAGCCACACGAGCTTCCGCGCAGACCGTTAACATTTGGGTCACGGTGGTAGCCCAAAGGTTTCCTGCTATCCGCGTTGGGAACAAAGAAGCGATGAAATTCCTGCTTCTCCGCTATTCGAGGAACTTGTTTCAAGGAGCTGTCGGCGATGCCGCGTGTGTGTCGGCAGGACGAAAGGAAACGCCGAGCATCCTGTGGTGCCTCAGACCAGAGGAGCGCTTCTGTGTTTATGTGCATTCAAGACAGGCGGTATGCACATACGTACCACAAAATTAGGTCTCACGTTGAGCAAACAGTCATGCAGATCTGGCAGTGGCTAGTGTGTGATGGCAAAAGGGGGAAATATAAGAAGGTACTGTGCTTTCCTTTGAGCTGTTGCGTCCGGTGGGATTGTTCTCAGTGATACGAAGGGACTTAACAGCAGTGGAACAGGACTTAATCGATGAGGTGTCTGGCAAGGCAATTAATAAAGGAGGTGACGTTCGTGAGCGTCCAGAATGGAAGCTTCAGAAGAGAAGTCGCGGGGAATGCACGTATGAGAAGGCTGAGGTGACAGAAATATTTGTTTTGTCAGCTGTAGATGCCGCCGCGATTGGGGCTGTATGCACTTACTAATGTGTACATGGCCTCCAAAGGATATGGTCGAAAGAGTGGTTAAATACAGGCTGCACTTGCTAAGCGCAAACAGAATCGACGTGAAGACCCTTAAGGAGGTAACTAGAATTCGTTAAGGTTACATTGCAGTGTGATTACGCGGCGAGTGGACAATGCCGAAAAGTGATGTCGCTTACTTGAACGGGAAAACTTCGCAACTCGTTCTAATTTAGTCATTGATTTTTAGAACTTTAACTCCACTTTCAGCTTTTCTTAAAAACCCTTCAAATATTCTAGCATGAATATTCCTCAATTTTAATCCTTTGATGCTGTCGTTCGGGTGTACGATAATCAATAGAGGGCGACGCATCGGTTGATGAACAGGACATTTACAGAGAAACAAAATGAAAAGGTCAGTGTAATTTTTTTAAAGAGCGAATGTTTCTTTTTCTTTCGGGAGATTTTTTTCGAAATTTTTGGGGATTCCATTCCTCACATTTAAGCAGTAAAGGCTCCTGAAAGTGTTTGTCGGTGTTTCACGCATTTCTTCAAGGAAACTTCCGAAGAGGTTCCGAGGCACTCTGCTGTAGCGCTTCAGAAAAGGGGTTCGGTTTTGAAAACAGAGCAATTAAAAGGAGCGTTTAAAACATACCCAGGGTTTACACGTATTTCTTAGTTGTATAAATTCTAAAAAAACTTTATATTTTCCAATCATCAGTTATTTCATGTTTATAACATCAGCCATTGACCTATCTGTATCTTTAGGGTGGCCACACCGGGGTGGCAAAGTGTTTTCAAATGGGTAAGCCGGTTGGTGGGGGCTCCTTCGATACCGCCGGTCGAAAATCTTTATATTTCGGTTCGCACACATGCAGTTCTGAGCTAACCCAATGTGTGCATCGTAACTTCCCAGCGCGACAATTCCCAAGTACCATCATTCTATGCGCACTCTATAAGCATCGAAAAAGGTTACTCTTTATTTTTCTAAGGGATTTCCCCTAGCTCGTGCCACCAAACTTCCCATACTGCCCCGGCACCACTAATACAGCTTATTTAATTTTGATGTGCTCTGCCAACCCCCTACACCCGCGCAGCCTTGAGCAGTGCGTGAGCTTGCTGCGTAGTGGCCAGCTCGGGGATCAGGATTTTCTTGTGACGCGCCCGGACCACCGCTTCATAGCGTGGACTACCGGACTCAGGTGTCCACCCACCGTCCTTTCTCACTCAATGTAATAAAAAGCACGTTTTTCAATTTTCTGAAGCAATCTATTCGTGTATTTGTATTTGTGTTTACTCTAAACCTACCTCCTGTGTTCTTGTTTTTTTGTAATTTTTTCTGACGTCTCATAACTGCGCGGTGTGCACAATCAGTCTGTGAAAATATCGCTTCTGCAGGGCGTCGCCCCACAAGCCTACTGAAGGCTCAGGCTTGCGCGCGACTATATTTGCGGTGCATTTATGAGCTAAATAAATGTTATCATATGCTATCCTACTTGTTTCAAAAAAGTAGCCAATAAACACTTACGTTTTACCTACACGCAATGTAAATATTTTGTAAGAAGCACCGATTGAACCACGTTGAAGCACGTTGGAATTGTATTATCTGTTCTCACCAAACGCCGATGGGTCTGCCCACCCCAGCGTTCTCCTTTTTCTGTTTCCTAGGCCTTGGCCTTAGTACGTGCTTCTCTGTTCTTGTCCCCCTTTCCGCAGTATTCAGCAATGCGGTGCTTCCTTAAAAATCAAAAGAAAGTGAGATAAGAAGGCTGAGGAACATAAAAGCGTAACGGCAAGCTCGTTAGAATTGCGCACAATGAGCGCCACGTCCAGGCAGCGTTCCCACAATTAAAGCCCCTTCTACGCCTGTCCAATCAGCCGAAACAGCGCAGCTGACTTTCACACGCTGGCTGCCACCTTCCGACGAGGCGTGGGTCACTCGCAACGCTACTCGCCGTGTATGTACCCACTCAATGCTCACCAAAGCAGATCTAATATTTTATCGCCACATATAAAAAGCAGGAGGTGGACGTGCGCCCAGTGCACATACCTTGCACTGGACCGCCGTCGAGAGAGTGCCGTTATCTGTTGGCCCAGTGGGGTACCTTCGCCTGGCGTGACAAGCATCATCACTGGACATCACCGGTCCCTAAACAGTTCCGCTGTTAAATCTACTAAAAACCGTTGTTTTATAGTACTCATTTTATTAGCGAGTTAGCGCTCGTGGGACCTATTTACGTTGCACTGCTGCCGAAGCGGTCTGTTCCAGCATGTCACAATTTTAGCAAGGGCCAGTATGTATTGCTTCAGAAACTCGTGCAGGATACCGCTCTTGAAACTTGTACAAGTACTTTTGCAAAGAGGTCTGTTATAGTATGACGCAAACTTTAGCTTTTATAAACCTTTTTTGATCGCTCAATATTGACTATGCCCCACAGGAATGCAGTTCACGGAATGTTTTCTGGTCCTGCCGCCCTATCTTCAGCGCTTCATATTGAAACTATTGGACACAATTGACATGCGTCAATGGGTGGTGGGGGAAGTTGAGATTTAAAGTACTGTTTTTTTTCTTTTCGCTCAATAATGTAATGTATAAAACAGACAAGGAACCGTTAGGAGCCTAAATATGCACTGAATTAAAGGATCGTTCACAGAGAAACCTTACGGCGGATCAAAGCACAAGAAGAGGACAACGATCGAGTGCCGTGTCTGTGGGTTCTTCGTGACCTTTGTTCCACTCATAATGGAAGTTATTCTTGAATAATGTCGTACAAAACGCCTTTCCTATAAACTCTCTTACGGAACCAACACCACGTCAGAAGTACTGTACTATGAGTTTCTATGGTGGCATGTGATACAATTTCTCTCCCAGGATATGACACTTCCGAGATTTCATGGGCCCACACTTTTTTCTTGAGCGGAGGAGAGCGCGTGCCGTTTTTATTGTTGCTGTGTACAGCTAATGTTTACGGTCAGAATGAACGCTGAAACAAAAAAACTTTTTTCCCAAGCTAGGCATACATGGCATTATTCTCCTAAAAGCAATGAAACCGCACTCACTTAATGTCGTAGCAACTGCAGAACGCAAAAGGAGGGGAATGTAAATATCTCCTTTTGCGTGGTCAGTCCATCCCTTTGGTCAGCTTTATGTCATTATTCCTCAAAAATCACCCCTCTCGTTGAAGTGGATTAAGCATGAAGTTTCCTCCATGGTAATCTGAAAGTTATACACAACAGTCACTGTGTCAGAAATGGGTGATCGGGAAACCCCGGAGGTACAATAATTATAGCTAGATATGTGTCCGCCTGTGGCAATAATCTTTGATGGTTTTTATTTCAATCAGTTCTTCTTGTAGTGTGCTCTTTCTAATCTTTGCTCATATGCAGCCAGCCCCTTAATTGCTTGAAGTCGGGAGCTGCTGTACCTGTAAGTCGGCAATTGACAATCATAAAATTTGTAGCAATTTTACTTATTCGCCCAAACAGGCATAGTCATCATAAATATTACAGTAATAACTAAAGGTAATAGGTACTAAAGGTCATACATAGGTAACAGTTTAGTAATACTACAGATCAAATAAAACACAACTCTTTCTTAGGAAGGCAATAGAAGTAAATTTGATTTACAGAAAATATTTAGTTGCCCTCTACTTCGAAAAGTTTAGGATCAAATAAAACACAACTCTTTCTTACAGATAGACGTCTCCTCAGTCCAATGGTAGGCAGTGCGGCACTGATGCCTAGGAACTTTGTTTATAGCGGGCTTAACCACTGTGAAGTCCACCTTTTCGGCTGTGAGCTGCGGGTTTCTAGTACCCTCTAGAGGAAGTGCAGCTGCGGGGTTTCTATCCGGTATGGAAAGTGATCCGGTTGGAAGGAGTTAGCAGTTCGAAATAATTATACCCGGCGCTGATACCGTACAGCGAAGCTGTTAGCCTCTCATTGGTAGGGGTTTTAAGGGGATGTTTTTTACGGCTGGGGTCAATTTTCGTTCTGCATTATCAAAAAACAACTTGCTCAAAGCGGTGTTACCCACGTGTCTTTGAAACGTAGGAACTTCAATAAAACGAGGCGTTCCTGTTTGCTTTTTGTAGAGAGAAAGCTCTACTCTGCTACATCCTTCCAGGTTATTCACAGCGTCGCGAGTGACATTCACACGCTGGCTCAAGCTTCGTATCTTCCGTACCGCTTCACTCTTTCGGAGCCTCTGCGCTGGGGCACCACGTGACTAGGCGGGAGAAAATCGGCTGTTTTGCCTGCGCTTGATCGCATAGCGTGGGCTGGGCCGGCTGTGCCTGCGCTCCAGCGCAAACTATCCGCGTGATTAGGCGGTCGTTTTACAGCTGCTTCGCCGGCGCTTGGTCCCTCAGAGTCGCAATCAATAGCGCACCGGCTGCGCTGTTTTGGCGTGACCTCCAGCGCAAGCGAATGGGTGAATCCAATAATCGAAGAGAGATAAGCTAGGGGCAAAATCCCAAGCAGAGCCAAACTTTTACAAAAGCCAAACTTTTACAAAAGTTTGTGTGGATAGACTGCATAGTCTCTATTCGCGCTCTGGATAACCAGGTTTAGAAGAAGTAAATCTGAATCATTTTGTACTCTAATCGCGTGCTGCCCTCGTAATTTGCAAATTCGCACATTTGGTCACACTGATTTTTTTTTCTCAAACAATGAGGGGAAGCCCATCTGCAGCAATTTTTGTGAAGATGTTTGCAACCCTCCCGGCATTATTAAAACGATGTTTACATTTGGTTTCTCCGATTGCAATGGTCCCTACTCCCAATCCACTAAAGGAGTCTATTCATAACAATTCATAACAAAACAGGGATAGACAAAAGTTGCTATTTAATGAGTAGAGACTACGTTTCACTAAGGCCAGATCACTCCTGTAAAATAAAAAGAAATAATTTGTAGAACCAAATTGTTTAAGCATTCTTTTTTCCCCAAAACTATTAGTGAATGGAATAAGTTACCCAAAAATGTTGTGACAATTATGTCTAATGATGTATGTTCGTATTCTTTGTAATGTGTCTTTGTTGAACGTGCCGGGTTTTGGCTTGTCATTGTGCTTTAAGTGATATTTCTGTTCTGCCTGTATTTTTGTATGAATTTCTACTTTCTCCCCCCTACTGTAATGCCTTGTAAAGGCGCTGTGGGTACTATGATAAATAATAAATAAATAAACAATATAGATAATCGTGTCCTTCCTTCTATAAGGTGTTTTACGGTAATTAAAATTCTCGGTCCTTCTGCTGTATAAATGCTGGAATACATGTTCATTGTGTTTGGCTGTAAAGTTTGGTCCTTGTGAAGTGAATGAAACCTGATATGCAGGTTTTGAGCCATACGTATAAAAGGAGATTTTCGGTACTTATGCTGCAGCTGTAACGATGCTGTAAACGTAATGCTTCGGGGCCCCTTTTGCTTATCGGTTCATATCATACATTATTCAAAATGGATAGTCCCCACGTCCGAAGATGGCACCACGTCGGCGATTGAAGACCTAACGGTCTCATAAAAAGAAACCCTTATCTCTTCTACAAAGGCTGTCACATGAAGGAGAAGGTTATATATCGACGGGCGTGCTTAATTCGCCGATGTCTTTACTTGGTGAAGCTGCCTTGCACGCATAAAATTACAATATGATGCCCTCAGAGAAACGTTCAATATTAAAACGAAAACTTTCTGGTTGCTTCGAGGAACCCTTCTTTACGGACATGTTCTGTCGTAGGAATAGTGTAATCTCATTCCTGGGCTCCGCATGGCACGATTTCCCAACCCCAAAGCGACATGCCATAATGCAAAATAACCCACATTAGAATAAGGGACAACCCCATAATAGAGAAGAAAAAGATGCTACGTAAGTACGAGGATTCAGAAAAGTTTGCGGGTAGGTGCACGTCCAAAGAACTTGATGCATTAGTGACACTTGAGACTAACAAAATCGTGCGCCACAGTAGAACTCACAGAAAGAAAAAAAAAAGCTTGCCGACAGAGTAATATAAACACAAACGGCATGCAAATGCATTCAAAACAACTGGGTTTTGTCGGCCCTCCTCTTGGCCACACTAAAGTATACAAAATAGCAAACTAGTGCTTATACTAACATACACGTTCTCCATTCAAGTCACGGGGCAACGTGAATGGTTGGGTGCGGACAGACGTTAAAAGTTCTGAACTTTACCCGCATGGCCAAACATAACCTTTCAGTCATGCGCTGTTTGCATTGCGGAGATTCCAAAAAGGCGGAAAGGTGGCGGGGAATTACCGGAGAAGCAAGGGTGGAGGCCGCACAACACAAAGGTAACAGCGCAACGCTGTGGTTGCTGAATGAGTTCATTGTAATTAAACCATTTGGAACGCATGAAAGTACGTTCCCAACAAAAAGAACAACACAGAATGTCTCGAAAAAGAAAAGGAGGTAGGCGGAGACCTTTGTTCGTTTTTTTGTGTGTAAGGAACTATTTCATGAAATAAGCTAAGCTTGAGAAATACGTTTTTGTTTTTCGCTACAAAAAAAAGACATATTCCTTACTTGATACTTTGTCAGGAGTTTGTGTGATTTTTTTCAGAGGCAGCCTTCAGTTCAGGAAAAAGAAGGAAGGGCGGTCGAAATGACCCGTCCTTGCTATACAATTGTCAGTGAGCCTTTTTGCGACTGAGAAGAGTCTGTTGATTATTGACTCTCTACGGCGGTACCGCCTGGCCGTCACTAGATCAGGCGCTCACTTTAGCTGTTGTCTTTGTGTTTTTTTCTAGTCATTATGTCAGTGCTTAAAATTTTCAATACCACCTACCACCTAGTCTGGGACTACCCGTATGCGTCAAAGCCACTCCCTTCCCTTCCTCTGAGTAGTCGGAGCGCGAGCTGGCCAGCTCATGGTGTGAGAAGCAGGAACCCCGCACCATTTTTGATATCGCAGTGTCTACAGTGCCGTCCGACGACATTCGAATATTTAATACTAGGCTAGCACCGGCCAAAGGTCTGTCGTTGTAGTGTAGAGGATCCGTATTTAGCTTCTTGATCCCAAGGACGATGGTTCGAGACCGTCTGCTGCCTCGGTTTTTTTTTTTTTCATCTTTAAATTGAACTGTAATTGTCATGGCTTAGGTTAGTTTTGGTGTTTTAAATATCTTTATGAGCGTTTAGGTCATGTCATGTTATGTTTAGGTTAGGTTGCCTAGCTTTAGGTTATCTAGAGCGATGTAGTGTCAAACATGGCAATTTCGTTGCAAAACGCTGAGGGACGTCGCTATAGTGGAGGGCTTATAATACAGTCGGAGGGCACTCTAGACGAAGCCTTTTGATATTTATTTGTCATTTACTCTTTATGTTGTACGGAGTGTTTGTGCGGTACCTTGTTATGGTTGTCGTATCACCATAGGCCGAGTGAGCTGGCGATAGTGAATTTATTGTAATGTAATGCGTTTGCAGAAAAGCTGGCAAACATTTGGCACGTTATAGCTATTAGCATTTTAGACTGTTGCCGAGTAACAATGTTCCCAAATGCCTGCGTGAGGAAGGAAAATATATTCTTAAAATAAACAACTTGCTTCTGTCCCCGCCCTCAAGAGAATACGTTCTAGCGTTCTTCGAAATTATCGCCCACTTGCAACAACACACCCAGTTTATATTCTCCATGATGTAATTCTGAGTCAAACTTCATAAGAAGTATAACAGGTCTATGAACGTGAATATAAGGTTTCAGCAACATTTCATTACTTTCACGTGCTCAAAATATAGTTTAAACTTTACGGTCATGTGGTGACCGTATTTACCGCCAAATTGGCCATTGTATTACAATGCGAAAAAAAGTACGTACCCTGATCAGTACCCCTTTAATTATGGGACGCCTCACGTGGCGTTTATTGTGCGCAATTCTAACGAGCTTGCTGTTGCGCTTATATGTTCACCAGCCTTATCTCACTTTCTTGTGATTTTTAAGAAAGGATCGCTTTGCTGAATACTGCGGAAAGGGGGACAGAACGGAGAAGCAGCGAACGAAGCCTAAGAAACAGACAAAGGCGAACGCTGGCGTCGGCAGGCCCGGCTGGTTTTGTAGCAAGCAGCTAATACAATTCCAAAGTTGCTTCAACGTGCTTTAATGAGTTCTTATTTCAAAGGTTTTACATTGCTTTTATAGAAAACGTTAGTTGTAATTAGCAACATTGCACAAACAATTTGGATTAGGATTACATTTCATAGCACATCAATGTACAGCAGTATAGCCGCGCGCAAAGCCTGAGCCTTCAGTACGCTTGTGTGGCGACCCCTGCAGCAGCGATAGTTGCACTGGCTGATTATGTACAAGGTGCATTATGACACGCCAGAGAAAATAAAAAACAAGAACACAGGAGGACACGTTCAGAGTAAACACAAATACAAATACACGAATGGATTGATTCAGAATATTGCAAAAACGTGCTTTTTATTACATTGAGCGAGACAGTGGGTTTGTGGGTGAAAAATCATAGTCCGGTTTTTCTATGTTATGCAGCGTCAGTCCCCAACGCGTCACACAAAAATCCTGATCCGCCAGCTGACCGTATCGCAGCAAGCTCTCGCACTGCTCAAAGGTGTGTGGGTGGTGGGGTGTGTGGGGTTGGCAGGGCATATCCAACGAAATGAGTTTTGTATTTGGGGTGGCGGGGAACTATGGAAAGTTAGGGGGTACGCGCAAGGGAAAATCTCTGAGAAATAAATAGTACCTTAATTCGATGCCTATTGACTGACCAATGATGACGTACTTGGGAATTGTCCGCGATGGAAGATTGTGAAGGAAACTTACATTACATCCATTGGGTTGGCCCATTACTGCAATTGCGTTGACTACGCGCAATTGAAAGGTTATTTGCCCAGGGCACCGAAGTCGCCTCCACCCCCGCTTACTGCTTTCAACAAATTTGGCTGTGCACGTCAGTGTGGCCACCCTCCAAGATATAGATTATCGCCAATACAAGAACATCGCCAAAACAGCACTTTCAGGTGCCTTACTGCTTAAATGTGCGAACGTTTGAATCCCCGCAACAATTAAAATAACAACATTGTGTCTCCACTCAGTTGTCGAGGAAAAGAAATATTCGCTATTTAAATTAAATTTACACTACCGTGTTCGTTTTGATTCTCTGTAAGCTGCCTGTTCACCAACCGATACGCCTCCTCCTTTGATATTTCACGCATGGAAGATAGCATAAAAGATCATAAATTAACAAATATTCACGCTAGAATATTGAAGGGTTTGAAAGCAAAACTGAAATTGGGGTTAAGGTTCTAAAAGTCAATGACTAAACCAGAACGCGTTGCCAATTTCAACCGTTCAAGTAAGCGACATCACTTTTCGGCATAGTCCACATGCCGCGTAAAGCACTGCAATGCAACTGAATCGTATGCTACTTGTCTGGTTAAGCAGCTTCACGTCGGGGCTTTTGCGCTTAGCAAGCGCAGCCGGCATTTATTCCCTCTTTCTTAAATCCGTTGAAGGCCATTTACACATTGGCAAGTGCGTAGAGCCACGATCTCGGCTGCAGCTACAGCGGCCGAAACAATTTTTTTAAATCTCAGCCTCCTCATACCTGCAGTAGCTGCGACTTCTCTTCTGAAGCTTCCATTCTGGACGCCAACGAACGTCATCTGCTTGATTCAGTACCTTGTCAGACACCTGATCGATTAATTTCTCTCGCACTGCTCTTCAGTCACTCCGTGTCACAGAGAACGACCCCACCGGACGTCAGAGCTGTCAGCCGTCACAACGTCTCGAGGGGAAGGGACAGCCTCTTTTCTATTTCCCCCATTTGCCATAACGCAGTACAAGATGGGCATGTCTGTTTGCACAATGTAAGGCCTAATATCCTGCCTGTATATAAACACAATCACGCGCACGTTAGGACCGAAGCACCACAGTGATTCCCACGTTTCTCTTCCCCCTCCCGACACACAAGATGCATCGCCGACAGCTCTGACGGAAGTTCCTCGAATGACAGAGAGCAGGAATTTCCTCGCCTGCTTGTACCAGCCGGCGCATTGCAGGAAACGTTTCCGCTGCTACCGCGACGCGAATGGTCAACGGTCTGCACGGTAGACCGTGCCTCGCAGGCATTTTCGCCGGCTGGCACCGACCTCCTGAATTGCGTAAACACTCATAAATGTGAACAAAACAAGAAAGAAAATACTTGCATTCGACGCACTACGGGGGTAACAGCGGGTTAAACAATCATGTTTAGGATTTTGACAACAATGTAGCAGCAATGCAGAAAGCCTAACACTCCAGCCATCTCCAAAACTCGTGTTCTATTACAACCCAACCCCGGCCGGATTTGAGAAACGCACGTCAAATTTCAAAGCCCCTTCATCAATGAAAAGATTGGTTGAAACGCGAATCTTTCTGCTATGCAACCTGAGTCAAAGTCAAAGTCCAAAATCTGAACTAATTCCGCAAGTGTCGGAATGGCGGAATCCGTGTAGACAATGCAAGGACCCGGAATGTTTTTTTTTCTTGCTTGATGTGGCTTATCATTCTCGGAACCTGTTGTGTCAGTTGGCTTTCTAGTGCGTTTGAGTGCGTCATTGAACGCCGGCTTCACAATGCGATCAGCAACTCATGACAAAAATATTTAAGGATACTTGAGATGCGGGTCGGTTTGCTAAAAAATTTCGGCGCTAAAACAGGGACGAAGAAGAAACACGTAACACAACCTGTTGGTTAACCTTGGCTTTCTCACAGTGAGTTTGAGTGCCGAACTGCCAACGAATAGAAAGTAGAATTTATTGTTAAGGAGAAAAAGATGCTGCTTTATATAGAAACACAAAAAAAAAATACCCCACGAACTAAAAGCAGAGGAATATCTAGAGAAAAAGGAAGTGAGGTCACTGCTCGTAAATGCATCACATTTTTCAAAAAAGGCCACTTCTTTATCTGTCAGCGATATGAACGGAGTACTAACGCAATCCTCCGCCGCTTTATGGTTATCCCCTGCCTGTCTGATAAAAAGAGCTTCAAGAATTTCGCGCTCAAGCTTTGCTCTTGCTTCCGCAAAAACTCTGTCCTATCTAGCAGGGGAGCTACAAATTCTGAAGCTCTTACAGTGCGAACAGTCCGAACAGTCAAGCCAAAAGCAAACTCCCATTGGAAAAATGAATTTGGTTGATTTTTATTCATTCCACAGCAGGATATGGCTCATGTTCAACACGAACTACGATCTGAGTGCACGTTTGCAGGGCGTTATCTCACCTATTTTCTTGCCACGTCTTTTTTTAGGGGGAAGTTGCCAGTTTTTATTGTCACTAAAAAGCAGTTTTATTTGACTTAGTTTCGGTTTGTGGACTTGGAGGATTTCGAAAAAAAAACGACGGAATTGCTGTTAGAAGGTTATGGCTTCTTACCAAATTTCCACTGCCTTTAGCGGACACGTACCGACCCACAATTATCGCATAATCACTCGAAGAAATGCGCCAGTGATCGACAGTTGATTTTAGAAGGTCGTGGCCAGTTGCTATGGACGTGCGCATGGAATAAAATAACAACGTAAGACGCGTCTATAACCGACGTAAAAATTTCAAAGAGTCTCTGAATTATTTCTTTTTTCTCTCCTAATGCACTCTTTGCCTTGTGTCGTTCTAAGCAAAAGCCAGATTCTTGCAATCGCATTTCTCGTAACAGCCGCCAGGGACCCGAAGATTCCTCTTTGTCTGTCGAATCAATAGGGCCGAGAGAAACAGATTTATTTTGTGGAGCGCCGTGCTGCGAGTAGACCCGTGCACAGGGTGGATAGCGTCCGTGAACAACACTTTTTGTCATTAGAGGCACACGAAAACCTCGCAGAGTTCGAAGCACACATTGAGAGTTTTAGGACCTTACGAAGCAGTATTGGTAAGAATGGAAATTGTGAATATTCAGCGCTAAACCTGTTTACTCTGAAAAACCGTTGTCGAGTGAACTCGCGTGAAGCTTGGTGGAGTTTTTTTGCGGACAGCATTGACAAAGTACGAGGTACTTTACGAAGCAAAAATTCAGTCCGCGGTTTTTATGAAAATCACGGGACAACTACAAATGAAAGGAAAAAATAACAGTTAAGCTACAAGAGAACATGCCGCTGTTTCACAAAAGACCCCTGTGTTTCGTTCTGGTGTTTCTTTTTCTGGGGGAAAAACACAGCCGCCAATGTAGTCACATTTTTAAATAACACGATGGATTTAGGCCGCGCGCTTTTTTGGGGGCAGACTAATATTGAAATGAAGCGTTCAAGCAGCTGTCTCATCTAAATGACTTGCATCCACGCTTGAAATCCCTTGCATTTTACTGCCAATGGCACCGCTCCAAAAATGTTCCCACTGCCGTAAGAGGTTTGTTCTTAGGTTTCAGATTCGGGGAAATTTTAGAACATACGTAATTTATTTGTATCTGTGAGGTTCATTCTCACGTGACAAACACAGGCTGCATGTGTTTTTAAACTGTTAACTTCTAAAATCACGCAGCCAACGAAAAGTGGCAGATGACAAAAGTTCCAACTGATTCGGGAGTATGTGTGTGGCACAAAAGAACGTGCAAGGGGTTTAGCCGAAATGTCTTCAAAGTCACACGCACTGGATAAGGGTGGTAACATAGGCACGGGGGTGTTGACTAGACCTTGTTGACCGCATCATAATGGGATAAGTTCTTCCTGAGGCCCACTAAAAGGCACGTTTATCCGAATGCATGGTTGTACAAGGAGATTTAGTGTCATGAGCAGTTCATATAGTTCAGGCTTATGTCAGAGTTGGGAATATAGATGCTAGATTTTACATTCGGGAAGTCCCCGAGTTCTCGCAGCTGTTTCGTACGTTTAAGTTGAACGTGTATGTTCCCCAATAGCGGCTGAGGCGTGAGTCAAATTGTACATAATAGATAAAGAAGCATACCGATATTGCCCGCAAGATGTAGGACAGCAGACATGAATGTACTTCAAGTTAAGCACTTCCTCTTTAAAGCAACCACTATGGCTGTTTCCTGTCGTTGCCGATTTACCGTCCTGCAACTGCTGTCTGAATCGTTGCGAGAGCTTGCCGATCCCGTGTGTATCGAAATCGAAAGCAACTCTTTGTCTTCGAGGTGTGTGCTACGTAATACCACGACTTCAAATGACTTGTAAAGGCTTCCGGGTCAGGTCCCCCTCATCGCCACAGCCACCAGTTGATACGGATGATACAAATAGCCAGCGGGAAGGCCCTCCCACCACTGTAGGTGGGACATCAAAAATATAGGTGCCACTGGTTAAGTCCCTTTTTTCGCTCGTAGTTGCTCACCTTTACGTGCTATACTAACCTGCATCCGCTGTCTGCTGCTCGCTCTATGCCCACTTGTGTTTCCCGTGATTTTGTCCGATTGCGTTCTTGTTATGCAATTGCTTTTCATATCCAGTGATGTTAAGTTATACGCGAGTCCTCCCAATCAGGAGACTTTAATACAGTGAAGTGGCAGAAGAGAGAATATCCTGGGAAGAACAATGGAGTCTCGACACGTCTAAGTAACACAGTTTGCACGTAACGCTCGAGCTAGCCAGAAATTGCTGGTGAACTACGCAAATGATTCACCACAGAGGATAGTAGCTGTAGAGTCTGTCTCCGAGAAGAGTTTGATGTTGACGCTGGAACTAGCCGCACAGTGGCAGAAATTGTTAGAAGTGAAAATTCAACCGTACAGTATTGCCCGAATAGCTATGGAGGACGGTTCCCGTGGGGCGACCTGATTCTCTACAGTGTGGACAATGGCCGATGAGTCATACTGGAAACAGTTTAAGTGACAATAAGGGCACCATTAGCCGATACTTGTTATTTGAGGAGCTGCCCGCTGATGGCTATTCTCGTGCGCATAGATCACGATACTCCTTTGGCAGGACTGCCGACGTACTATTGTAAGTATCATTCTCCCAATGAATACGGTGATTTCGACAATATGGCACCTGTATCTGTCTAAACACTGTATTTTATCTCATATATGTAAGACCAAAGGTATACTCGTATTTCCATGGGATAATATTTGGTAACCCAACGAATCGCCCAACGTTATTCTAACATTTTTGACATGTTACTGACCAGTGTCCTCGAATCTATTTCATCGTTAACGCTATTACCCCAGTAAGGCCTCACTTAGTTGTTCGGTTTACTCAATACAGTGAAATACCATCATCCTCTCCCAACTCTAAAACCAGTTCGAACTAATTGTCTACTGTACAAAATGACGTATCCGGGCTAAAAATGTGAAATTGTAGTATGTTATTGGCGCTTTTCTCCCAAACTTTTTCCATAGTTAGATAATTATTACCAGTAAATTTTTGAAAACAACGTTTAATTGCTCCCTCACTAAGTTGTTCATTTAACTTTACAGTTAAATACCGCCACCCTCTCCCCACACTCAAACCAGTTCAGGCAAATTTTAGACTACACAAAATGACACATCCTTGTTTAAAAATGTGAAATTGAAGTATGTTATTGGCGCTTTTACCAAATATTTTGTCATAGTTCGAAAATATTTACAAGTCAATCAAATTAAAAACAAAGTCAATTTTGCTCATTAAAGGGGCATATGACAACGTACACAGAGAACGGCTGTGGAGATGCTGACGCTACAAGGGATTAGATGACGAGTTATACAGTTTCTTACAGCAATCTATAAAGACATAGAGTGCACCTTACTTGGGAAGGAGAGAAATGCGCCCAGCAGGTCAACATTCATTGGAGACTGAAACAGGGATGCCCTATGAGCCCAATACTGTTCATGCTTTACATGGCAGGGTTAGAAAAGAAACTGGAAGAAAGTCAGTAGGGTTAGCCTATCCCATATGCTGCAAGGCGACGTGGTACAACAGCATATTCCGGGAATGTTATCGCAGACGACTTTGTTCTTTTAGCTCATAACCAAACCGATATGCAGCGGCTAATAATATTAGCGGGCAGGGAAGCCACCGACATCGGTTAAATCTCAGTGCAAGAAAATCAGGAATAATGGTTTTCACTGACGCTACCACGGACGTAGTGTCTATCCAGCAGGCCATATTACCTAGAGTTAAGGAAATAAATATTTGGGAGTGTGGATAAACGAAGGGGATAACTACTAAGAACTCACGAGGAGCAACTTAAGCTTAAGGAAAGCGAAACGCAGTTATAATGAAGGATAGAGCTCTGTGGGGGTATAACAAATATGAAGTAGTAAAGGAATGTGGAAAGGAGAATGGTTCCGGGTCTCACGTTTGCGAATGCTGTACCTGCTTAAAATCAGACGTTCTACCAGGCCTTGAAGTAAACCAGAGAACGGTAGGACTTTTGGCCTTAGGCGCGCATGGAAAAACAACTAGCAAAGCAGTTCAGGGAGATATGAGCTGGGCGTCGTTGAATTTAGAGAAGCTCAGAGTAAAATATCTTTGACAGAGGTTGAGGGCAATGGATTAACGAAGGTGGGCAGCTAATGTTTTAGGTACCTATACTTGAAAAGCGTGAACACGCAGTGGTTAAGAGAGACTAGAAGGCTAACGATGAAATACAGAAAGAACAGTGGAGAATCCAAAACAGCCAAGGTAACCAAAAAGAGAGGCAAGGCAGATTGAAACGAATAATGGAGAAAAAATGGAAGCTGAAACGTCGTTAGAGATGTACAGGGCTGAGAAATTGAACATCAGAAAGGAAAATATCTACGATAATTCCAAGCAGTGATTTTCTTTTTGAGGCTAGAGCAGTTGTCTGCGAACTAAGAGTTTTGTGGGGAAGTATTCACAAATGATGGGGTATGCGTGGTCGGCGGTAAAGAAACAGAAAATATGCGGCACATAGTGTTAGAATGTGAGGGTATTCATCCAAATCTACATGAAGGTAATATTCGGCTTCCAGAAGTCTAGGATTTAAGGGTATCAGAGAGGAAGTTAACTCAAGGCTGTCGAGGGGACGAAAGAGATTAGCATGTTGGTGGACGAAAAGCAGAGAGGGGAAAATTGCCT